>JAXQQM020092155.1:0-391012 GCA_034641835.2 Pinus albicaulis
GAAAAACTAAATAGAGTAGGGTGGGAAATTTACCCGTGGGTCCTACGGTTGAAGTAGATCCACGTGGAGTCCAAACTCCCTGCAACCGTCCTTCCTTCTTAACCTGAAATACAAGAAGAGACCAACACAAAGGACAAGTTGTACAGCATATGTCTACTCTAAATGTTAGTGAGATTCATATAAAACATTAAACAAATCATAATGAATGCTTGTATAACAAATATTCTCATACATATAAGCATACACTAACACGTTTATTTCGGGAACAGCATGATACTTCTGTATTAAAAATAGCATGTACAAAAGTAATCAAGTGGAGAGATCACCTGATCCTTCCAAGGCCTTCGCAGACCGTCGTCCGGATCTGTCCAGCCCTTGCCTCGCTAAGTCTCCTTCCAAACTGGTGCATACGAGATAACATATAAAGGGATGTGTATCTCTAGGAAACAAGGGTTTCCTATAATGAACTGGGAAAGTGCAGGAGGCACGGGGAATCAGACTTGGATAGGGAATACCAACAGAGTATAATATCAATAATTCTCTCCCTCCCTTAGGCCATACACATGAGGGGCTTTTATACTCCCTCCAATTAGTTTCAACAGTTGGAAACAGTTGGCCACGTGCTGGGGTGGTTGAACTACCTAAGTAACCATCAACCCAGCCTGAAAATAGGGAATTTTTGTATATTTTTTTAATCATTTTAATGGCATACGCAGAAAAGTCTAGCTGGACTCGCGTATACACGTGGAAAAACACGGGCATAGTCGCGTATGGGGGATTTTACACTGTTTTTAAGTGAATTTGTCCAAGTCTGTAGGAATGGGTGCCCAAAAGCCATGAAGCAATCATGAATCATGTCAAGGTGAGAAATGATGCTATAACAGATGCCCCCTAATATATGAAGTCAGAAGGGGTACATGATGGCCGAAATGTATTATGCACATAGAAAGAACTTCGCAAGGACAAGAGAGGACTTCACCAGATTTCAGCCTGCCAAAAACCAATGAAAGAAACCAGAGAGTCAACACATGCTGAGGCGGGCATACCCATGCTCAGTCGAAAATACATCATATATATAGAAAGTACTGAATAGATCCAACATGTATACAAGTATAACTGAACTGAAAGTACATAGTGAATCATCTGAGCAGGGCCCGGAAATACAAGTCTGAATCAATGTCCAAGTATCACATATAGAAAGCTGATCAAAGATAGTGCAGCTGGATGTCTGATCAAGTAACTGAATCTCCAAGTACCGGATCATAAGTGGTGGATCAAACGGTACAATCACGCAACTCGGGGACCAACATATAAGATGCTGCTGTGCTGAACTGCAACATATAAGGGTGGACGGCAACACTGGCAGAAACTGAAAGGACTGTCAACAGTGAACTGAGAAATGCTGATGCAACCCAAGGTCTTCACCGATCACGACGGCACAATTCTACACAATGGGAATAAATGAGCTGAAGTCGACCATGTGAGAAATCGTTGGATTACCGGTCAATGATGTATACCGTTAACCAACGCGAGACAACCCACCAATAATGAAAATGAGTGTCAAGGTGCCCCAGTACAATCTAACAAGTGCGAATGAATGAGTTGAAGTCGAACACTTGAAAGAATCTACCAATCGGGAGGCAATGATGAATCCCCACTGTCGATAGCGAAGAGTCTGCCACTGATGACTGCAAACCCTAAGGTACTGACAAAAAGACTCTAGACCTTATTCCCAGAGCAATGAGTCGGAGTCGATGGGAAAATATCTGTTGGAAGGAAGGCATTAAGGCATCCCACATCAGTCCAGCGCGAGTGTAACCCGCAGGCCAAGATTTGGAAGGAATCGGACGAAGTAGAGTGATGGAACCAAAACCAAAGTACGTTTCCGACATGCACAAGATGAAGCTAGCGCACGGAAGAAACCCTCTGAACCAACCAATAATGAAATCTGACACAGAGGCGAGAAATCCACCAATAGGGTCAAATGGAAATCAAGGTACTGCACGAATCCCAAGTGTGATAATGTGTGCTGACGTCGAACACAGGGGAAACCACTCAGTCAAAGACCCATGATGATGATCAAATGCTGAGCACGAGGTCACCTATCAATGATGGGAATAGGCCCAAGGTGCGGCTCTAGGTTTGCTCTCAGAGCAATGTGTGTGTGTCCCGATAAGATACAAACCCACACGGCAGAATGTCGGGGACCTTCTCAAACTTCAAACCTGAGCGGAAGATCAAACAGTGATGTGATAAGACATGATACGTAAGCAGGAGAAGTGATGAATAATACAGGTCAAGAGACTTCGCGATGGCCGGCTACGGTTAAGCTTTCCCTTGAACAAAAGCACGACTACCGACGATGACCATGGCGTTAAAGTGACTTCTTGTATAAGTGACATTATGCGGAAGCGAACAAACTCTCCATATGATTGGAAGAATAACCAACGGGGAGCGAGCAGTGAAACACGATGATACGAACTGATTAAAACTGAAACCCTTCGTAGAAATATATATAAGTATATGTTCTTTGATCAACGACAAACGACTGTACGCCATCAAAATAATGAAGATACTATCGTTTTTAAACTCTTTTGTTGTATTTAATTTTTTTGTCTTTTTCATATAAGCCTAAAAAGAAGAATAAAGAATGCTATGGTACAATGGATAGAACGAGTATCAGAAAATCAGATGCACTAGTTCCTGGGATTGGAACAATCCTATGCTCAATGCAAGGTGGCGGAAACTGGTAAGTGATACTCAGAGGAACGTTCCATCCATGGGTACAAGGTGTCAAGTCGTGATAGCTAAGTGCATGCAATGGTTAACTTGTACAGAAAGTCAAGGTCAAAATTTGGCTTAAACATTGAGTCCAAATGAAGCCGGCTAAAGGCCAGGATAAACAAGTAGCCAATATGCAATGCAGTAATACAACTTAACGACACCAGGGAGCCTCTAGGGTATAAGCCAGAAAAATGATAAGTGATGAAGAAGAAGAATGAAGCTTCAACACAGAAGACATGGCGGGACTAAAGAGGACTCCCGAGCCTACATAAAAGCAGCATGGGCAACAAGTGATAGCGAGGAACTAACTAGGAAGCCCATGTAAAGGAAGGCTCTACCATCAAGTCATGATTAAAAATCGGCGAGTGAAATGGGTGTAATACTCATGACTTGATGGGATCGACCCTAAGGCAAGTGATCAGTATGGAGGCTAGAATGCAAGATGCAACGGAAAGTGATTCCCTAACCTATATGCCAGTGAAGATCATATACCTGCCGTGAAGAGTCGGAAAACATGGATCAAAAACCGGGAAAAATCTCAAAATTGCCAAAATGTACCTGAAACATACCAAACTGGGCACTTCCAAGCAATCGAGTTATACAGCATAAGATAGATCGAAAAAATGAGCATATGGAATTTTTACAAAACTTTTCAAGTTTTTAGCCATAAATAGACCAATTACCTCTCATTTGGTTCATTTGTATTTGCTGATTTGGAAAAAGTGCTCTGGAGCTAAAAACTTGTTTCGTCAAATCAGGAACAATCGACCATCGGAATTCAGCGAAACTTCAGGTAGGCTCCTTAATCATCCTGTTTATTCATTTTGTCCGTTTGGAATTTAAAATTAAGTGATTTTTTGCCTTAGAACCCTTGCTAAAATATGCGTACCTGCGCATACGCGGGTTCAATGAAGGAAACTCGCGTATACACGCGACTGTGTACAGGACAATCCGCGTATGCGCAGGGCCGAAACTTAAAAAGCGTATCTAATGCATTTTTTGATGAAATTTCTCAGGATGACCATATCATGGAGGGAACGTGAGCATAGCGCAATAGACCAAGAGGTCATGCAGGATCGCGCAGCACAAAATGTCCTCCGAAACTGTGGATTGTTCAAATTCTTTAAAATGCCCAATATGAAAAGTAATGTGCGATTGCTTGAAATGCTCGTAAATTACTGGGAACCAGATCAGGATTGCTTCATAATTGATCAGATGCCACTACGCATAGAAGTGGAGGATATATATTTCATCACTGGACTCTCCAGGAGGGGAGATCCAGTGGACTTGCACGGAAAGCCCCTGGGAGGGTTGACCGTGGAAGACTATGTCCAAATATATTGCGTAGAAAATTCCAAAAAGGTTGGAACACAGATTGCAATTAGAGATATCAGGGATTTTCACATGAAGATCCTCCTGTTCACCATCGGCAGAGTGGCAGGATCTGCCTCACTACATCAGGCGTCCAGGACGCAAATGAGCATAGCTGTAGAGTGCTTAGTTCATGTGTATGATTGGTGCACAGCCCTGTTGCAGAATATGAAACAACAACTGACCTCCATTCGCCAAGCAAAGACAAAACACTTTGGCTATGGTACCATTTTGACTACATTCTTCTTTGAGAGAATTCCAGCTTTGAGACCCAGAGTGATCTCGACTATCAGCAGCCCGCAGGACCCAAGAATTTCCCGTTGGGCAGACATGATGAAGAGACTGGGGGGCAGCGAAGTACCCCGCACCACATGGGACGATGAGTTCTTCCTTTGGTGGGGAGAACAAATCATCGCAGTGGACGACTATCCCTATGCCGGGATGGACTTCCGAGGAGATCCAGATCTAGTACTTCCACCTGGCACAGCATCAGGAGCAGTCGGTAAGTTTTTGTAGAAATTTTGACTTATATAATTTTTTGGATTTTTTCAAATATGTATGAAAAAATGAAAAACAAACATGTTTTTGATTGGATTCATAATGACTGACAATAAAAAAAATGATCATGTTTCAGATGTTGGACCAGTTCGTCCTGAGGGACTCCCACGCCATAAGCGTCGCAGGGGCGAGGCAGAGACAGTAGACTCAGACAGGACTCTCCAGACCGTGCAGAGAAACTTGGAGGGATTAACCCGCCAAATCCCTATGGCTGCGGTGGAGGACTTGCCTGAAGCCATCCAGAGACGGGTGGTTGGAGTACCACTAGACTGGGTTAGATTATTCCGTCGTGTGGCCACTGCAGTTACGTTCTATAGGAACACAGCTGCTGGGCAGGGGTCTCAGGAGTAGATTGATTTTATATATTAAATGACTGTATATTGTTTTGAGACTGAACATGATGGGGCATAAGCCCAAGTTTTGTACGGCATTTATGGATCCAAATTTTGTAAAGTTTTTGAAACACTCTGATGATATATATACAGCGATATTTGATGTGATGTGATAAATGTATCAAATGTATGATGTTTTTGATGATTAAAATTTTATTGTATTGAATGATTAATGTGCCAATCCAATGCTTGATTAGCTAATGAGTCAGCAAACCAATTGTCAACCCGAGGAATATGAATGAATGTTAAAAATTGAAATGACCTTTGTAACAAACGTACCCTCAAGAACAATCGTAATAAAAATGGATCTCGTACCCGATAAGTGTTGTTCAACTGCGACACCACCAGCTGGGAGTCCAAGAAAACTACCAACGAATCAACACCCAAAGATATTGCCTCCAAGAGTAGATGAATGACTGCAGTGTATTCTGCTACGTTATTGGAAGCAGGACCAATGCAGACCCCTCTTGATACCAACAGCTGACCGGAAGGATAATGAAGCACCCAAGCGGCGGAAGCCATTCCCAGGAGGTAATGCTCTAGAGAAACCATCGAGCGAAACCAAAAGATGGAGATGACATCGAGAAAACCGCCAAACGGATAAACATCATAACCCATCAAAAATTGAAATTCAATCGGATATACTCGCTCAAAAACTACTATTATCTCAAAAGCAAAATGCCAGGCCGAAGCCTAGGCATAATACTCTCTCAAATAGAGCCCATTTCGGGGCTCCGCCAACGGGGGAGGCAACCAAAGTATTGCCTCAACCTTAAAGGGATCTACCCCTATCCCTTCCGAAGGCACAAAAAATCCCAATGACCGAGTGGATGTAATCGGACGAAGCTTTTGCCTGACCGGCTTAGCGTTTTCATACGTCTTGATCTCATGCTGGACGATAGATGGGTCTATGCCAGGCATTTCCTCATAAGACCAAGCAAAAACATCCCTATACTCTTTGAAGAGCTTGGTATAGATTTGAATCTCTTCACGGGAACATTCAGCTCCAATGAAGACATTCTCGACAATATTGGGATCCCTGGAAATGTTCACCGGGATAGTAGGAGAGATCACAGCCATGTTCCCTTCAGCATAAACCTGTGTTGGTGCCAAAGGGTTCAAAACTGGGTGAACGCTTCCGAGGAGGCGAGGACTGGAAAAAATTTCTTCTTTGCTCAGTCAGCGGGTGAGAGTAAAATGAGAATAGTGCAAGTCATCCCAGAACCTCTCATACCTGTCATTGCTTCCGGGATGGCCTCTTAACGAGATGGAAGAGTGGCCCTCTAGGCTAATCACAGAGGCGAGAAGAAAGAAGTAAGCGTCCAACGCCGGAGCACGTCACCATCACTTCTTAAAGTGAAGAGGAGAATTTTTGGAACGGATTAACGATGTCAACAATAGACTGATATGCAATCTCAGCTGCAGAAATCGGGAATTCCATTCCACCCACTTGCCCTTCCTCTAATGTGGCAGTAGGAGAAGGTAAGGTCCAAGGGTCCGAAAAATAATGAGTTCGAAAGAACTCTCTTCGATGGGGAGCCTTGGAGGATGAAATAGCATTAATATGAACCTTAGGAGGAGGAAGATCAAAAGTTCCCATCAAGGAGGAATACATTCCAACTCCTAAATTCTCAACAGGCGCCTTAGTATTGTCCAACTTAGGAACAGATGAGTCAGGAGACGCATTCAGGTCTACAGGAGGACATTCCAGTTGATCCACTGTAACGATCCTCCCTTCGTGGGGAAAACAAACAACTCGAAATAATGAGGATGCAATGGCATCCATCTCATAAATCCAATTCCTCCCCAACAGAAGGTTGTAGTCCAAGGCTGCATCTACTACCTCAACCTCTATGTTAACGGTTTTGCCCCCAACACAGATGGGCAAAGCCGGGACAATACCATGGGGTCTGTGAGAATGACCATCGAATGCAGTAAGAACAGTGCTAGATGGAACATCTTTGGGAGATCCGAGTGTCTTCCAGCATGCGAGAGACATCACGCAAGTAGAAGCACCCTCATCAACAATCGTTCGAAAGATATTGGTCTTCTGATACAATGATTTAATATGGAAAGCCATGTGATGAGGAAGTCTCTTCTTAAAATTATTCATATCAAAAGTAATCAGAAGAGATTTTTTCGGATCAATAGCTCCAATGGCAGCGAGCAAAGCACTGCGCTGAGCCGGAAAAGACTGGAGTACCTCTAAAGCTGACATAGCACAAGGACTCTGCGCCAGATCTTCTACAATCGAGTAGTTCTGGGCAGCCCTCGCATTCGGATTAATCGTCTGTTGTTTTTTAGGAAGATGCTTTAGGCATGCGAGGCATAGACTCGACGGTTGGCTTCGTGATCTCAACGGTTGGCTTCGTTATGTGAAGCGGCTGAGTAGCATGGGATTTCCTTAGCTTTCGAAGATTCCTCTCCGCCATAATCACGGGATCTTGTAGAGACATCCACGTGAGCACTCATCATAAAGATATTCGATGGAATTTCCCCTTCCACAGGCACCTCCGGAAGCTTTCCACATGATTTTGGTTCGCGCCAACAACTAGCTATTTCCCTTGGGGAAAAGGGTTTGTCAACACAGCCTGGGAACTGGAAGAACCCTGCTGAGCTAACAGGCGCTGCGCATCCTGAATTTTAGGGCAAAGGTGCGTGAGATGGTCTCTAGTACATAACTTGCATGGAAACTTCACTTTATTTTTATCCTTTGGACCCTCACCAACATGCTCGTTGGTTTTATTCGCATTACACTTCCCATTCTTTCCCTTTTTCTTATTATTTCGTCCCTTCTTCTTCCCTTCGGATTGTTGATTTCCTTTGGGATCGGAAGGTTGGAAGGTGGATAGAATTGCTAGACAGAAACTTGGGAAGGAGATGACTGCGGACACGGACGACTAGAAGGCTGGAGATTGTAAAGACAACTGCTGCAATTGAGAAAGCAGGCTGGCTGCACTACTATTGACTGATCCGACAAGCCCGTCACCATGCGGACCAGGTTTAGGTTTCGACAAATCCAATTTGGAGCGAGGAGCATTGGGTAAATACTTATAAAGTACCCCAGACTGAGAATAGATCAGTTCTAACTGCTGGGCCCTAAAGATGGCCCGCTCCTCGGAAAATACCCCAGATAGGGATACATCCTTTGAAATGTCTGACTGCAGTGATTTCAAAAACCACTCGAGAAGGAATTCACCTGGAATATGGGCCTTGATAAGCCTCTTCCTTCTCCTCCATTCCTGAATGTGATCAGAAATGTGAGTTGCCTCATCCTGCTTAAAATTAGCCAGGAGTTCGGTCCCAGCCTCATATCTGACAGGGAACTGAAAATGGTTAAGAAATGTGACAGCCAATTCCCCAAATGTAGCGAAACTGCCCCCAGTGAGCTCTATATACCATTTGGCAGCATTTCCAGTTAGGGTGCGTTGAAATAATCTCAATCTAATCGAGTCATCGATCAGAGAGTTCGAAGAGCACCATAAGTGGAAAGTGGTGATGTGGTCCACCGGATCTTCACCATTCTTACCTTCAAACTTAGGAATGTCTGAAGGAAGTTTGGTTGGAACCGGAGGCCACCCCGGACTATAACGAATTGGGTCATTAGTTAACTTCGACAAATCTGGCAAGTTTAATATTTCCAGAAATGGTAAGCGAGGCGGAGCCTAAGGATTCCATCCTTGATGGGATGGATTCCCAACATTTTGAAAAGAATAGCCTGGATTTGATGAGGCACCAGGCTGCCAGAAAGGACTCGTAGAAAACGGAGAAGAACCTCTCCCCACGCCGAGTTACCAAAACCCAGACCAGTTCCCCCTGCTGAAGTGTTAAATGAAGAAGAGAGCCCCTGATAGGGGTTCCATGCATTAGACAAAGGAGAAAAGGTCTGATAAGCACTCGAAGAAGGTAAAGAAGCATTCCCTTGATGACCTGCGAAGAACTGATTCCCTGCCCCTGCCGTAGTAAACACATGATTCCATCCTGTAAAAGTAGTCGAACTTTGCCCCCCAGACCAAGGATTGAAACTCTGGGTCTGGGACGTAAACGTAAACGACCCTAAAGAAGGATTGGAACTGGGAATGTGCCCAGTCCCAAAGGGGAAACCCTGGAACGAAGCTGATCCACTAGCCATGTTAGACATGGGCGTAGACCCAGCTGAAGCAGCAGAAAAGGTAAAAGAGGGATTCCCACTGGAGGGCATCCCTGAACAAAAGGGACCAGAATGAGAAGCATATGCTTGGGTGAATCCAGAGCCAAACATAGCAGTGCTAGAAGCAATCGAAGATGAAGCAATAGTGCCCCATGCTTCAGCAGAAGCAGGAGTCTGAATGCCCGCAGCACTCACGGTAGAAGCCGCGTTCCCAGTCGTGGCCATCGAAAGATAAGAATGATATGGAAGATCCGGCGGTCTCTCAGACTCCGGTCCGATGTACTGAAGAACAAACGAATGATCAGGAGGAAGAGGAGATGGACCTGTAGCAGGAGGCTCAGGTATGTCTTCAACTTGAAAATCTTCTTCCCGAGGAAAAAGAACTCGCGAGGTGAGCGGAACGCTCCTCTCGGGACCGACACCGGAATCAGCAACGAAACCCTCAGATCTTTGTGGAGGATCACTCTCCACTGCGTCAGACGCTACCGGATGGTAACCACCAGCTAAATCGCTCCTACGCCTTCTCGAAGAAGGCTCTGGACTCTCGGGAGATAACCCCCGGATTCTCCTCGAACGTCGAGGCGCTTGATCAGCCACTTTTATAGATTTTTATAAATTAGACTCAAAAAAGTGAAAAGCTAGGCAAGCTAGGAGCAAAGAGCACTCTCTAAAATAAAAATCCCTGAGAAACAGCAAGCAAACAGCCTCCAAGTATTTCCGCTCCGGGTGATGAGGACCGGACACCAAAATACAGGAAAGCGAAGTATAGGACCTTCCGAAAGCAGTCTGGGATGATTAGGGCCCAGAACAACTAGCGAAGGTATCAGAAACAGTTACGCCGACCTCCTAACGACAGCCTTTGCCGGCTCAAGCACCCAAGCTTCGCAAGAGCACCCCCCAGAAGTACTGCTGAAAGTGATGCGACGTCTGCCTCAGGTACCACGGGTATTCCCCCCCGCAGTCACCTGTGTGGAACCTAGGAGTGGCAACTATGGGCACCAATCCGTATCAGAAGCCGAGCGGAACGGTCTTGAGGTCAGATTCAGCTAATCGGAGGGGGGGTATCCCTCTTCTCAACCTTCACTTCCCCTCGCGCTTGACTCTCGGATGAGAGCTTTCCCAATCCACCTCACGGAGTTGGATTTCGCTCAATTAATCAACTTCTATGTTTGTTTGAGCGGCCTTGGAGAGTTAACTCTCCACTCACCTATTCCAAGGCCCTACAACCTAGCTAGTTGGTGATTGACACTTAGTGAAACTTGCTAGTTGATTTTAGATTAAATCGCTTATTTTAAGGGCTGTTGTATTAAGTCACAAGGATATGGAGATGAAACCAATGGTGTTTTGACGCAAAAGAAATTAATAAAAACTTAACTACATGCACATGCAGTTCTTGTCTTTCGATGAAAAGTAATCTCTATACAGGTTCTACGAGACTAACAAATTGTATTTTTCTTTTCAAATTGCAAACTCACACTCACAAAAACTAAGAAGCTAACTAAATGCTGAAATGCACCTAATGCAAATCACTACAAGCATGCCAATTCTAAGATGCAAGAAATCTCTTAAAACAGAGTGAAATTTCCCAAAAAGCTCTTTCAGTTTTAACTCCTTTTGATGGCCCAAAAAGCTAGTTCTTGAAAACAAGAACTCTTAATATAAGACACCAAAATGCTCAAAAACAAGAAGAAGAAATCAAACGACAACTCCTCCTCAAACTCAAGCCAAAAACCAAAAGATAAGAAACTTCACTAAAGCTCCAAAAGATATGGCAAAACGAAAATGAAAATGCAACAACAAAAACAAAAACAAGACACGATGTTTTTTGAGTTTTTGAAATGCAAAAACAAAAAGCAAAACAAATGTTTTTTGAACTTTTATTGTTTATAAAGCAAGAGCTCAAAAAGACCAAGCACAAACTATCAAAATCCAAACCAAACAAGACTGACTTTCAGGCACAAACTTCAACAATGCTCCCAAACCTTATAAGGCTAACAATAGCAAGATCAATAAAAGCAAAGGAAGACCAGAAAACTCAGCCACTCAGCCTAGACAAATAGTGCAAAACTCGTTGCAAACAAAGACTCCAAAGAAGCAAGAAAAGCTCTTCGAAAATTGCAACAAAACCTAGCCTATGGAACTCAAAGAAAACCAATAAAAAACAAAGCAAAAATCGCAATGCAAAGCACAACAAAAATATAGGAGTGAGTCAGTGAGTAGAAGCTCTCTGTTCTGATAAAGCAGAACAGCCAAGAATGCTCAGAAAGCGATCTTGGAACTCAATCCAGAAGTGCCAGCACCAACAAGAACACTTTGCCAAAAAGACTAGTTTTCGAACAAACGAAAGAGAAAAAAGACTTGAAACCACTTCCTTCACACTCCAGTAAGTACAGAGACACTGTAAACACAGGCCTCCACAGCCAGAAAGGACCAAAAATTCAATAAACCCAAAAATTCAAAATCTGCCTAGGTATACGCGACCTTACAGTTATGCAACCAGCGTGTATACGCGTCTGTGTTAAGAGAAACTCACATATACGCGGGTCCCTGTAGACAAACTCGCGTGTATACGCGACTGTGTGCAGAAAAAAGAGCGTATACAAAGAAAGATAATGAAAAACAAAAAGGACAAGCCTGGGAAAGAAACCAGGACTTCAGACTGACTGCAAGAAAATAAACTGGACTGCAAATGAAAGTTAAAACTGCTGGCAACCTACCAAACAGCTGAAACCACCCAACAGGAGAAACACAAGAATGTGTTCCCCAGCGGAGTCGCCAATTCTGTTTCGGGGAAATCTCACCCTAGAGGTTGGTTGGGGTACAACCTCCACAGAGCAGGGGCATGCTACTTAACAGAGACTCACACAATCATGCACGTTCAGAAAAACTAAATAGAGTAGGATGGGAAATTTACCCGTGGGTCCTACGGTTGAAGTAGATCCACGTGGAGTCCAAACTCCCTGCAATCGTCCTTCCTTCTTAACCTGAAATACAAGAAGACCAGCACAAAGGACAAGTTGTACAGCATATGTCTACTCTAAATGTTAGTGAGATTCATATAAAACATTAAATAAATCATAATGAATGCTTGTATAACAAATATTCTCATACATATAAGCATACACTAACACATTTATTTCGGGAACAACATGATACTTCTGTATTATAAATAG
Organism: Pinus albicaulis; assembly: GCA_034641835.2. NCBI lineage: Eukaryota > Viridiplantae > Streptophyta > Pinopsida > Pinales > Pinaceae > Pinus > Pinus albicaulis. Next base: position 12,429 of record JAXQQM020092155.1, read on the forward strand.
CATGTACAAAAGTAATCAAGTGGAGAGATCACCTGATCCTTCCAAGGCCTTCGCAGACCGTCGTCCGGATCCGTCCAGCCCTTGCCTCGCTAAGACTCCTTCCAAACTGGTGCATATGAGATAACATATAAAGGGATGTGTATCTCAAGGAAACGAGGGTTTCCTACAATGAACTGGGAAAGTGCAAGAGGCACGGGGAATCAGACTTGGATAGGGAACCAACAGAGTATAATATCAATACTTTCTCTCTCCCCCTTAGGCCATACACATGAGGGCTTTTTATAGTCCCTCCAAGTAGTTTCAGCAGTTGGAAACAGTTGGCCACGGGCTGGGGTGGTTGAACTACCTGAGTAACCATCAACCCAGCGTGAAATTAGGGATTTTTTATATATTTTTTAATCATTTTAATGGCATACGCGGAAAAGTCTAGCTGGACTCGCGTATACACGCGAAAAAACACGGGCATAGTCGCGTATGGGGGATTTTACATTGTTTTTAAGTGAATTTGTCCAATTCTGTAGGAATGGGTGCCCAAAACCATCAAAGCAATCATGAATCATGTGAAGGTGAGAAATGATGCTATAACACAAGCCAAACCATTTGCGGAATTTTTTGACTTCTAGGGATAAACACAAGCTCATATTCTACAAATTTTTTTACCAGATCCATGGCATCATTCCTATATGCCCTTAACCTAGGATGTTTGGCATTGTACTCTCCATTTATTTGTTTGATGACTAGTTCTGAGTCTCCATGAACAACTATCCTTTTAGCTCCTAGTTTTTTCAATAGATGCAACCCTCATGGGGAAAGGTAGGCAGGAAATTTTAGAAATTAAGTTTAAATAATGATGGAATGGAAAGACTGGTGAGAAGTTGAAAAGGGCATAAGAGATGGATCCTTTTCAAACAAAAGAAAAACACAAAATATTGAATGATTTCCCAAGGCAGAGCATTAAAATGGATTCTACCTATCTATCTTAAAATGTTTATGAATGAATGATGAACATAACAGATTTACATATGAACACAAAGGAGAGAACATATGCTAAAATTCATACCACATGAATCCCACAAATCAGAGCTGCATATCTTTATTAATTCCCTATCCAAAACTGTTACAATGGAGTGCAGAGCGTCCTCCTTGTTTTCCATGCTATTCCCCTACTTACTGATTTACAGACTGATTTACAAATGATTTACAATTACATTAAATAGACTGAAATGTGGGAACATAGATCCACAGAAAAAGGGAGCTATTTTCCAGCTCAAGAACTGAAATCCGAGCATGGAAAAGGAACCAACAGACTGCCCCTAAAAAAGGAGAAAGAATATATTTTAACCATCTTGAGATTCACTGTTACACGGGATAAATGAAAATAGGCAGTCTGAAAGACATATCCCCTTTAATTCATTGTTGAAGAAGTCTCTGTTTCATATTTAGCTTACAGCCCCTTGACTATTTCCTTATATTATTTCTTTAAAGAAAACTGACTTTTAATAAAATGCCTTTGAAACCATGGAAATGAAATTATGCCTTTTAGTGATGGGAAAAACTCATTTTTGAATGGAAGGAGCAAAGGGAAAGGAGGTGGGGCCCAAATCGCAATCGCAATCGGAGGGGAGGAATAGGGATATGGGAACAGGGCATAAACATCCCGATGCAATTGGGTAATAAAATGGAGAGTTCCGATAGTGTAATCGCAATCGAGGTCAGAACATGAGAGGGGTGAATATTTTTTGAAATAGGCACAAGAAAATTCCGATGCGATTGGAGTAAATGTGATGGGGTCAATGCATAAGCCAAAGGAGTAATGGGAGATCCCTTTAGAATAAACGAAAAATAAGTTGAGCGCCTTTACAAAGGGAAAGGATGATTTTCTTTGAAAAGAACAAGGTATTTTGGTGGGATCGGGGGGTGTAAATCGCAATCGGAATTGGGACGGGGGCGGGGCCGAATGTATTACACAACAGGATTTTCCCGATGCAATTGGGAATAGGCAAAGAGGGGGAAGTCCTTTGGTAAAACGAAATAAAATAAAATTTAACTTTTACAAAGGAAAAGGTCCTTTGTATTAAAAATGGGCAAAAGATCATATGGTGGGATCCGAAGGTCCATCGGCATCGAGAGATCGGAGGAGAGCAGGGAAAAATGTAATGCGCAAAAGGAAATCGCCAATTGCAATAGAGCGATGGAGTATGGGCCGTCGGATTTGGAAGGGGCAATCGACGGTGGAGGTGTAATCAGCGGGATTCAATGCAATTGGGATTAGAGGGTTTACGAGGGTCAATCGAAGAGGATCGATCGAAAGTGTCGATGAAGTATGGGTTGTCTGATCGGATGGGTAGATCGACGGTCGGGATCTCATCGGGTGTATGCAATCGGGAGCGCTCAATCGGATCGGAGTTTTCATGAACACAAGGCCCATCGAGACGCACATCTTAAATGATGCGATTGCGATCGGTAAGGGGAAGGGAAGGATCAGCGGGGTATTTATATAAAACTTTAAACTTTATTATATAGTTTAAAAGTTATGGAGGGGAAGTGGATTATTTTATCGGAATTTGACAATAACAAACTTTAAAACGTTATTATAAAATTTTAAAGGGACATGAGGGGAAGTGGTTTAATCGCATCGGAGTTCTTGGGTCAAGAAACTTTTTCATTTCGATTGTGTAATCGGAAAGGGGAAAAGGGGGGGTTTTATAAAGAAAACACAAAACTTTAATAAAATAAAGTTTAGGGAAAGGTGGGAAAAGGGATTGTTTTAGGTTATATGGGACTTTTACTCACTTAGGCATAAATTTCAATCTAGAAGTCAGTTTTGAGAGTGTAATATACCGTTGGAAAGCTCTTTCTGGGCTCTTTCTGCTGAACATACTTAGAACATGATTTGACACTAAAAATGTTGTGGAAAACCTCTCTGAAGGGCAGGGCGGTAACTTTGTGGAGATAACAGCTTCTGAAGTGTGACTTATTACATATGATGACATAAAATTACATATAAGATGATAATTAAAAGTAAAGTATCATGTTTTCACCTCAAAACATGGTTTTGAGGTGAAAATTACATCAAACTGAATAAAAATTTTCTTTGATCTTCCCAGGTGCTGTGACTTTGAGTTTATTGACTTCCTCATGACCTTGCTGATATTTATTGACACTTGACTCATTAATTTGACCATGGTGAGATCCTAGAACCTAATGAGACCCATCCTATGACCTACTGACATGACTCACAAAGTGAAAGTAGCTCATGAATAAAGACCGTAGAGAGGAGAATTAGCAGGTTTCACATGAGGGAAAACTGATGAAATTTCACTACCATCAATGGATCCATGACCTAGCGGAATGGTGAAATTTATTGGTATGGGACTCCTAATATGCAAATGTAAAAGAGCAATTTTGTTCACTGATGGAAGTATGACTAGACTGACACTAACATTGGCTCCAATGGGGATGGTAGCTCCTTGGAGGTGCCAAGAACATCATAGACCAAGTAGCCTTATCCATTGGGCATGGAGTCAAAAAAACTGAAAGCTGACAAAATGCAGATTGACTCTAACTCAAGACATAGGACTAAAAACTAAAATAAAACCAAACCATACACATATCATTTTAGTTTTATAGCCTTCACCTCGGGCCCCAAACTTCAATGAATATGTACTTTAACTCTGACCAAAATAACAAGGTATATACAATGATGGTGACATGTTTTCTGATCCATTATCTTTAACAATGGTAGCGCTTCAAAAGCCTACCATTCACTACTCCTCCAGAGCAATCTTGACCATCCATTTCTGAAAGCAAGAAAGCATTTTGTCCCCTATATGCTGGAATCTTGTATGGTCCTTTCCACAGGTTGTCGAACTTACCATGCTTCCCTTTGTCCTCATTTCTTGCATCCCATCTCAACACCACATCATCCAACTAAAACTTTTATGCTTTGGTCTTATGATCATAGATCTTATTTATCTTCTACTGCAACTGAATAAAGTTCTATGACACTTCCTGTCTTGTTTGCTGAAGGTGGATCATCTGATTGATCCTTCGTTGATTGTCATCGTCTTTACTACCAACTTCTTGCAATAATCTCATGACTAGAACTGTAAGTGATGTAGGAAAGACAACATCAGTACCATAAACCAATTCAAAAGGTGACATACCTATGGATTTCTTACTGCTAACTTTGTCTTCCCACAATGCGTTGATGAGCTTTCGATGCCAGTTTCTTTTGTTTGCCTCCAGCATTTTCTTGATTATATTTATCAGAGACTTATTCGATGATTCTTCCAGGTCGTTGCCTTGCAGATAGTATGATGTTGAATGACCCAAGACAATATTGTATTTGTTACAGAAATCCACCATCTTCTTAGACTTGAACGCTGTTGCGTTATCTGTTATAATTTTGTGAGGGCAGCCAAAACGAGATAAAATATTCGATTCTAGGAATTGAATAATTACTGTATTTGTAGCTTGCCTTGCTGGGATGGCCTCGATCCATTTGGTGAAGTAATCTATACCTGTCAATATCCATCGATGTTGTGCTGATGACGCGGGATGGATTTCTCCTATGAAATCAAGTCCCCATTGCTGAAAGGGAGCGTTTACTGAAACTGGTTTCAAAGGAAGAGGAAGCAATTTCTTCTTCGCTTGGAAAATTTGACATTCATGACAACTCATCACTATTTTATATAAATCTGAAAATAAAGTGGGCCAATAATATCCTGTTCTCAACACTTTGTTAGCTGTAGTTTTCCAAAACAAATGACCACCACAATCACCCTTGTGAAATTCATGCATTACCTTCTGAGCCTCTTCTTCAACCAAACAATTGAGCAGAATACCTCCTGGATCTTTCCAATAAAGAGCACTGTTTAAAATACAATATTTAGCAGACTTAAGTTTCAGTGATCTACCTTTTATTTTAGACATTCCTGGAGGAGGTGAAAGATGCTGAAGAACATAAACAATATTTGAATACCATGGGGATTGTAGAAAAATATCTGAAATTGGAACAAGCAAACCTTCATCTTTCTCTTCTAACATTGTTGTTATAAGGTTTATATCCAGGGCACACAGATTTGATTGGGCCATTAGCTTTGCCAAGCCTTGTCCTTTGACCAACTTTGTGGGTTTGATCTCCAAATCATACTACAACATATTTGCTATCCACTTACCTCTTTGAACTTCTGGATCAGTTTGCATGAGGACATCCTTTACTGCGGCATTAGGAACATATGCTATAGTATGTGAATGCAGAATATAGACCCTAACATCCTTCAACACCTTAATAAGAGCCAATGCTTGTTTTTCAATAATATTATACCTCAAAGCAACATCTCTAATAGTCCTACTGAAAAAGGCAATTGGCTTTTCAACCTGATCTTTCTTTTGCATCAAAACAGCAGCCATAGTATGCTCCGATGCAAATGAAAAGATAATGAAATCTTGAGTATAATCGGGACTAATCAAGACTGGGGCATTGGAAAAAGAAAACTTTACCAGATTAAATGACTTGATAGCTTCCTCACTCCATTTGACAGTGCTATCCTTCTTCAACATGTTAGTCATTTCTATTAAATGTTCGGCCAAATTGGGTATAAATATGCGCAAGAAGTTCATCTTACCATTGAATGCTTGAATCTCCTTTTTGTTTCATGGAAGGTCTATGTGTTGAATTGCCTCCACTCTAGATGGATCAATGCGGATACCATCTTTAGAGATGATATTCCCCAGCAACTTGCCTTCATCCATAGCAAACAAAATCTTCTTTAGATTGAGAGAAATCCCAAACTTTCTGCATCGCTGAAAAACAACTCTCAAATGGTGCAAATGCTCATCATCAGAGCCAGAAAATATTGTCAAATCATCAATAAACAACAAGAAAAACATCTTTTTCACTGGAAAAATCAATTTCCATTGCTCGCTGGAAAGTAGCTCCAGCATTCTTCAGTCCGAATGGCATTTTGGCATACTAGAAGGTTCCCCAGGGTGCTGTGAAGGAAGTCTTATCTTGGTCTTTCTCATGCACCAAGATCTGAATATAGCCTGAGTAGCCATCGAGTAGTGACATCCTTGATGCTCCAACTACTCTCTGCAGAATATGGTCCATCTTTGGAAGTGGATAATTATCCTTTAAGGATGCTTTATCCAGATTCCAAAAATCTATGCACAACCTTATCTCTCCTGTCTTCTTACGTACCGGAACCAAATTTGAAATCCAGTCAGAAAATCTAATTGGGACTATGATACTAGCTTTGTACAATCTATTTCCCTCTTTTTCAATGGATGGCAACAGCTTCAGATTGATTCTTCTCAGATTCTGTCTAAATGGCTTCTGATCTAGCTTGATGGGAATAGTATGTTGGATTATGTTCTTGTCATACACCTTCAAATCTGAATAATCCCATGCAAACACATCAGAAAATTCAGAAAGCAATTTAACATACTTTTCCTTTACCTCAGGGGACAATGCCTTTGACAATTTCACAAACTTGGGCTTGTCAGCTGTCCCAAGATTCACATCTTCGACTCCTTTCTCAGTAGGCACCAAGCTTGGTTTCTTTGCAACATCATCCTAATAAAAAAACTCCTCTAAAGGTATGAGACCTCTAGGAATTACATTATCTTTTAGCTGCAATATGTCCATTTGATTTGTTTCAATTTCTTGATCATCAACCTTATAATCACCTTCTATTGGAGTATCCTTGAATTTTCCATCACTCTGCAAAAAAGCATTGATCTCATTGTCATCCCAAAACACTTGCCAATACCTCAAATTATTAGGAACAACAGGCCTATGTTTGACATAAATCTCAAACTTGTTGTTGGAGTTCATTGGAATCTTCAAGTTGCTTGTTGTAGTGGCAAGAGAATCAGCAATAATATTCTGCATCGTGGGTACTGTTGTCAACGTGTACTCAGGAATTGTCTTCAAGATGTCCAGGACTGCATTTCTATATGCCCTCAATCTTGGATGCTTTGCTTGGTATTCTCCTTTGACATGTTTGATTATCAGCTCTGAATCTCCATATATAGAAATCCTTTTTGCATTTAACTTCTTCAAAATCTTCAGACCTGCAATCAAAGATTCATACTCTGCTTCATTGTTAGAGCAGTCAAAAGCCAACTTATAAGCACATACTCTAACATTACTAGGAACATTTTCAGGCTGGAGAACATGGCTTCGAATCCATATTCCAATACCAGCTCCGTCCTTGCCAACAGCTCCATCAAAGTCCATGCTCCAGAGGCCTTCTTCTTCTTCTTCCAGATGCTGAAACCTTGCTTCTTTCTCCACTTTATCTTGACTGATTTATGCATCCTTCTGTTGTTCACTGTCTTTTTGCTGCTGGTAGGCAGGAGGCTCGGAAGTGCATGCTGTTTTATCTTTTTCCTGTTTGAGTACTTCTCTGAAATTTTATGAAATTTCAGGGATCTAATATAGTTGTACCAACTGAACATTTTCATCATTCAAACCACCATCTGAATATAATACAAAGGACTCTAAATTTGTGTGAACCGCATTAATAGGATGATTTACTGGCTTCTATTTGCTAGTGATCATGTATTTCATTTTCTTCTCCCTATATAGTTTTCTCAACTGACCAAACACGGGAATGGTGGCATAAGAGAAGTCAATTTGCATGGTTCCTTTAAGTTTTGCACCCCAAAAACTGGATAGAAGCATTCCAAACCGTGGTGGGACATCGGCAACAACTACATCCATCAAAACATTCTTGGCTGGGATTTGATCTAAAGATACTACCAAGTCTTTGATAAGACCAATACAATGGACCCTACCTGAGTCAAAGGAATACAAATCATGGTATTTATGTGTAATATCAAGTCCTAACTTCTCCATGATGGCTTTGGGCATCAAATTATGCGAGGCTCCGGAGTCCAACATAGCATTATGTAAGATGAACTCATGTAATCTAAGACTCGGGTAAAAGGGAGGGACTTCACTTTCTTCAGATTGATCTTCTGTGCCTGGACCAAAAATGAGTTCAGGATAATCATCTTCTACATTTACCATATCAGAAATAGAGTCTATTTGCAAAATTCTAGACACCTAATGTTTATAAGCACTATTTTTCACCAACTTAGTCAAGGGCATGGACACTTTCAGCTTAGAAATTTCATTTTCTAAATTAAAAGAAGGAGCTTTTTCTACCTCTTTAATGGGAGGGTATTTCTTCTCTATTTTCTCCTTTGCTGCGTTCTGCTGGTTCTTTTCATTCGTTGTATTAATCGTTGAAGGTTTTTTGATGGAGGAAGGATCAGTCGGCTCTTTCCCTTTCTTCTGTGTAATTGAATGATCATTTTTCGATTAGAGCTACTTTCTCTTTTGAATGGGACTAATTGGAACATCTCTGTTCCTCAAATAATACTGCTTTTGTTGGGCTGATAAAGCGTTCATTTATCCTCTTTGGTAATCGTCAGACTCTTCTTCTAATACTGCATCATGCCAAAATGAAATCTTCGTCCTTTCGAATGTTTGTAGTCGTTGTGTATTCCTCGTCTTCAGTAAGAAAGATGGGTGCACCATCTGCAGTGAAGAAATGATTGGATTCGATCACAGGATCATCATCATCATCTATTTTTGTTCCCTGAACGTAATTCTACTGCAATGGAGTCCTGATCTGCTATTGTGGTGCCGCTTGGTCCTGAGTTCTTTGTTCTCTCTATTTAATTCTAAATTGTGGTTGTTGTCCTCTGAAATTCGGATTCCTTATTTGTGCTTCAGGTCTGTTCGAAATGGTTAATCGATCAACCATCTTTTCAACTGTTCGGATCAAAGTGTCCATCTTGTTGTTTGAAGGAGACGCTTCTTTTTTCACAGTGACTCTTTTTTCAGCTCTGTTTTGAGCTCTTTTGGCTAGCAGATTTTCTTCTACACTTATAGCTATCTTATGCATGTCTTCAAGTGTGGTGGGATCTCTCTCTCGTAGCTAATATGCCATATCAGCATCGAAACCATCTGGAAATTTGAGCAAGGCTAATCCCACAGGAGGTTTGAGGTTAGCCGGAATAGCATTATATACAGCATTAAATCTGAGACAATAATCATGTACAGTTTCGCCCACATTCCTTTTAATATTTTCATATTCAGACAAGATTTGGAGTGGGTTCTTCTTTACCTCCCATCGGTCTAGAAACTGCGTATGTAACTCTTGCAAAGTGCGAATAGAGCCTACTGGTAAGGCTCTGAACCACTTTCTAACTTCCCCTCCAAAGCTTTGGACAAACAATCTTGTGGTTACATTATTTGCCTCTACCTCATGAAGATCAAAAAATTCATTCATTTTATCAACATGTTGCTGGGTTGTGATGCTTTGAGTGGCATCAAAGATAGGAATTTTACTTTGATAATCAGCAGGCATATCATTCAGAACCTGAGGTAAAACCAGGGGTGAATAGCGGGCAGCCATGACTCGAGGTGGATTTACAACAGTGTTTGTGCTACTAGGATTTAAGGGAGGTGTTAATGGGGGAGATGAAAGTTGGGAATTGAATGATGGGACTGCTGATGAATTAGGAGGAGGAAATGTTGTTCCTGATAACTCTGAAGGCTCAGGGATATTAGTTACAATGATATATGACTGAGGGGAATTCAGAATATAATCATCAATCGATGTATTTTCTCTTTGAACTTCAATATCTACAAGAAATTCTAGATCTAAAACTGTGTCATCAAGTGTAGTTTCAAACTTACTTCTAAATAAAGAAAGCTCAAAACACTCATCAAAGGAAAGATCTTCTAATAACAACCACTCATTGGGCCAAGTGTGGGATCTGAAAATTGGTCTAGGACTTAGTGATCCCTCTTGTCTTTTAACTATTCTTGGAATGAGATTAGGATTTTCAAACACAGGGGGAGGATTTGGATCTGGATTGGCCCTTGTGTATCTTCTTGAAGCCAGTGTGGTGAAATTTCTACTTTACAAAATTTTATTTCCAGCCTAACAAACTTTGAACATCATTTTCCAGGGTCCAGGAATTTACAAGGGAAATATTACTAGGGTGATGAATCTTTTATGCTACAAAACAGTCCCTAGTGTGGTCGTCATAAATGTTATCACCTGATCTGAACCTTAGGCTAAAAGAAGGCAAATCAGGGTAACCTTTAAACCACGCTCAGCCTTGTAGCTAGCCCTACAAGGTCAAGAGAGGGCTCTCTCCGTGAAAAGATATTCAACAAAGTACAATTATAAACTGATATTAGGCTATGTATAATAATGGGAAAAGTTTAAATGAATTAATTTTCAGGGATGTATGGAACAAATGGGACAGTTTGAAACTAGGGAATTAAATCAGGGATACAGGTTATTTCATGGGGAAAGGTAGGCAGGAAATTTTAGCAATTAAGTTTAAATAATGATGGAATGGAAAGACTAGTGAGAAGCTGAAAATGGCATAAGAGATGGATCCTTTTCAAACAGAAGAAAAACACAGAATATTGAATGGTTTCCCAAGGCAGAGCATTAAAAATGGATTCTACCTATCTATCTTGAAAGCATTCAACCATAATGTTTATGAATGAATGATGAACATAACAGATTTACATATGAACACAAAGGAGAGAACAGATGCTAAAATTCATACCACATGAATCCCACAAATCAGAGTTGCATATCTTTATTAATTCCCTGTCCAAAACTGTTACAGTGGAGCGCAGAGCATCCTCCTTGTTTTCCACGCTATTCCCCTACTTACTGATTTACAAATGATTTACAATTACATTAAATAGACTGAAATGTGGGAACATAGATCCACAGAAAAATGGAGTTGTTTTCCAACTCAAGAACTGAAATCCGAGGATGGAAAAGGAACCAACAGACTGCCCCTAAAAAAGGAGAAAGAATATATTTTAACCATCTTGAGATTCGTTGTTACACTGGATAAATGAAAATAGGCAATCTGAAAGACAGATCCCCTTTAATTCGTTGTTGAAGAAGTCTCTGTTTCATATTTAGCTTACAACCCTTTGAATATTTCCTTCTATTATTTCTTTAAAGAAAACTAACTTTTAATAAATTGCCTTTGAAACCATGGAAATGAAATTATGCCTTTAAGTGATGGTAAAAACTCATTTTTGAATGGGAGGAGCAAAGGGAAAGGAGGTGGGGCCCAAATCGCAATTGCAATCGCAATCGAAGGGGAGGAATAGGGATATGGGAACAAGGCATAAACATCCCGATGTGATTGGGTAATAAAATGGAGAGGTTTGATAGTGTAATCGCAATCAGGGTCGGAGCGAGAGAGGGGTGAATATTTTTGGAAACAGGCACAAGAAAATTTCGATGCGATTGGAGTAAATGTGATGGTGTCAATGCATAAGCCAAAGGAGTAATGGGAGATCCCTTTAGAATAAATGAAAAATAAGTTGAGCGCCTTTACAAAGGGAAAGGATGATTTTCTTTTAAAAGAATGAGGTCTTTTGGTGGGACCAAGGGGTGTAAATTGCAATCAGAAACGGGAGGGGGGCGGGGCCAAATGTATTATGCAAAAGGATTTTCCCGATGTGATTGGGAATAGGCAAAGAGGGGGAAGTCCTTTGGTAAAACGAAATAAAATAAAATTTAATTTTTACAAAGGAAAAGGCCCTTTGTATTATAAATGGGCAGAAGATCATATGGTGGGATCCGAAGGTCCATCGTCATCAGGAAATCGGAGGAGAGCGGGGCAAAATGTAATGCGCAAAATGAAATCGTCGTTTGCAACACAGCAATGGAGTATGGGTCGTCGGATTTGGAAGGGGCGATCGACGGCGGAGGTGTAATCAGCGGGATTCAATACAATCGGGATCAGAGGGTTTATGAGGGTCAGTCAGAGAGGATCGATCGAAAGCGCCAATGAAATATGGGCTGTCCGATCGGATGGGTAGATCGACGGTCGAGATCTCATCGGGTGTATGCAATCGGGAGCGCTCAATCGGATCGAAGTTTTCATGAACACAAAGCCCATCAAGACGCACATGTTAAATGATGCGATTGCGATCGGGAAGGGGAAGGGAAGGATCGGCGGGGGATTTATATAAAACTTTAAACTTTATTATAAAGTTTAAAAGGTATGGAGGGGAAGTGGTTTGTTTTATCGGGATTTTATAATAACAAAATTTAAAACGTTATTATAAAGTTTTAAAGGGACATGAGGGGAAGTGGTTTAATCGCATCGGAGTTCTTGGGTCAAGGAACTTTTCCATTGCGATTGTGTAATCAGAAGGGGGAAAAGGGGGGGTTTTATAAAGAAAACACAAAACTTTAATAAAATAAAGTTTAGGGAAAGGTGGGAAAAGGGATTGTTTTAGGGTATAGGGGACTTTTACTCACTTAGGCATAAATTTCAATCCAGAAGTCAGTTTTGAGAGTGTAATATACCATTGAAAAGATCTTTTCGGACTCTTTCTACTGAACATACTTAGAACATGATTTGACACTGAAAATGTTGTGGAAAACCTCTCTGAAGGGCATGGCGGTAACTTTGTGGAGATAGCAGCTTCTGAAGTGTGACTTATTACATATGATGACATAAAATTACATATAAGATGATAATTAAAAGTAAAGTATCATATTTTCACCTCAAAACATGGTTTTGAGGTGAAAATTACATCAAACTGAATAAAACATTTCTTTGATCTTCCCAGGTGCTGTGACTTTGAGTTTATTGACTTCCTCATGACCTTGCTGATATTTATTGACACTTGACTCATTAATTTGACCATGGTGAGATCCTAGAACATAATGAGACCCATCCTATGACCTACTGACATGAATCACAAAGTGAAAGTAGCTCATGACTAAAGACCATAGAGAGGAGAATCAGCAGGTTTCACATGAGGGAAAACTGATGAAAAATCACTACCATAAATGGATCCATGACCTAGCGGAATGGTGAAATTTATTGGTATGGGACTCCTAATATGCAAATGCAAAAGAGAAATTTTGATCACTGATGGCAGTATGACTAGATTGACACTAACAGAAGGCACTGTCAAAATGAAAATTCAAGTTCCATAAAGGCAAGATCGGGGTATCATATAATCCCTTTCTTGCTGAGATGGAGTGTTGAAAATGGCACCAAGAAAGGATTCTAATTTAATTTTACCTTGAATTAAATTAGAATAAAATTGTAATTCCACATCACATGAAAACTTTTACGAGTTAACTAAGTTATTCGGACTTAGGTGGTTCAGTTAATTCGATTCGAGGGTCTCACTTGAGTCATGTAGAGTGTCTCATACAAAATAGGAGCCATGGTTGAGTTTATTTTGAGTTGTAATTAATTAACTCAGTTTATCTGAGTTAAAATCAGTTTAACTAGTTATAACTGATGGACGAACTAGTGAGAGGTCAAAGAGTGGAACTTGGACTTGAACCACATCTAGTGATCAATCATATAACTAATGATTTACTCATAAATAACTCATGCATGCAAATTCTAAGAAAGACCCTATTGAGATTGGAGTTCAAGGGTGGTGTACTATCATTTGTATAATCATCTAAATTGTAAAGATGGTGCATGCAGTCATAGGAAGGACCCTAATAGATTACACAGTATGGATTTGGAATTTCTATAATTAATAGGGCCTAATTACCCAAGGAAAAAATGCAAGGAAACAGGGATCCTGGAGAGCATAAAATTGGTTAAGTATTGAACCAATATTGTCTAGGAATCAGTGAGACAGATAGAGATAGTGCAGAGGTTTCTCATCTTGGAGAAAAACATTGTAATATTCTCATATTTTCTTATTTATGCAATATACAGATAGTGGGGTTTTTAGCGGAGGCTTTGCCTAGGACATACTTGTGTATTGTGTGATTGAAATTTTTTCTCTTTCATGTTTTGTGATTTCACGAAATAAATTGGTTTCTGAAATTGGTAGAGTATATTTAAGTATATTGTTTTATCATATTACAGTTGTTAGTTGAATCTATGTGGGTTTTCTACATATGAATGGTCTACATTCTCCCCCCCACTTTGATATCAATGTAAAAGTGTCATGGTTTTCTATCAAAACTACCATACTCATGGGTGATCTTGATCCTATAGTGTCTCCTTTTCTTCCATTTATTTTAGTGTTTGCATCTTCCAAGTGTCTATCGAAACTCCACAAATTATTCCTATATGAAATAAGGTCTATATGAGAATGTTCTCAAAGCTTCTTGAACTATTCTTGTTCCTATATGATCTTGTGTACCTGACAAAACCATGTTGCTTTCCTGCTACTATATATTCATGTTACCATTTTGATAGTCTCCCTATGAGATAATTTTTTTTCCTGTGCATTTGGTCAAAGTCTTATACTACCAATGTTGCTTCTAATTGTTCTGGCACTTTCAAAATTGTCTCCTCCCGATACCTTACTTCCATTTTTCCTGCATCTAATAGTATATTTTTATTACCTATACTTACTTTACATCTGAGATATCATCATCAAGTCATGCTAGCCAATGGAACCTGTCATTGTTCACATCATGCTCTTATATTAAGGAGTTCATTCTATTTGCATAGAATTGTGTCTTCAAGTTTTGATTCAACAAATGATAACCTTGAAGAAGCCTTCACCAAGGAATTATATCTAATGAGTCAGATCTAATTGGAGACCTTCTTGTGCTCTTCTCCATCTTGTATAATTAATCCTTTTGTTGATAATAATTCCCTCTCCCTTGTACCATTTCGATTTGATTTTACAATTTCCTGCTATATGACCTTCATTGTGACATATGTAACAATCAATAATTTTCTTAAATATTTGTGAAAATGGTTGAGGCATTTTCCTTATTTGATCCACATTCCTCCGTAATGGCACTTGATCATGTCCTATATACCTCATAACATCATAGGTCCTGAAATCCTATGCTTTGTGGCCAAAATTTATACATGAGAAACAATAAACAATAAATTTCTTTTGATACTTGGATGTAGAGGGAGATCTTGACCTTTTAAAGTTATTCCTTGGAAGAGCCATATTCATCTATTTATTTTCAATACCTGCTTCAACTGCTTGAGAATCATTTATGAATATGATCCAAAATCATGCAAGAATGCAACATAATATAGATATAAACATAAACACAGGAGCGCAACATAAATAAAACTTCATTTCGTTAGTATCAAAGAACTAGAATATGCTTACATACAAAATGGAAACAAACTAGCTTGGGTGATGATAGCTTATCTCTAAGAAGAGATGTGGCAGATACATGCCTCTGAACTGTGTCACAATGAGGCTCAAGGTAATTTTTATTATTGAACAATAATGGAAAACCCTAACTCAAGGAGATGGAACGCCAAGAATTTGTGGGCCCCATTAGGGTTAGTTGGGCATCCAACTTCCCGCGGTCGTAACTTGGTCATATTATTTCCATTTGGAGCATACAATACCTTGTCGGAAAGGCATCTATGAGTACTACAATATTTACCATAGTCCCTTTCCTATGGCTACAGGTCTACTACGGACCTCAAAAAAACATTGTTTATGGGGTCAAAACTACTCCGAAAGTTCAGGACCCGAAAAACTGTTAAAATAGTAAATGTTGCTATAAACAAGGAAAATGATGAAACTGACTGGAGGTATAGGTGGAATATGCGGGTGGACACTAATATCCACCTTGATCAGTCCTCCCCCCTTAGGAATCAATGGTCCCCATTTCTTGCAAAGCCTCCATGACGTGAGGAAATTTATGTTGAACTTGGTCCTTCGTGAAGAAGTTGTATTGCTTTGACAACTCGATATAGATGGATCCTATGTTGGAGGTTGTTCTTGATATGTGTGTCTATGATCTGATCATTTGTGGCTTTTTCCATGCAATCTGGATTTAACTCCGTGGGTGTGAGTTTTTCTGCAATGTCGGATGTGTCCAGTAATTATGGAAAGTATGGCCAGAGGTGGTCCACATTGAACACTAGGTGCAAACCAAGGAATGGCAGAATGTTGAGCTCAAAGGCATTTTCTCCTATAGCCTTGGTGATGGTGTATGGTTGATATCGGAGCAGGCGAAGCTTGCGGTGGGGTCCAGCAAGGTGCTCCTTCTACAAATGTAGCCAAACTTTTTCTCCCACCTGGAAATTGTGTGGAACCTAATGTTGATCATTTTGTGGCTTGTACTTAGCATTGGCTCTATCCAATATGTCATGGAAATGTTGGAGGATGAGTTGAATGCGCTCAATGAATTATTTTTCCCTGCCAGCATTGGATTGGACATGAGCTGAATCTACCTGAGTGGATGCAAATGGTATGGCCACATCAATGGGATATAGTGGTTGGAATCCCAACCCCACCTGAAAGGGTTTATGTCCAGTTGAATTATGGAGAGATCGTTGAAGTTTTGTTGTACATAGGGGAGGATTTCATCCCATGTGCAAGGATGCTTCGACTTGTACATGCGTAGAATGTGTATGATCATCCTATTGACGACCGGCCATCAGTTCGGGGGTGGAAAGGCATGGAATTAGTGAGCTTGGTATCCAACATCGACCATAGACGTGACAAAAATGTATTGATCAACCTGTTGTCTCGACCTGAGATAATGGACTGTGGGATCCCAAAGTGCACCCATACTCATTCAAATAATAGTTTAGCAATAGCTTCTGTTGTAATACCCTTCTTGCAGGCTGCCAGAATGGCCATCTTAGAGAATTTGTTGAAGTCCACAAAAATTCAATCATTTCCATGCTTGGTAGAAGGAACTCCCTACATGTAATCCATGGAGATGGATTCCCAAGGTCAAATAGGGGTAGGAAGTGGAGTATATAGGCCTTGCTTCTTGATGGTTGGTTTGGCAAGGGCATAGGAAATGCATGATCTGACGTACTTCCCAACATCATGACGAAGGTTCGGCCAATAGAAATACTTTTGTAGAATTTTAGTTGTTTTCTCCACCCTGAAATGTCCAACAAGCTGACTGTAGTGCGCTTCGAAAATCATCTTGGCACGCACACTTGAAGGAACACACAAGCATCCCAGGTGGCATAACAGTGCATCTTGGAGGTGAAAATTTGGAACTTATTCATCCAGATTTATACAGGAACGCAATAAAATAGAGAAATAGACATAAACACAGAGCTGCAGTGGAAATAATACTTCATTTCATTAATATAAAATAACATAAATATGCTTACAGACATAATGAAAATAAAATAGCTAGGGCGTTGGTAGTTTATCTTTGAAAAGAGATGTGGCAACTACATGCCTCTGAATGGTGTTACAATGAGGCTCGAAGGCTTATTTATTGTTGATAAATAATGGAAAACCCTAAACATCCAAAATCCTAACCCTAGGAGATGAATCGCAAAAACTATGGGCCATGTTTGGGTAAATTGGTACATCAAATTTCTGGGACCTCACTTTGGAATATGATTTATGTTTAACGTGCTCAATACCTCATTAGAAAGATGTATCTGAGGACTATAGATTTTGGTGTGAGCAATTGATGCAAGAGCATCCGGACAATTTCCAACAATGTGATTATGTGTTCACATGTTGTGGCCAAACAAGAAGTGGGAAAATTTGATCATTGATAGTTTATTTAGATTTAAATGTGTGAAGTTAGTTGGTTTTAATGTTCTAGATAAAATATGAATAAAAGTAGCACTTGGTTCTCCCTGCGAGGAGATTTATCAAATATATTAGGATCGAGAGGATAAGATGGAGTTGGTTTAAAAGTTAATAAATGATAAACCGCTTTCAATTAGGTGGAAGCATAGATAAGTGTGTGAAGTGTGATAGGGTAGACAAAGAGTGAAGTGTGAGAAGTGTTCATGTTGTGTGACAGAGGAGAGACAAAGAGGAGAAGTCATTTGAATGTAAAATCTAGCCACTGAAGGGCTTGGCTCTATGTAATTACCTTTCTGATAATTCCAAAGTGTTGTCTGTTGAAATTCTCCTGTCCGTGTTAAGTTTCACTCTTTAATTCACTATCGAGTTGAATATTGTGTTATCGCACAGTGTATGCAAAGAATTCGATTTGCAAGACAAATAATTAAAGACACAGCGAAGTTCTTTGTGAAAATACTTATGCGAAGTGGGCCAGTGAATGCGTAGTAGACACTGTTAGATATGTCAGAAGACCAACGGTGGAGATTAAATCGCTTCGAAAGAAATTTCGCAAGTCGTAGAATTTAGAGTTTCACACTAAGGCCTTAACACATAAGGTATTGGAAGTGCGATGCGAAGCAGAGGAGTAAAGGAGAGCAAGGACCATTAGATTGGGCATAGATCAACCGTGGACGACAAATTGCAAATTTTCACATCGCAAATTTTAGCGGATATATTTAAGACTTCGCAAGTTAAGTTATATTCCTTGCAATGCTATAAAATGTCAAAGTACCATAAGTTAATAAATCTGCGATGCGGTGAAGGGAAGCCACGTGTCGGCATAGTGATAAGGCACATATCATGCATCGCAGATTTATGTGGTTAATGTTAAGAGTTCACACGATAAGTTAATTTTGGTGCATTGCAATGTGTTGCATATCACATATCGCACGGGATAAGGAATAAGTTTATCGCTAAACTCAAAAAGTTGCGAAGTGCCTTCTGAATTTTGTTGCAAACTGCGATATCGCAAAATCGCAGATTTACAAAGTGTTAAGTTTTGAAATATGTGGGGAGGTAAGCCATAAAGGTTGCGAAGTTGTGCTTGGCGTTGATTGGTTCGTCCTGTGTGGGCCATAAAAGTACAAGTTCCGTGTGTGAATACTCTATTTTAACGGGTATTTACTTGAGAAAGGCATAATTATTAAGGTTTTCTACGTATTCTGAGTAAAAGCGGCCTTTTGGCTACATCATTTGGTATCAGAGCAGAAGGTTGAGTTCTGTTCTCAAGGAATGTAACAAATATGCTGCCTAGGAGAGGAGCTGGTAGAGGTCGAGGGAGACTTAGAGCAAATGCAACTTTGCTCGAAGATATTTGACACCTTCATACAAGGATAGCAGCAATGGTGACTACTCAGAAGAGAGCACCTGAAGGAGAATATGTCAGTGCAACAGAAGAATCTTCTGAAGAAGAAGAAAGAGAGGAATCTAAATTTTTCAAGATATTGGCAAAGGTTAGAGGAAAACAAAGAATGGAGATTCCTTTATATGAAGGGAACCTTAATGTGGATGAGCTAATAAATTGGATTAGTTTGGTGGATAATTATTTTGACTTAGAAGAGGTAGAAGATAAGAAGAAGGTAAATTTTTCAGCTACCAAGTTGAAGGGTCATGCATCTATCTGGTGGGATGAACTACAAACATACAGGATTAGAAAGGGAAAGCCTAAGATCAAGCACTGGATAAAATGGTAGGTAAATTGAAGAAAAATTTTAATGCCAAAAGATTATCAATTCGATATTTTCAAACAGTTGCATAATTTGAGATAGAAAGGAATGATTGTCAAGGAGTATACATAGGAGTTTTACAAGCTGAGCATTAGATAAAGACATGCTGAAGATGAGTAGGAGGTTTGAGTAGCAGACCACCGTAAAGAGGAGACTTTAGTAGAGGAATATTTGCACCCAGAGGTAGGGTCTGAGGAAGAAAATTTTGGTGTTACACATGTGGAGAATGGGGACACAGATCATGGGATTTTCCTCATAAAAAATCAGCAAATCAGTGGAATGTGAATGTTGCTGAGGCAAAGGAAGAAAATCCTCAGGTCACAGAAAAGGAAGAACCACCTGAGGCAGGAGAGTATTTATTGCTCAAAAGAGTATTGCTTAAAGTAGAGAAGGAAGTGAATGAGCCAGCTCAAAGGAAGAGCTTATTCAGGACTGTATGCAAGTCTAAATATAAGTTTTGCAAAGTTGGGATTGACAGTGGAAGTACTGATAATCTTGTTTCTGTGGAGATGGTTGAGAAATTGGGGTTGAATAAGATAGTAAACCCTACTCCCTATAGAGTGTCGTGGCTATAGAATGGACATCATATTTTGGTGACAGAAAAGTGCAAATTAGAGACACATATTGGTACATATAAATATGTTATCTTGTGTGATGTGATGCCAATAAACGTGTGCCATGTATTTCTGGGAAGGCCTTGACAATTTGACAGAAAGTCCATTCATGATGGAAAAAGGAATACTTATACCATAGAGAAGGATGGAAAGAAGCACACATTGTTACCTTTGAAGGATGAGACAAACAAAGGAGTAGCTGGGAATAGTGTTATGCTAATTAGTGGAAAAGAATTGTTGCAAGAATTCAAGAAGGAGAAAGAAATGCAGTTTGCTATTGTGGGTAAACCCAAAGTAATTTTGACTTCTAAAAATTTAGAAAATCTACCTGTCGAAATTAAAAAATTGTTAGATGATTATGCTGATATAGTTGTTGATGAATTACCAAGTAAATTTCCACCAGTGAGAAGTATAAGTCATCACATACATTTAATACCTGGTGGAAGTTTACCAAAAAAAGAAGCATATAGAATGACACCTCGGGAAAATGAAGAAGTTGGAAGACAGGTACAGGAGTTGTTAGATAAAGCAATGATCAAAGAAAGCCTTAGTCCATGTGCGGTACCAGTCGTGCTTAGTCCAAAGAAAGGAGGAGAGTGGCGCATGTGTACTGATTCCAGAGCTATAAACAAGATCACTATCAGGTATAGATTTCCATACGATGCATAGATGATTTTATGGATTGTTTAAGTGGGTCAAAGTATTTTACTAAGATAGATTTGAAGAGTGGATACCATCAAATAAGTATTAGAGAAGGAGATGAATGGAATACTGAATTTAAGACTAAAAGTGGGTTGTATGAGTGGAAATAATAAAATAATATTAGATTACATCATCAAATTTTAGAGGGAAAAAAGAAAAAACTATTTTTTCAACTTATCTCCCAAATTTTTTACTCAAAATTCGAGTCGGAGTACTTTTTGGATGCAAAATTTAATTTCTCATCCAAGGAGTACCCATGTTGCATACTTTCGATGGACCCTGCTACATGAAAAATTAGATATACATGAAAAATGTGATTGCAATCACGTGTTTTCATGTATTTCTCATTTTTCGTGTAAGCACAGTCCATCGAAAATATGCAACATGGGTACTCCTTGGATGAGGAATTAAATTTTTCATCCAATGAGTACTCCTGCTCAAAATTTGAGTAAAAAATTTGGGAGATAAGCTGAAAATACAAGTCGAAAAAGTAGTTTTATTATTTTATTATTTTTTAATCTTTTACCTTTTTACTTAAAAAATGGTGAATCATCCCCTATGGATGACATCATCATCTTGAATCCTATTGGTTCTTATAAATTTTATTTTGGTTGTACATTTTACTTATGAGGCCCAACTTAGACCTCAAAATTCCCCTAATTCTAATGAACGAGGTCTTGAAAGAGTATGCAGGAAATTTTGTGATAGTCTATCTTAATGACATTCTTCTTTTTAGTCAGAGTAAGGAAGAGCATTTGGAGCATTTCGAGTTGGTGTTAAATACTTTGCAAAAGGAGAAACAACTTATAAATTTGAATAAGTGTAGTTTCATGAAGAAAGATCTCATTTATTTGGGATTTATAGTCTCCAAAGAAGGCTTGAAGATTGACTGAGAAAAGATCCAGGTAATAATGGATTGGCCAACACCGAGAAGTTTATTTGAGGTAAGGAGTTTTCATGGTCTTGCAAGTTTTTTACAGAAATTTTATAAGAGGTTTTAGTTAGATATGTGCACCAATAATTGAAACAATAAAGAGAGCAACCATCCATTTAAGTGGAAAGAAGCAGCAGATCAAAATTTCAAGTTGTTGAAAAGGAAGATCACAGAAAGACTAGTTTTGGCCTTGCCAAATTTTGATAAAATATTCCAAGTTGAGACTGATGCTAGTGGGATAGCAGTTGGAGTTGTCTTGAGACAAGAGCAGATACCGATAGCTTATTTCAGTGAAAAGTTAAATGAGTCCAAGAAGAAGTATTCATCCTATGATAAGGAGTTCTATGCTATTGTGCAATCTTTGAAGAAATGGAGGGATTACTTGCTACCCAAATAATTTGTGCTATATTCGGATAACCATGCACTGCAGTTCATAAATAATCAGCCAAATTTAAACCAAAAGCATGTTAAGTGGGTGGAGTTTTTGTAGAGTTTTACCTTTGTAATCAAACACACAAGTGGTAAGTCAAACAAAGTTGTTAATGCTTTGAGTGGAGTAAATTTGATTATGCAGGAATTGAAGATTGGAATTTTGGGGTTTGAAGAAATGATTGATATGTATGAGGAAGAAACAGATTTCAAATAAATATATGCAGCTGTTAAAAATCTTATGATTCATAACAAAAGCCAGTGGATGGATTACCTGATTCAAGGAAGATTGTTGTTCAAGAATAATAAATTGTGTATACCTAACTGTTCCATGAGGGAAAACCTGGTTAAGGAGAAACACAGTGGAGGTATGTCTGGACACTTTAGACAGGATAAAACATTTTCTCAAGTAAGTGTTTTTTATTATTGGCCAAAAATGCAAAGTGATATCAAAAATTTTGTTGAGAAGAGCGGGATTTGTCAACATGCCAAAAGAATAAGCCAAAACACTAGATTATATCAGCCATTTCCAATACCTAATAGACCTTGGGAAGCTGTTAGCATGGATTTTGTTTTAGGATTGCCGAAGACTCAAAGAGGACATGATTTTGTCTATGTTGTTGTAGATAGATTTTATAAAATGGCACATTTTATTTCTTGTAATAAAAATAGTGATGCAACTCACATTGCTAATTGTTTTTCTCTGAAGTTATAAGATTACATGGATTGCCTGTGAGTATTGTTTCAGACAGAGATACAACATTTATAAGATATTTCTAAAGGACTCTATGGAAGAAGATAGGTACAAACCTCAGTTTCAGTTCATCTTATCATCCCCAGACGGATGGAAAAATTGACATAGTGAATAGGAGCTTGGGAAACATATTAAGGAGTTTGGTTTACAAAAATCAAAATCAATGGGATTTGGCACTTGCTCAAGCTGAATTTGCGTATAATGATACTCTTAACCAGAGTGCTAGGATGAGTCTGTTTCAGTTTTTTTTTGGAATGCATCCAAGAGGTGTGTATGAACTTAGATATTTGAGTAAACAAGAGACAAGGAGTGCAAAGGCTAAAGAATTTGCAGAACAGATGCAGAAGTTACAGGAAGATGTGAAGCAGAGCTTACAGAAAAACACTCAAAAGTATAAAAAAATAGATGATATGAAGAGGATTGAAAGATAATTTCAAGAAGATGATTTAGTCATGGTTTATCTAAGGAAGGAAAGGTTTCCAGTAGGGACCTATAACGAGCTGAAAATGAAAAAGATAGAGCCATGTAGAATTTTGAGGAAGTTCTCCTCAAATTCATATGAGATTAAGTTACCAGAAGGAATTGGGATATCACCCATCTTTAATGTTGTATATTTATACCTATACAAAGGAACAAAAGAAGAACTACAAGAAGAATATACAAAAGAGGAGGATTAGACTTTGAATTGGAAGGAACAAATACCAAAGACAACAAAGAAAGAAGTGGAATCCATTCTGGAGAAAAGAGAAACAAAGAAGACTAGGGGACAGACCTATTATCAGTATCTAGTCAAATGGAAAGGACAAAAAGTGGAAGATGCTAGTTGGATGACAGCAACATAGTTCCAGAAGTTTAATGTGGATCTTGAAACATTGTTAGATCAATCTTTTCTTCTACAGGAGTCTGATGCAAGAGCATCCAGACAATTTCCAGCAATGTGATTATGTGTTCACATGTTGTGGGCAAACAAGAAGTGGGAAAAGTTGATCATTAATATTTTAGTTATATTTAAATGTGTGAAGTTAGTTGGTTTTAATGTTCTAGATTAAATAGGGATAAAAGTAGCATTGGGTTCTCCCTGCGAGGAGATTTAGAAAATAGATTAGGATCGAGAGGATAAGATAGAGTTGGTTTAAAATATAATAAATGATAAACTGCTTTCAGTTATGTGGAAGCATAGATAAGTGTGTGAAGTGTGATAGGGTAGACAGAGAGTGAAGTGTGAGAAGTGTGTGTTCCGTGGTACAGAGGAGAGACAGAGAGAAGTCATTTGAATGTAAATTCCAGCCATTGAAGGGCTTGGCTCTATGTAATTACCTTTCTGATAATTCCAAAGTGTTGTGTGTTGAAATTCTCCTGTCTATGTTAATTTTCACTCTTTAATTCACTGTTGAGTTGAATATCATGTTATCGCACAGTTTATGCAAAGAAATCGATTTGCGAGACGAACAAGTAAAGACATGGTAGATTTCTATGTCAAAAGACTGATGCGAAGTGGGCCAGTGAATGTGCAGTAGAAACTGTTAGATCTGACAGAAGAACAGCGGTGGAGATTAATTTGCTTCGAAAGAAATTTCGCAAGTCGCCAAATTTAAAGGTTCGCAATAACCTTAACACATAAGTTATTTCAAGTGCGATGTGAAGCAGAAGAGTAAAGGAGAGCGAGGACCATGGGATTGGGCATATATAAATCACATATATGGGTGGACGATAAATCACAAATTCGCACATCACAAATTTTAGTGGATATCGTTAATACTTCTCTAGTTAAGTTATATTCCTTGCGATGCAATAAAATATCGAAGTGAGATAAGTTAATAAATCTGCGATGCGGTGAAGGGAAGCCACATGTTGGCATAACAATAAGGCACATATTGCACATCGCAGATTTTTGTGGTTAATGTTAAGAGTTCGCACGATAAGTTAATTTTGGTGTGATGCGATGCGTTGCATATCGCTTATCGCATAGGATAAGGAATAAGGTTATTGTAAACTCAAAAAATTGCAAAGTGCGATCTGAATTTCAATGCAAACTGCGATATCGCAAAATCGCAGATTTACAAAAGTGTTAAGTTTTGAAATATGCAGGGAGGTAATTCATAAAGGTTGCAAAGTTGTGCTTGGCGCTAATTGGTCCATTCTATGTGGGCCATAAAAGTACAAGTTCTATGTGCGAATAATCTGTTTTAACGGGTATTTACTTGAGAAAGGCAGAATTATTAAGGTTTTCTGCATATTGTGAGTAAAAGCGTCCTTTTGGTTGCATCAACAATATCAAAGGAAATTTCATGTTGCTCCCGGTTTACCCAAAAAACGTCGTTTAGGGCCTCAAAACAGCTCCAGAAGTTCAGGACCCAGAAAGCAACTAGAAATAGTAAGTTGTGTTGAAACTGAAAAATTGAAAGCACCAATGGTGGGGGTCCAAAAGGAATAGGTGGTTGGCTGCCACCAATATCCACCTTGATCATTCCTCCCCCCTTTGGAAGCAATGGTTCCCATTACGTTTAGTTCCTCCATGAGATGAAGAAAATTATGTTGAACTTGGTATTGGATTTGTCAAATATGTCATGGACGTGCTGGCGGATGTGCTAGATGTGTTCAATACATTGGGTTGCTTTATTAGCCTCAGAAAGTACATGTGTGGATTATTTTTGTGTGGTCGCATGAGGTATGGCAACATCAAGTGGCGGTGTGCCTAGGGTCAGATCAATGGAGTGCTTGACCTGACAGTGTAGAGGAACCTCTGTGGGTGAGGAGAAAATGTCCTCGTATTTCTCCATGACTTTGTACCTCTATTGTTTCCGTGCAAGGGAGCCATATTTCGAGGTTGTGGTCACAATATTCTTCTTTCCCTGTGGGAAAATTGTAATGAAAATAAATTTCCTGGTTTGGGAAACAATCTTACCACGTTGTTTTGTAGTAGTCAAAGAGATGGAAGGAGGCGGTACTACCTCTGGTATCTTGTACAATTTATTTCCCAAAGTAATAACAATAGAACGAGGCCAAGACTCATACACAACATGTCGCTTCCACAAGCATGGTTGGCCCAATAATACATCAAACACAGCAAGAGGAGCAACATCACCCAATACCTCATCCATGAATGGCTTTATGTTGTACGGAAGGCGCCACTTCCGACGAACACAGAGATCTCTTCCTTGGTGAAGCCACCCAATGGTATACAGTTGTAGGTGTGATATGGTCGGTAGGCTAAGCCGCTTCACAACCTCTGCTGAAATGAGGTTCTTTTGGATTTCGATATCGACAAGGAATTGCAGTGGAGAACCCTTCACCCACATCTGTGAATGGAAGATGTGCTCCCCCTCCTCTAGATCCTTGGGATCCTCCCTCTAGAGCTTGGTGGTGGAAAAAATGGTATTGGGATTTGCATCAATGTTCTGCCTCCCTTTTTCATCGCCCTTGTTTTCTTCTGAATCAGGACCAAAACAAGCATCTGATTTGGGTGCCTTCAGTTCGACCACCAACGACTGTTTGGCCCGACACGCATTTTTGTTGTGAGTGGGGTTGTTATGAAATTAACACCACTTCCTCATTTCCTTCTTTGGATTTTTGGTTTTGTTCTGAGTCACTCCTCTTTGGTTTTCCCCTTTTTTCTGCAGTTCGGAGGCTTCTTTCTCTAGCTTCAGATTCACGGATCCAAAATCTCGCTTATTCTGCTTAAATTTCTACTCGATCTTGGCTGCATAGCTATATGTCGTGCCAAGCGAGGTAATGTCGAGGAAATCCATTTCCTCATGAATGTATCTGTGCAAATATCGGTAGTACTTGAGCACCAAATGTCTCTCTGAATCTTTAACTCCCAACTTTTTGCGTAGGGTATGGAAAAAATCTGTCAGTTCGTGCACATCTTGATCCCTTTACTACCACAGCATGGTCCACTTGTTGTACTTGTCCTCATAGCTCCCCACAGGGCAATATTGTTCCTTGATTTCATCTTGAAACAAATTCCAAGTGGGTGCAACCGAGAACAGAGAGGGTTCTCTCTCATCCTTTTTCTCACAGTGGGTTTCCCAACAGTCTTTGACATGGGGGGAAGATTTGAGGAGTGAAAAATTAATATTTTCTCAATTGGAGAAATCATGGACCGGGAAATACCCTTCCAGCAAATTCAACCATATATCTACAGCATCTGCATTTATCTAGCCTTAAAATACAAGAATGTAAATGTTGAATTGTACCTTGAAAGGAGACGCACCTCCAGAGTGGCTACTAGATTTAGATGTGCCGCCAATGGGCAGTCGTTGAAGGATCTGGGAAAATTTATCCATTATCGCATTCATTTGTTTCTCAAGGGCCTCTTTGAGCAATAATTTGATAGGATCTACTGCTCCCTCATCTTTCTTTTCTTCCACAATGGGAGTTCGTCGAGGTTCGCGACGCTGATCTTGCAAGGGTTCAACCAAATCGAGCCCTAACTCCTTATACCTTGACCTCGTTGGGGACATGCAAAGAAAAATAGAGAAAGAGAAGACTTCTCTGATACCACTAATCTGAATTTATGCAGGAATGCAATAAAATACAGAAATAGACATAAACATAGATCTACAGTGGAAATAATACTTCATTTCATTAATATCAAATAACAGAAATATTCTTACAAACATAATTAAAATAAAATAGCTAGGGCGCTGGTAGCTTATCTCTGAGAATAAATGTGGTGGATATTGGCCTCTGAACTATGTTACAATGAGGATCAAAGGCCTATTTATTGTTGAGAAATAATGGAAAACCCTAAACATAAAAAACCTAACTCTAGGAGATGAAGCGCCAAAACTATGGGCCCCATTTGGGTAAAATGGTACATCAACTTCCGAGGGATGTAATTTTGGCATATGATCTTTGTTTGACACGCTCAATACCTCGTTAGAAAGATGTATCTGAGGACTACAAATTTTGATGTGAGCAACATCCAAGGAGCTTCCATGTTGCCCCCGGGTTTCCCAAAAAATGTCGTTTAGGGCCTCAAAATGGCTCCAAAAGTTCAGGACTCGAAAAACTGCTAAAAAATAGTAAGTTGTGTTGAAACTAAAAAACTAAAAGAACCAATGGTGGGGGTCCAAATGGAATAGGTGGGTGGCCACCAATACCCACCTGGATCACTTGCTTACCTTCCAAGAGTGTCTGTTATGTGTTTCCAAATTCTAGATCACCTTTCTAAAGATGTGTCCACCCCGAAGTCTCATGCCCAAAAGAGTCGAGCACAGTGGCCAGTGCCATGATTGGCAGTCGACTAAAGTAGTTTTCAACATTTTTGGTGTTTCCCGTCTTGTACTTAATGTTCAAATGGAATTTTTTCAGGGATGTAGACCATTTCTTATGGTGTTCATTCTGCAACTTCCCTTGTGTCTGTATGAACTACAGGGGTTGATGGTTTATGTGGATGACCGTTTCCTTCCCTAGAAGGTAATGCTTCCTTTTTCGGAAGGCCTGCACAATGGAATACATCTCTTTGTCATAGGTGGGATACTTTTGAACTGTGTCTGAAAGTGTCTCACTTTGATATGCCAATGGATGCCCCTGTTGAGTAAGAACTACACCAATAACATAGTCAAAGGCATCTTTCTCGATCTCAAATGGCTACTGCAAGTTTGGTAATGTGAGCACTGGTGCAAATAAAATTCAATGAGTTAGCTTTGTGGCCTTCTTTTGGGATTTGGACCAAAATAAATTTTCTTTCACTCCTCCCTTGGTGACTTGACTCAAAGGCCAAGTGATATGAGAGAAACCCAACATGAGCCCGTGATAGAAGTTGGAAAGATCTAGAAATTTGTGGAGCTCTATTAGAGTGGTTGGGGCTGATCAATCCCAAATGACCTATATCTTGGTTGGGTCCACATTCACACCCTGCTCATCAATGATTTACCCTAAATATTGAACTTGGTTCATGCCAAAATTTTATTTCTCCACATTGGCACACAACTTGTGTTGCCACAGTGTTTGGAGGACATGTCGAATGAGGTGGAGGCATTCTTCCCAACTCTGGTTGAAGATTAGGATGTCATCCAAATACACAAACATGAATGAGTTGGTGAAGGGTAGAAAGATATCATCCGTTAGCCTCATAAAGGTTGCGGGGGTATTCATCAACCCAAAAGGCATGACAAGCCATTCAAAAATTCCCTCCTTGGATATAAAGGCAATCTTCCACACATCGGAGGGTTTGATTGGTACCTAGTGATAATCAGACTTCAAGTCAATATTTCTAAACTATTTTCTCCCCTTGAGTTGGCCTAGCGTGTCATCAATCCATGGGATCATATACCTATTCCATACAGTGATCTTGTTCAGTGCTCTATATTCAATACAGAGTCTCCAAGTCTCGTCCTTCTTCTGTACCAACATAATTTGGCTCCCACAGGGCGAAGAATTTAGCCAATGTTACCTTTCTATACAAGCTCCTCAATTTTCCTCCTTATTTAACCATTCTCTAGAACATAGCATCGATAGATTGGTCCATTGAGTAGTGGCATGCCCAAGATCAGATCGATGGAGTGCTTGACCTGATAGTGTAGGGGTACCCATGCGGGTGAGGTGAAGACTTCCCTGTACTCCTCCACAAACTTGTCCATATGTTGTTGTCATCCATAGGATCCTCTGGAGTTCATGGCCACAATCCTCTTCTGGACCTGAGGGAAAATCATAAGTAAAAACAAAATCTTGGTATGGGAGATGATCTTACTGCATTACTTCAGAGTGATGAGAGAGATGGAGATAGGTGATGCTACCTCTGGTATCCTATAAAAATTATTACCCAAAGTAATAATAATAGTGTGAGGACTATATTCGTACACAGCATGTCACTTCCACAAGTATGGTTGGCCTAATAATACATCACAAACTTTGAGATGAGCAACATCACATAACACCTCGTCTGTGAATGGCTTGATGTTTTAGGGGAGGCGACAATATTGGCTAATGCGAAGATATCATCCTTGGTGAATCCACCCGATGTTGTATGTTTGTGGATGTGTTGTGTTCAGTAGGCCCATATGATTCACAACCTCTGCTGAAATGAGGTTCTTTTGGTTCCCGATGTCGACAATGAACTTCAATGGAGAACCCTTCACCCACATTTGTGAGTGGAAGAGGCGCTACTGCTCCTCTGGATCTTCAGGCTCGTCCTTCTGGATCTTGTTGGTGGCAATGGTGGTACTAGGCTCCACATCAATAATCGGCTTACCTTTATCATTCCTCTTATCAGGTTCTAACTCAGATTTGGAGCATGCATCTGATTCAGAAGCCTTCATCTCAACCACCAGTGACTGCTTAGCTCGACACTCACTCGTGTTGTGAGTGGAGCTCTTATGGAACTCACACCACTTTCCTGTGTCCTTCTTTTTCTTCATGTTGTTTTTTTTTTCTTGCAGATTCGATGGGTTGTCACAGGTCGCCCCGCATGGATTTTTCCTTTGTTCTGCGGTTTTGGGGCACCTTTCCCTTGCTTCAAATTCACAGATACAAAGTCTTGCTTCTTTAATTTGTTTAAACTTCTGCTCGATCTTGACATCATATCGATAAGCAACACTGAGCGAGGAGATGTCTAGGAAATCCATTTCATCCTGGTTATACTTATGCAAACAGTCGTGGTACTTGAGTACCAAACACCACTTCAAAACCTTAATACCTAGCTTCATGTGAAGGGCATTAAAACCATTTATGAACTCTGACACATCTTATTCCCTTCCATGTTGCAGCGTGGTCCACTTTATGTATTTATATTCATAGCTACCAATAAGGTAACATATTTCCTTGATGGTGTCTCAGAAATAATTCCAAGTGGGTGTGGCTGCAAACAGTGAGGGTTCCCCAGCATCCTTTTGCTCACAGTAGGTTTCCCACTAGTCCTTGACATGGGGGGCGTCTTTCAGAAGTGAAAAAGTAATCTTTTCTCATTCAGAAAAGTCATGAACTAAAAAATATCCTTCCAACATATTTAACCATTTATCCATGACGTTATCATCCATCTGGCCTTCAAATATGGGAATGTCAAAGTTAACTTGTACCTTGAAAGGAGTGGCACCTATAGAGTGGTTTTCGAATGAATATATGTCGCCTGTGGGTGGTCGTCGAATGAGTTGGGAAAAATTATCCATCACCGTGTTATTTTGTTTCTCGAGGGCCTCCTTGAGAAATATTTTGAAAGGATCTCTTAATCCATCATCTTTATTTTCTTCCTCCATGGGAGGTCGTCGCGGTTTTTGAGGTTGATCTTGCAAAGGTTCAACCAGATCGATCCCTAACTCCTTATACCCAGACCTCGTTGGGGACATGCAAATAAAAACCCATAAATAGAAAACCATTATGATACCACTGATCCAAACTTATGCAAGAATGAAACATAGGCCCCGTTGGGATTATTTGGGCAGTCAACTTCTCGGGGTCGTAACTTGGTCATATTATCTTTGTTTGGCATGTACGATACCTTGCTGGAAAATTATCTCTAAGTACTACAATATTTTCCGCATGCCCTTTTCTATGACTATGGGCCTATTGCGGACCTCAAAAAAACGTCGTTTAAGGGCTCAAAACTGCTCTAGAAGTTCAGGACCCAAAAAACTGCTAAAAATAGTAAATGTGCTATAAATAAGGGAATTGATGAAACCGACTAGAGGTATAGGTGGAATAGGAAGGTGGCCACCAATATCCACCTAGATCATAATATTCCTTAGAGGAGCCATATTCATTTGTTGATTTTCAGCACTTGCTTCAATAATTCTTTTGGATCCTTTGTGAAGATTCATTGTCACGAGAGATCTTCTCTCTTCATTATGGTTTCTTGTAATTTGATTTTTTCTGGAATTATCTTGAGATTCATTGAAATGGACATGATTGGCATGATTCATCACTTGTGTTGATTTTTCTACAATAAACACAGTAGAGACCAATTTTATAATCTAATAATTACTTCTATTGATCTTCAATTAATTTATCTTGTGCCACATATGTCATAAGGAAATTATACATAGAAAAATCTCAACAATAATGCAGTATAAAGAATAAATATAATAAAGAGACAACCATGCACAATAGAGACAACAAATTTTCCCTAGGAAACCCAAACTTGAGAGAAAACCCAACAACTCTTCTTCTAAGAGAAATTCTTCTTCAACAATGTTTACAATAAAATATCTAGAAATATATGTCAAAAATCAAATCCAAACTTTAGCCAATTCATCCTTTTTTTCCTCCCGTGAGTGCCTTCTATATAAGAGAGATTATGAGTGAGAAATAAAAATGAAGTGTCACATCATGTGTACATATCCAATCTTATTGGGTGCATTTACCCCAAGGGACACACCCTTTCATGTTGGGCTGACTTGTCCCTTTTTTAGCCTTATGAAGCCCAAAAACAAATTTTGTTTTATTTTAATTCCCATATTTTTTCCAGGCTTATTTAGGTGGCCTCTTGGCATGCGGGAATACCTCTTGATGCTACAAAAAAATCAATACTTCCTCTTAGCGAGGGAGGTATTCTCCTTGACTACAACATATTCTCCTTTAGCTGAAATTTATCCTTCCTTAATAAGAGTTTATGAGTTTGTCATATTGACGCATGTTTATAGATAACTCCATCCTGGAGTGGGAAATGTACCTCCTCATATATCCATGGTTGTCCAAATTCCTTTATGGATCCTTATGAAAATGTATCAATATCCTCTGGTCATGACCTAGCACAGGCATTCAAATTTTTCTAGCTTCTTAGGAGAGAATTTTCTTTTGGACCATTCACCTTTTTTGGTCAAATTATTTTATGACCTAGCCAAGTACTCCTGGTATCCAAGTCCTTCTAGCTTCAAAGGTTAATTTCATCTATTTGCTTCGGTTGAAATAGCCAATTCCTTCTAGCAATGAAGTTCTTCTAGCTTTTAAGGCGAAGATATGTCCAATCCTATAATTTCCATGGGAAATTCATTTTTTATCAACCTAGTCAAATCCTCATGGCTTCAGAGGTGAATTTATTCTATAACTGTATCGGTAAATTCCTTGGGCCAGTCACCTTTCTGGTCAAATTCCTTTATTACCTATCCAGGTCATTTATCACTTCAGGAGACGATCTACCCAAACCTGAAAAGATGTCATCATTCCCTTCTAATGAGGGAGAAATTTTGGTGGAAGAAAGCCTACCAGAAGGAAATCTAGGCACAACATAGTGCAGAAATACATTGTTGTAGGTGTTACAAAATATTTTCGTAGCATGGTGCAAAATATTTTCGTAGCATGGTGCAAAATATTTTCGTAGCATGCCTAGAAACTGTGTTTTTGTCTCTAAGAAGGAAAAATGACTTGTGCTCCCTACAGACTTGACTCTCCACTATCTGAGCACGTCTTCCATGCTTAGGAAGGAGCCTCCCTCATCTCCCTTATTGATGGTTACATGCAGGCTCCCAAAAAAACCGTGACTGCATCCAGAAAAAAAGGCTTTGTCCTACCCTCAAAATACTGAGATTATTCACGTTGTTCTCTACAAATAACTATCTCCTCCTACCTTATCTTCATCCAACATCCCCTCATCGAATTATTGAGCACACTCAAATCAACAAAACTGTGTCACTGCCTGCAAAACAAGGTACTACAAAATATGGTTTAGTTCACAAAAAAAAAAAAACAACAACAACCACTGGCATCATATATCAAGTGTTAGCAACCATATAATACTACAGTTTCTAATCACAAAAATTATGGGATGTAATTAAATGTAAGCATGGTTAAAAGCAGAGATTATAACACAGGTAAATGAATGTGTTTCACACAACTTACCTTTATTTATTTCACATGTATAGATTCAAGGCAAGAGAAGAAAGTCTCCTCCTCTCAATCGATGCTCCTTTTATGCACATCCTTGGAAACTGATTCCCTTCCTCTTCTCTCTAATTGAGGGAAGTCGAAAAGACAACATAAATGACTCTTTGTTTCATAGACTCTACAACTTATTCAAATTTTGTATTTACATTATTCAGAATCTCATTAAAGGAGACAAAATCGACTTTTCTAGCCCAACATGTGCACAGTACACCACATTGTCAAGCCCCCTTCGTTTTCCACCACGAACTCAGTTTAATGATCTTGCATTAGACTCCTCAGAAAGGAAAAAATCATAATATCCTACTCATAATTTCCTCTATAGAGTGACCGCCTTCTTTAGAGTTGCAGTACCATCCATGTAGAATCCTCCATCAGATGGTCCTTCCATGTCACCAAAAACCCCAAATACTATTTTACCCTAGTGTGCTTTGAAAATTTGGTGTCCAAGACTCTCTCAACCCTGGCATCCTCTACCATAGGAATCTGCTTTATCTAATGTTGTTCCTTGACCTCTCTACTTCTCCCACTTGCTACAGTGGCACCTTCATCATCATCTTGATAGGTATACAAAATAACCACATTGAAGATAGGTGAGATAACTAGGCCCATAGGTAACTCTAGTGCATAGGAATTTGCAGAAAACTTTCTTCATTTTGAGCTTGTTATACTATCCTCTTGGTAACCTCTCTTTTATCAAATTTTCTATTTCCATGTCCCCTACTTCAAATTTTACCTCTCTCCTTCTTGAATATGCTCTTTGTTTTAATTTATGTCTACTTTCGTATAGCTTCTATTTTATTTCCTCGTGTAATTCACTCATCGTTGTTGCAAAATCCTCCTCATCAGCACTCCTCTACTCCAGGTTTCCAAAATATCTCAACTCACAAACTAATATCAGATGCATTCCATATAATTTCTAGAAAAGGCTCTTCCCAGTGCTCCTATTTTGTGAATCATTGTATAAAAACTTAGGTTGAGCTAATACACGATCCCACTGCTTGGGATGCTCTCCCACAAGGCCCCTGAATATATTTTCGAGACTCTTTTTCACAACTCCATTTTTCCCATCAAATTGTGTATGGTAGGCTAATCTGAAGTTCAATTTTGTTCTAATATTCTTCCACAAAGTCTTTAAAAAATTTCTTGTGAACCTAGTGTCCTTCTCATAAATTATACTATTTTGAAAACCATTCAATAGAACAATCTCGTTGAAAAACAAATGAGCCACATGTGTAGCATCACTAGTCTTGCAACATGGGATAAAGTGAGCCATATTCGTAAATGTGGCCACAACTACAAGAATTTAGGTAGCTTCAACACTGGAATTTCAGTTATCTTTTTCTTCAAGAGCTAGAAAATTTTCTTTGTTGTTGTTGTCCAGCAAAATTGTTGTATATCCTTCTTGATTGTCTCAATGATAGGTGCACAAATACCACTGAATTATTGATGAAATTTCGATAGAAGCTAGCTAGACCGTGAAAAATCCTAACCTCAAAAATGTTCTTGGGTGAAGCCCAACTCACAATTGCCTCTATTTTCTTTGGATCCATTTTCAACCCATCCTTTGAAATGAAAAAGCCTAAGTATACCAACTCAAACTTCATAAAAGTACAACACTTCTTCGGGTTAAGTAGCAGTTTCTCTTGTTGCACCCTTTCTAGAACATACCCTACATTCCTATGGTGTTATTCCTTTGTTTTGATGAAAATTGAAATATCATCTAAATAAAAAATAACAAATAACAAACTTACCAATGAACTCCTTCAAGACCTTGTTCTCTGAACCACATGAAGGTGCTTGGTGAATTTTTCAGTCCAAATGGCATGACTAGACATTCATATAGTCCACTATTGGTCTTGAAAGTTGTCTTCCACTCGTCCCCTTCTCTAATCTGGACCTGATGATACACTCTCTTCAAATAAACCTTTTAAAACTATTTTTCCCACTCAAATAGTCCATCGTGTCATCCATCCATGGTAATGGGAATATGTACCTAATTTTAATCTTGTTAATTTCTCTAGAATGTGTGCACATCCTCCATTCTTCATCTTTATTTGGACTAAGCACTACAAGGGCATTGCATGGACTCAAGCTCTCCCTTATCAATCCTTTATCCAGTAGTCCTTGAACCTGCTTCCTTATCTCTTCATTATCCTTGGGTGGCATTCGGTAAGAAGCTTTGTTTGGAAGGCTTGCACCTAGTATCAAGTCTATGTCATGACTGATACTTCTCTTAGGTGGAAGATCACTTGGAAATTCATCTACCACGATATCATTAAACTCATTCAACATCTATTTAACATCAACAGGTAAATCTATAATTTTGGTGTGCAGAAGTATTACCTTTGTCTTGCATACCATGAAATAGCCGACCTCTTCTTCCTCCATTTTTTTCAGAAATTCATTTCCTCCCAATAGAAATTATTTTGAGCTACTTGTCCCAACTGTATTTTCTTTCTTCAATGGCACAAGGGTATGCTTGATTCCATTCTTTTCAAACTTATAGGTATTGTTCTCTCCATCGTGCACCACTTTCCTATCAAATTTCTAGGGTCGTCCCAAAATAAGGTGGCAGACATCCATTGGTGTGATGTCAGAAACTACATTATCCTTATATCATCCTATCTGTAATTCTACTTCACTCTTCTCACTTACTAATAATTGGCGACCCTTTTGTAGCCATGATATGTTGGGAAACCAGCTCCAAAAATAGAAGAAAAGATATATCAACGCCTTAGAAATAAGCCACTTCGAGGGGGAAAACTCAAATACATTACATGAATGAACAATTATTGGATGATTCAAATTACAAAACCTCCTTTCTATATATAGGAGTCCATGGGGCCACAATGTAATCCTAGCCAGCCTAACAATAATAATTTAAGGGCACAATAATAACAATATGGGGGTTACAGGGGTACAATAATAACAATAAGGGGGTTACACTAACAACAATAAGGGACTATACTAGTAACATAGGGACCTAACATGATACCTTATATGGCGTTGGATGCTTCAACCCTTTCAATCCAAGTTTTTCCACCATTTCTATGGAAACTAGATTTTCAATGCTCCCACTGTAAATCACCACTTTCAAACACTTCCATCCAACCTTCCAAGTAGTCCTAAACAAGGCTTTCCTTTATGTTGGTTCAATAGTCTCCTTGGATGGTTTCAACAAGACCTTATTCATCATTAAATCTTCTCCTGTTTCTGGTGCATTTTCCGCCACAGGTTCCTGTGATTTTCCTGGTTCTAGATGAGCTACATATGCATATCTTTGTCCTCTTTTCTCATTATCAGGACATTCAAAAGATCTGTGACCCTGTTTTATGCATTTATAGCACAGTTAAACAGTCTCTCTTCCTCTTCCTCTACCTCTACCTCTCCATTAAGGTCTTCGTCCAATGGATTCACCTTCTTTCTCTTGATTTCCTTATTGTCTTGGGTTACGTACATCATTATTTTGATATGAAGCCTCCCCTCTTCTATTTTTCTGTCCTTTTCCTCTAGAAAAAACAAATCCTTTGCTTGAATTCTTCTTCCTCATTATTTTTTCTTCCACCTTCAAGGAAAATTCATATGCTTCTTCCTTTTTCTAGAGAGAAAGCATGTTTATTTCATCTTAAATCTCCCACTTCAATCCATTGATATACCTTGTTGTTTTCTATGGGGTGCCTTCTACATAACCTGCCCTCAAATTCATCCTGTAAAACCCCTAAATATATTCTCTAACTATTAATAGCCTTTTCTTAAGGTTATGCACCTATTTTTAGAGGGGTAGTTGATAGTATTTTGGCAGAAACTTCTCTTTCATCTTGGCTATCATCATGTCCCAAATTTTAACCAATGGTTTCCCCTTTTTCCTTATTTCATCCTGCACATTTTCCCACCGAAATGTAACATGGCCTTTCAACCTAGTTACAATAAATTTTACTGGTTTATCTTCTTCAATCTCCTCATATTTTAAATACTTGTCTAGGTCACTAATCCAATCCATCAAGTTCTCAGCTATAAGACTGCCATCGTAGGTGGAAAACTTAGGTTTTGGTCTTGAACTTGAGCTTTGTACTGACCTCAATGATTTAAATTCTAGATATTCATCCACAAGTGTTTCTCTTTATGTTGTAGCTTCTTCCTCTGACCCACTGTCATCTCCAGCCTCAGGATATCACTGCCTAATGGTCTCCATGGCCTCTAAATGAGCTTGTAGCCTCTGTATCTCTTCTTGGAGTTATACATTAGCTACGGGTCTCCCTCCATGACCTCGAGCTCTTCTTGCTCGCATTTCCATCTCTTTTTACCATAAACAACACCACCAACATAAAATGCAATTTTGTCACAAACGTAGTTCTACTTCAAACCTATTTTGATACCAAAAATTGGAGGCAACAAGCAAACCAAAAGGAAATATGGGCACAACACAGTGAAAAATTACACTATTGTAGGCACTAAAAAATATTTTTGTATCGCGCTGCGAAGGATCCAGGGTAAATTTTGGATACCCTTAACCAATAGCTTTTACTTCGGCTGATGTGTTAGAATTGCATTTAATTAAAGCATTGATGAACATAAATGAACATCTACATTTTGTACAGAAGAGGAACATAACAAGCATCAGCAACATAAGACATTGATAACGGAATTCGTCCAGGAGGGGCTACATCTCTGGGCTTCGGTGTCAAGGTGGTGTAGGCCGCTACATTAAGTGATGTAAGGAGTGAATATTTACATGGATGGTGTTTCCACTATCATACAAGGAAAATGCCCTCATGCAGGAGTGGCTAGACCTCCCTATGATATGTTCCACTACAAGAACTCTCATTCACAAAAAGGACTCCTATCAGTATGATAATAACTCACACATAAGACTATGACTATCCCGCCAACATGGAAAAAAAAGGGATATCAATGAAACATACATGTGACAATGAGTATCCCACAAACATGGCATCAAAAGGATCTCAAACATAATACAAATCCATGATAGAAAGTGCATCTCACATCAAGAAAAAAATACAAGATCTTGCATCAAACATCAACAGGGATCTGTATAGCACAATGCATCTCAGAGACAAAGAGACAAAGAATTACATGAAATCAACTCATCATATACCTCACACTGAAAATGACTTAAGAATTATTTTCTCTGCTTCTAGATCTAAAATCATCATCATAATCATGGCGTCGAAAAGTGTGAAAATGACTGCTCACTCACTAAATGCTGACACCTGCAACTTCATTTCAAAAAGTGGCCGAAAAATATAAAGCTCGAATGGAAAATCTGAATATGCTATCAAATTCATGGCGTCGAATAGTGCAAAATCGACTGCCAAATTTTTGAATTCTGACAGAGAGAAAATCTGGGGCAAAAAGGAATCTTTGAGATTCCCCATAGATTCCTCAAAGATGTTGCTCCATGGGTGGACTAGAAATCTGCAACTCAAAAGGCGAATCTGACCTTACCATTTCATTCCTTGCTAAAAACCGTGAAAAATGACTGTAAACTTGACTATATTTCGACATGGAGAAAAATTACTTCCCCGGGAAAATTTCAAGGCTCATGATTCCGCTCCCTGTTTCTGGGCCCGCTCATGAATCCACCTACAAATACAAAATCATTGCCTCGTTCTGTGTGCGTGCTCTCCTCTGGTCTGGTATGGGCGCATTTGCAAATGATGGGTTTAAGTATTAAAATGTGGGCAGAGTTGTCAAAACTCAATGGGCTGGTGTAGTTAGTTAAGATCCTTGGTTTGTG
This sequence comes from Pinus albicaulis, assembly GCA_034641835.2. Lineage (NCBI taxonomy): Eukaryota > Viridiplantae > Streptophyta > Pinopsida > Pinales > Pinaceae > Pinus > Pinus albicaulis. The sequence goes on from JAXQQM020092155.1 coordinate 51,776, forward strand.
GGAGGGGGTCAGGTGGTCAAACCTCGCCCCCTCCAAATTAAGATTGAAAATAATTTTTTAATACCAACGCAAAACTTTTCTTAAACCCCATCGTATCTTTAAGAATAAAGCTGGGTGGCGAGTCGGCATTGGGTGGCCTGCCCCGGATTTTCTACCGACCACGTTAATACAAAGAGTGTGGAGTGGCTTCCGTCGGCCACGTTGGTGGTGGTGTGTAACCTCGTTTATGGTGTTGCCCGATCGGGGGTCAGCTCACATGGGCTGGGCGGGTTCGACACCCGCCAACACCTTGCATATGTTATATAACATATATAAGTTATATATGGGGTGTCTGTTGGTTACAGTTTGGGGTTCGCGAGGGTCACGACCCGTCGGACCATAACAAAATTTTGTTATGAGTTGGTTGGGGGGCGGGGGTCACGACTTGCCCCTCAGTTTATTTTTTATTTTTATTTTTACATAAAATGAACGGTTCATTTTGAAAAATTCAAAAATAGGCCGTAGGAGTCTTTTTAATGAGGCCACAATTTCGCCCAGAATTTGGCCCGAGCTTGCCAGAATCCGGTTGTCGGAAAAGGTCGAAATTGCACCTTCCTTAACCTGCCGAGTCATCCAAGTCAACCCAAAAATTTGACTACTCCTAACTTCTTCATAAGGACTCAGAATTGAGTGATGTCTGTGTCGTTGGACTAAAAAAGGTGATATCTTCAACCTGAACTTGGTTCAAGAGAAATCCAAACACTTTTATTTTTGAGCCCTCTTTGTCTTGTGCATGTCTCTAGAGCCACCTGTATCAGCGAAATATTTTCGCCACTAGAAACTTTATTTTCATCTATGATAATGAAGAAAAACTTGCACTATCTACATACTTAACTCTCCAATGTCTTAGCATGTCATCCATGCTTAGAAAGGGGCCTCCCTCGTCTCCCTTACCGATGGTTACACGCAAGCTCCCAGCAAAATTGTGACTGAATCTAGAAAAAATTATATGTCCTACACTCGAATTACTTAGATTCTTCATGTTGTTCTCTACAGAGAACGATCTCCTCCTACCTTGTCTGCATCCAACATCCCCTCATCAAATTATTGAGTATACTCAAATCAACATAATTTCATCACTTCCTGCAAAATAGGGCATTGCAAAATATGGTTTGGTTCACAAAAAAAAACTATGTATAAAAAACCATTGGCATCATAGGTCAAGTGTTAGAAACCACATAATACTACAGGTTATAATCACACAAATTCTGGGATGTAATTAAATGTAAGCAAGGTTTAAAGAAGAAATTATAACACAGGAAAGTGAATGAGTTGCACACAACTTTACTTTATTTATTTCACATGTACAAGTTCGATGCAGGAGAAGAAACACTCCTCCTCTCAATCGATTCTACTTTTATGCACATACTTGGAAATTGATTTGCTTCCTCTTATATCTAATTTAGGGAAGTTGAAAAGACACAACATAAATGAATCTTCATTTCCAATACTCTACAACTTATTCAAATTTTGTATTTACATTATTCAAAATCTCATTAAAGGAGACAAAATTAATTTTTTCATCCCAACATGTGGCCAATCCACCACATTGTCAAGCCCCCTTCGTTTTCAACCACGAACTCAGTCTAATGCTCCTGCATCATATTAAGATCATATTTTAAGTTATTTCCACAATCTTATCATCTATGGATATGTATAAGATCTCTATTGCTCCTCTTTGTATCATCTATCGGATGAAGTGGCCCAACCATGTCCTTCTTGCTTCTGAAGTAGGTCTTCCTATGGTAGATCTAGCTTCTCCCTTTCTCACATTAGCAATTCATTTTATCATTGTTTCCCCCTATATCATGTAAGTAGGTCCTTCTTGTATTGTTGCACCTTCTTACTATAATAACTCTCTTGTCACAATCCTTGCTTTGTTTTTCCTGATGTTTCCATCTGCTTCTAGAGTCATTGCTTTGACAACCTTCATGATGTACCTGTAAACCTAATTCAGGAGGCCATGGAAGAAACAATTATAACCAAGCAAAAAATACAAAGATAAAAGGTTCACTAAGGGAAAAAATAACAATAATAAAGGGAGAAAGATATGAAGTACTTGCCTCTTGATTAAGAAATAAATTATAGTGAGTTGTAGGAAATTTTCAATTCCTTCTTGATCCTTTCTTCCTTAATGAAGTCCATCTGTAATCTCATCAAGCTTGGATTCCTTTGACTTCTTCATCCTATGGATTAGGCTTAGCAATCCATTCATTTATCTTAGGAATTTCTAACTCTTGTACTAGGTTATCCTTTGACTCCAATGCTCATACAAAGATCAACTCCTTTAGACCATAATCACTTGCCCACCTAGCAAAATTTCTTTATCAACTTCTCAAGTCTGGGATTATCACTTCAGCCTACACACCACTTGTTTTCAATAGAAGATTCTTCAATCATACCTTTGTCCTATTGTTATATTCCTTCTTTGGATCTCAGTCAGTTGTTATAACTACTGCTAATGATCATTGCACTGCCTATTTTTCCCCATCTTCCTGAAGATCAGAGTTCCACAAAGTGAGGTTATCCCTCAAGAGTTGCATGATTAAAGTGTTATCTTTGTATAAATTTTCAGTCAAGGTGTCAAGTTCTGCAATAGCTTCATCAAAATATTTCTTGGCTAGATGACAAAACCTTTTAGGTGAATTCATTATTTCATAATATAAAACTGAGAAGTTTGTTGATCAGCGGTTGTCATTGATTTCAACCCAAGCAGCACCAGGGGGTAACCCAATATTGAATGGGAATTTTTACCTACCAAATTAATATATTCTGGGTCAATAATTATTTTGATGGTTTCTACTTGTTGAGATGTTTCCGTTGATATATGGCACACCATGTAATTCTTCACGGTTTGAGAGATATTCATGTTTGAAGTTTGTACCCTAGTTAGTGGGCTAAAACCCCATGGGGTTGGGGCATGGGTCATTGAAAATTCATAATTAATATTTTTTTAAGCTCCTAAAATCCCTCCCACGTTCACTTGTTGAAGCCCCTCTCAACCTAAGCATTTATATAAATTGTGATCCTCATTTCCTCCTTATCCAAGGGATTTCGCCATCTAAAACAGGTCATCGTGGCATTTTCGCTCTAAAAAATTTTCTACGAAGGTTCAGAAGCTGAAATTTTTATGAGGAAAAGCTGAAATCCGAGGAAGATGTTGTAAAAATTTCATATCAAGGTGCGCAACATTTTTGGAGATATGATATGTGGAAGTCAGGGTTTTTGCAGGCTCCTTAAATTCATCTCAAAGAAGTGACCTTGGTAAAATCGTCATAACTCTCTCTCCGAGGAGTATCGGATTGGAATTATAAAAAGTGGAAGACATCGCACAATCTTTAATTTTTCTCTATCAATTTTAGAACGAATAAAGAAACGAGTAACACGTGACACGCCCATTACAAGTGCGCTCTACTGAAACAATCCATAATTAGGGAATTGTGAGAGAATGGGTATAAATCTCTCTTGAAGAATCCAAATTGGGTCAGACCTGTGGAATTGGAAAGACAACTCAGAGGAATACTACAGGACCGAAAATCAGATATTGAGGATCTAAAATAACAGAGATACACCAAATTCAATATCGAGCTCCTAGAAGGCAAGAAAAAGCTAGATCATGTGTTATCAAGGGTTGCAAAGGACTAGAATTTCTACGGCAGCAAAGCAAAGCAAGGTGCAGTAGAGGGTAGCATGACAAGAGAAGCAACCAAGGTGCACAACAACAGCAAGATGTTCATCATATGAAGTCTTCAAGTGGGCAGCACTGCATACAATCATTATAAAGGTATCATTGTACTTGGTCATTGTAAATACATTATTGTACAAATTGTACTAGTGTCTATCTGCCAAGGGTTGAAGAGGCGGTGTTGGGAGTCTGGGATTATCATTAGGTGGTTTGTGTCAAATTTGAGATTTTATGAGTACTTAGTGTGTCTTCTTCTTCTACATCATTCTATATCATTGTAAAGTGGACCATTTTCCCTGGTACGAGAGTCCATTCTTCTTTTATTCTTCTACAGGGTGGTAGGGTGGTGCTAGGGTGAGTTGTAGCTCATTGGATGTTGGGGCATCCGTTCAGTTGACTACTAAAGAATCTCAGGTGTTGGAGCATCCATCCAGTGGGAGCTGGAGAATAATTCTTTTCTATATTCTAGGAAGTTGGAGCTTTATTTTTAATTGGAGTTGAATATTAAAGAATTATTAGAAAAGCATTAGGTGGTTTTTGTCCCGGAGTGGGTTTCCACCTTAAGCGTAATGCATTTTGTTCCTCTACTTGTTTCTTTGCTATCAATGTACAAAGAGACAATAATTGATTAACCTAATGCTCTAATTGAAAGGAATATTGATTCACCCCCCCCTCTCTCGATATTTCCAACAATTGGGATCAAAGCTTGGTTCCTTCAATAGCGGTTTAGCAGCGGAAGGAGGTCATGGAGCATACCAGAATGCCCAGAATGGCGTACCTCTATTCAATGAAAATAATTATGCACTCTGGAAAGGAAGAATGGAGGTCTATCTCTTGGCACAAGGTTAAGAAGTATGGGACACTGTTCAAAATGGATTTACATCAACTACGGATGAACAAGGTAAGAAGAATTTGGTAAATCATGCAAAAGCAAAGAATATTATTATTAGTGGACTTATTGAATTTTCTTATCATAAGGTGTTGGGTTGTAAAACTTCCAAAAATGTATGGGACAAGCTTGAGAATATATATGCAGGTGACTCAAATGTTAAAGAAGCAAAGCTTCAAATCTATAGAGCAAAATTTGAGTAACTCAGAATGAAAGAAGATTGCAACATTGTTGCATACTTCCAATACGTTGATGAAATAACCAATACTCTAGAAGGATTGGAAGAGCCAGTTGATGAGAAGACTATTATACAGAAGATTCTTAGAACGTTACCAGGGAGATTCAAACCAAAGGTATCGGTCTTAGAATACAGTGCAAATCTAGACAAACTCAACAAAGAGGAATTACATGGAGTTCTCATAGCATATGAAATGAGACTTGATGAAGAAGAGGGTACTTCGCATCTAGAAACTACGTTCGTTGCATCTAAGAAAACCAATAAGGATAAAAAACCTTCAATTGAAAAGACATGCACCTGCAAGTGTGAAGAAAAGGGAGATGATGAAGAAGGTCTTTCAAATGAAGAATATGCTTACTTCATGAGAAAACTACAAATTGGTAAGGGAAAATTCAAAGGTAAACTTCCATTGATATGTTTCAGTTGTAATGAGGTTTGGCATTTTGCAGCAAAATGTCCAAACAAAAGTAATGGCAACTCAAAAAGAAAGAAAGGCTTTAAGAAATTCAACAAGCAAGGATCCAAAAGGAACTTTCTCTCTAAAGAAGATAGCTCATCATCCGATGAAGACAATGATAGTGAAGAAGAATCCAATGATAGAGTATTGTTTATAGCCAAGCACAATAAACCCAAGCACAATACGCAAGAGGTATCAAACAACAAAGAAGAAGGATGGACCATAGACGCATTTTATGAGGAAGCAATCAAGCTTATAAAAGATCTCAAGGCGGAGAAGATCCGTTCCAAAATTCTTGAAGAACAAGTTCAAGGTCTCAAAATTGAAGTTGAAGAACACAAATGCATTGAAGAGTCACTTCAAAAGAAGTTGGAAGAAAGAAACCAAGAAAGGGAAGAATTAGAAGCCGAAGTAGTCTCGCTACGTGAGGAAGTGAAGAAAGGAAAAACTATCCAAAACTATGCCAACAGCTCAAGGGCATTGGAAGAACTCATCAACAATCAACGATCTTACAATGAAAAAACTGTCATCGGTTACAAAGAAGAAGAAGTAGGACCTTCTACAAAATAATACAATGAACCTATGAGATCTGACATGCATGTAGACTTCATTGGACAAGATTCGCAAGAACAGCCTTGGAAGACAATTCCTCGACGAAAATTTCCATCCAGGTACCAACATATTTTTATGGCTACTGTTATTCATGTGGAAAATTTGGTCATAAAGCTGTAGAATGTCGCACGTACCCTAGGAACGAATACAATTCCAGGAGATCTGTCAAATATGAACCTCCCAGGGCTCAGTGAAACATCAATAGATTTGAACATTTAAGAAATAATATTGAATGTTACAAATGTTGAAACTTTGGACACATAGCCAAAGACTGCAGACTTGAAAATCCTCCAGAAGAATCTTCGAAGCCACAGAATGAACGAACATGGAAGAAGAAGAAGAATGATAATTGTTCTCTCGCTCTCAAGGCTCAAAAGAACAAAGATGTGTGGTATGTTGATAGCGGTTGCTCAACGCATATGACTGGAGATAGAAATAAATTTGTATCTCTGAAAGAGAAGAAGGATGGAACCGTGTCCTTTGGAAATGATGGATCTTCAAATGTTATAGGATTAGGTACTGTCACTCTCGGAAGAAAAGATGCTCTAGCCAAGAATGTTCTATTGGTTGAAAACATGAATCACAATCTGCTCAGTGTTGGACAAATGTGTGATCAAGGACACACAATACTATTCAACTCCACGAAATGTGAAATCAGGAAAGGCGTGTGTGGTGAAATTGTGGCTACAGCAAGTCGAGCTCCAAACGACATATATGTTCTGGATGAAGCAACTAAAGCATGTCTAATAGCTAAAGAGGATGATACAATAATTGGTAGCAATGATGATCGACTAAGTAAGAAGTTTGCTACAAAGGTGCAAAGTGATTTTGAGATGTCTTTACTTGGTGAGCTGACATACTTCTTAGGGCTTCAAATATCTTAGCAAGAGAAAGGAATATTTATATGTCAAGCCAATTACATCAAGGAAATGCTCAAGAAATTTAAAATGGAAGATTTCAAACCCATCCTTACTCCAATGGTAACAGGTTGCAAATTGAGCATAGACGACTCATCTAAGGATGTGGATCAGAGGTTGTATAGATCTATGATTGGTAGTCTTCTATATGTAACAGCCTCTCGACCAGATGTTATGCAAGCAGTTGGAAAAGTAGCAAGATTCCAAGCAGCACCAAAAGAATCACATATTATTGTCGTCAAAAGAATTCTTTGATATCTAAAGGGCACAGAAGAATATGGCTTGTGGTATCCCAAGGGTAACAATCTCATTATTCAAGCCTTTACAAATGCAGATTGGGCAGGAAGCGTTGATGATCATAAGAGTACTAGTGGAGCAGCATTCTATCTAGGTGGTTGTCTCGTATCATGGTTGAGCAAAAAGCAAACTTCAATATCATTATCTACAGCGGAAGCAGAATACATTGCAACAACATCATGTTGTACTCAAGTCATTTGGATGAAACAAACTTTGCAAGATCTTCAAGTACAATTTAGTGAGCCTATTCCCATAATCTGTGATAACACTAATGCCATCAGCATCTCCAAGAATCCTGTCATGCATTCAAAAACAAAACACATTTCGATCAAATATCATTTTGTTAGAGAACAAGTCGCTGAAAAGAATATAAAACTTGAGTATGCTTGTACAAAAGAAAAAATTGTTGATATCTTCACTAAACCTTTACCTCGTGAAGCATTTGAACATCTTCGTCAAAAGCTTGGGATTCTCCCAAGTTCTCATTAGATCACAGGTCTGCAAGACGGTTCTGTGTCAGCGGGAGTGGAAGTGTGTAGAGGCCCGCAGGATGGTTGTGTTTCAGGGGGATTTACCATTTGACATTGATGTCAAAGGGAAACAGAATGTTGTAGGAAGAGGTGTCATGATCGCAGGGGGAGTACTTTTGTTGCCATCAATGCCAAAAGGGGAGATTGTTGATCAACGATTGTCATTGATGTCAACCCAAGCAGCACCAGGGGCTAACCCAATATTTCATGGGAATTTTGACCTACCAAATTAATATATTCTGGGTCAATAATTCTTTTTATGGTTTCTACTTGTCGAGATGTTTCCGTTGATATATGGCACGCCATGTAATTCTTCACGGTTTGAGAGATATTCATGTTTGAAGTTTGTACCCCCAGTTAGTGGGCTAAAACCCCATGGGGTTGGGGCATGGGTCATTGAAAAGTCATACTTAATATTTTTTAAGCTCCTAAAATCCCTCCCACGTTCACTTGTTGAAGCCCCTCTCAACTTAAGCATTTATATAAATTGTGATCCTCATTTCCTCCTTATGCAAGGGATTCGACCATCTGAAACAGGTCATCGTGGAATTTTCGCTCTAACGTTTTTTATATGAAGGTTCAGAAGCTGAAATTTTAATGAGGCGAAGTGGAAATCCTGAGGAAGCTATTGTAAAAATTTAAGATCAAGGTGCGCAACATTTTTGGAGATATGATCAGTGGAATTCAGGGTTTTTGTAGGCTCTTGAAATTCATCTCAAGGAAGTGACCTTGGTAAAATTGTCATAACTCTCTCTCTGAGTATCAGATTGGAATTCCATAAAAAGTGGAAGATAGTGCACAGTATTTACTTTTATCTCTATCAATTTTAGAGCCAAATTAAGAAACAGTGACACATGGCACGCCGTACAAGTGTGCTCTACTGAAACAATCCATAATTAGGGCATTGTGAGAGATTGGATATAACTCTATCTTGAAGAATCCAAATTGGGTCTGAACTGTGGGATTGGAAAGACGACTCAGAGGACTACTACAAGACCGAAAATCAGATATTGAGGAACTGAAATAACATAGATACACCAGATTCAATATCGATCTCCCAGAAGGCAAGAAAAAGCTAGATCATGTGTTGTCAAGGGTTGCAAAGGACCAGACTTTCTACGGAAGCAAAGAAAAGCAAGGTGCAGCAGAGGGTAGCATGACAAAAGCAGCAACCAAGGTGCATAATAGCAGCAAGAAGTTCATAATATGAATTCTTCAAGTGGGCAGCACTGCATACAATCATTGTAAAGGTATCATTGTACTTAGTCATTATAAATACATTATTGTACAAATTGTACTAGTATCTATCTGCCAAGGGTTGAAGAGGCAGTGTTGGGAGGTCTAGGATCATCATTAGGTGGTTGTGTCAAATTTCGGGTTATGTTCTAGTATATCTTCTTCTTCTCCATCATTCTATATCATTTTAAAGTGGACCATTTTCCCTGGTACGGGAGTCCATTCTTCTTTTATACTTCTATAGGGTGGTAGGGTGGTGCTAGGGTGAGTTGTAGCTCATTGGGTGTTGGGGCATCCGTTCAGTTGACTACTGAAGAATCTTAGGCTTGGATCGTCCATCCACTGGGAGCTGGAGAAGAATGCTTTTCTAGATTCTAAGAAGTTGGAGCTTTATTTTCAATTGGAGTTGAATATTAAAGAATTATTAAAAAATCATTAGGTGGTTTTTTTCCCGGAGTGGGTTTCCACCTTATAAATTGTGTGCATTTTTGTTCCTCTTGTTTGCTGCTATCATTGTACAAACACTGATAATAATTGAAGATTAACTAATGCTCTAATTGAAAGGAATATTGATTCAACCCCCCCCCCCCCCCTCAGTATTTCCAACAAATTTCAAGGCCAATCCAAACATGATTGGATGAGTTAGCACTACATCGAACTCTGCAGTACTTGAAGCTTTCTAGAAAGCTTTCAAGGACTGATCATTAACTTATTTTCTCTTGTTTCCTGTTTTGAATTTATCCAGATAATAGTAGTATTCTCCTTTCATTTTATATTACAAGACAATGGATTCACCAATATTAGAGGAACAAATAAGAAAAAATGGTCATAATATCATGGAAAATATTAGAAATATTTGCTTCCACTTCTTTTTTTGGTACTCTTTGATCAATTTTGTGTTATGATCATTTCCCTTCACTTCCTCCTTCTACACAATAGAATAAATTATTCTCCACAAATCTCACCAAGCACCAATCACATGTTTCTACCCAATATAAAGAACATTCCTTTCTTTTATAGTTAACTCCACATCCAGCTTCACGGAACTCTTCACGGATTCAACCATTTTATCATATTACTCTACATGCTTAGTGATTTTTTCCATGTAAACATGATTATCCCTCTCCTTGTTGCTACTTATCTTATCTGAACACAAATCCTTAAATTGGCTTGGCCTCTTTGAAACTCCTCCTTGGATTCCATGATAGTTAGATAGAAGTGGAAGAATAACACTATAATATTATTTATATCTACATTGTCCCATATATTCTCTAACTTTCATTGATATACATTGTCCTTGCTAGTCTAATCTCTACACCTGAGATCAAGTGATGTTGAAAATTTTCACTGTCCATTGGTGAAATATTGTCAAATGTACATGAGTGAACTGTTACTATGGGTACTAATAATCTATGAAAATTTTACACCATGTCCCTAGTTATTTTCGAGGTTAATATTTTCCATGTCATGCCTCTATTCCAGTGCATTGTCCTTCCATAACATGGCTACCTCGAGTTCAAACTTTGAGGCCCTATTCGAAAGATAGGAAATTTCATCATCAACGGATGGAGAAAAAATACCATTACTCTCATGTCATACAATTTGAGACCCTTGGCCTATCTTGCTTGGTCAGGCCTACGGCCCTTGAACCTGCGGCCAGGCAAGCTCAACCATATGACATTGCATGCCACGTAATTTATATGGTGACCAAGTACTGCAATGCATTATCTAAGGTGGACCAATCATCAAAAATTTCACATTGTATCATGTTTATTTGATGCCATGACTCATCAATGCGGCAAAAAAATTCAACGAAACATGTCATAGAGATAACCATAGCTAGGTCAATAACCTTGACCTATTGTTTTAAGATTTATTTGTTTGGGATTGTTGATTAATATAGATATATCCACATATTTAGGTTTTATAGTAGAACTTTTGAAACCACTAGCTGGGTCCATATTCAAGACTTGATGAAATGAGAAGAGAATGAAGGGTAATAAATATAGAGAATAATGCATCATTCACACCCTAAATGGGCAACAAATATAAAATGAATAATTTAATTTAAAATATTAATCTATATGTTTTATAATAGATACAAAGTATATTATAGTAGATTTATATAATATAGTGCTTTAATAAATGACAATAAAAAGAGTATAATGTTATTTATAAAGTTATAAATATATGTATTATGATTAATATATTAAACTTTAGTTAAGCTATAGTAGTTATTAATAAGAATATATTGTATATTATGTAACAATATCTAAAAATATTAATTTTTTAATGATAAGCGTATAATCTATAATGTATGGTCTTATCTATCCAAATATTAATTATGCTTCTAATATGTTATATTATGTTTGTACTATATTATATAATATTAATTATTATTAGTAGTAGTAGTAGTGCTTAGAAGGGACCAACAATTTTTATTGATCTTCAAACCATTGTCTCTATTAATATTAATATGGTGTTTTATAATCTCGAGAGCTTCCCTTATCATATGTTTGTAATAGAGGTTTCTTTAGCTAGGATTTTAATATTCGCTACGAAAAAATGATGTCTAATGTTCTTAGCATGTTCCACAATAGCTTATTTTTGTGTTCTTTTGTGTCTTATTTTGTATTATGTTCCTTGATTTTTTATCTCAAGGAGTGCTCAGTTTCTCCGATATAACATTTACCATAGTAATATTATATCTTGTAAACACCTTTAAATTGGAAGTAGTCAATGTCATCTTCACAGATCTCATCATTCGTATGATTGTGGTATGAGGTTTAAAACATGTTTTAATCTCCTTCTTCTTCAAGGCATTAGAAATCTTGTCAGTGGTTCCCTTAAGGTAAGGAAGGTATGTACTCTTCCTAGGGTTATGGATGCTAGAGTTAGGAGGATTACCTTCATGACTTAGAGATTTTTGAAAGGTGTCCTTAATATATTTCTTGTGGTATCCAAGGTTACTAAAGACTTTAATTAGGTGTTATTTTTCACTAACTTGATGATCAACTCCATAGATTCTAAAAGTTCTAGAAGCCAAGGTTTTAATGACCCCAATTTTATGTGAGGGATGTTGATGAGAGTCTGAATGAAGGTAGTTTTTTGTGTGTATTTTCTTCTAATAGACCTTGTAATATAGCTTACCATTAGGCTTCCTTGTGATTATAATATCAAGAAGGGAATGCAGCCATTTTCTTCTTATTCCATAGTGAATTTAATGTATTTTGAGATTTTATTGAGATTGTGTAGAAATTTAGTGAAATCCTCTTTCCCATGTAACTAGATAAAATTGATATAATCAATAAATATTTCCCAAATCTTAGCTTTGAGATGATAAGTATTAAGGCCCTTGATTTCAAAATTTTCCATGTAAAGGTTGGCTACTACAGGTGAAATTGAAGATCTTGTTTCCACTCCATTGGTTTGTTCATAATATTCACCTATAAAGCTAAACAAATTGGACCTAAGGAAAACTTCATCAAGATTGGCTATTATCGGGTTAGCCAGTTATTTAACCACATGAATTCCTCTTCTAGGGGTACCTTAGTAAAGAGGGAAACCACATCGAAGCTAATTATAATGTCATTTGAGTTGATTATTTCTTCCTTAATTAGTTGAAAAAAATATTTAGAGTCCTTGATGTATGGATCTGTTTGGCCAACCATTGGAATAAGATATTTTTCCACAAATTTTACAAGCTGGTAGGTTGCAGAGCCAATAGTGTTCACTATTTGTCTTAATGAAATGTGATTCCTGTGAATTTTTGGGGAACATCTTTTAACTCCTTAGAGATAGGATTATTAGGTAGCTTCATGTAACTCCCAATTTCATTTATATGCTCAATAATTTTTCTATCATAATCTCTTAGACTCATTACCACAGTAGCCCCATCTTTATCAACATTCAAGATGGCAATATTTTGGTTCTTTCTAAGATTCTCAAGAGCAAGAAACTATTCTTTATTAATGTAGATTCGAGGGGGTTTAGCTTTCCTTAGAATGTGATGCAATATTTCTCCTCATTTGTTAGTGATTGTATATTTTCTTCTATACTACAAATGATATCATCTATAGGCAATTAGTTAGGCGCAATGGAAAAATTAAATCATTTTTCTGACACATTTTTCTCTTATTATTTAATACAAATTCAGAAAGGTTCACAACCTTTTTATAATTAGGTTGTGAGCAAAATTCAGAAATTCCATTATAATCTTACTCTTCTTGGATATATTATCCTGAATAGGAATTAGGGATTCCATACCATATTTATGACCAATAATATGTTTATTATTGAAATGTGGGTTCAGATATTGGGGTCATTAAAACCTTGGCTTCTAGAGCTTCAAAATATCTGGAATTGATCATCGATTTAGTGAAAAATAACACCAAATTAAAGTCTTTAGTAACCTTGGATACAATAAAAAATATGTTAAGGATTTCTTTCAAAAATCTCTAAGTCATGACGATGATCCTTCTAACTCTAGCATCCATAACCCTAGGAAGATTACATACCTACCTTACTTTAAGGGAATCGTTGACAAGATTTCCAAAGTCTTGAAGAATAAGGAGATTAAAACATGTTTTAAACCCCATACCACCATCATATAAATGATGAGATCTGTGAAAGATGACATTGACTACTTCCAATTTAAAGGTGTTTACAAGGCATAATGTTCTTGTGGTAAATGTTATATCATATAAATTGGATGTTCCTTGAAAGAAAGAATCAAGGAACATAATGTAAACATAAGACAAGAAAGAAAGAAAAAAACTCAAATATTACATACCATTCTAAGAACACTAGACATCATGTTTTCTTAGAGAATACTAAAATCATTGCTAAATAAAACATCTATTATAGATGTAGGATAAGGGAATCTCTCGAGATTAAAAATCACCCTAATAATATTAATAGAGACAATGGCTTGGAGATCAATAAAACTGGTGGCCCTTCTTAAACATTAATAATACTAATAATAATCAATATTATCTAATATACTGCAAGAATAACATATTATAAGAATAATTAATATATGGATAGATAAGACTATATATTATACATTATAGGATTATTATAAACAATTAATATTTTTAGATATTATTACATAATATAAACTAGACTCTTATTAATAAATACTAGAGCTTAACTAAAGTTTAATATATTAATCATGGTAAATATATTTATAACTATAGATATGACATTACATTCTTTTGATTGTCATTTATTAAAACACTATATTATATACATCTATTATAATATATTTTGCATCTATAATATATATATATTAAATTAAATTATTTATTTTATCCCTATCAACCATTTATGGTTTGAATGATGCATTCTTATCTATATTTATTACCCTTTATGATTGTCTCATTTCATCAAGTCTTGAAGATGGACTCAGCTAGTGGTTGTGAAACATCGACTATAACACCCAAATGTATGGATATTCATTTATCAATCTACAACCTTGAACTACATTAAAGTTTTTCGCCAAGAATGGACTAGAGAATTGTATCCTTTTTCTAGGATTATGGAATATTATTCTGATCTACGTATCTCTAGTGCGTAAGATATGTTAGTTTTCGCATAGGAATCATCTTACAAATATTCCAAGGAAACCACTGAAACTGTATTACATAGACCATGTAATTCGCATGACATATTTCTTTGTGCACACCTTGCTCGGATTACATATTATACATTCCAGAGTGCACCTCTTCGCACACTTTACATGTTGTTTGATCCATGAATCACTTCAGGTTGACTTGCACATAGTTCCATCATCGGGAATTCACACAAAAAAACAGATAAGAGATTATACCGCAGTATTACATTAATATTTTTGATTGTTATCGATCAAATGCAAAAATTATATTGTCCCAGAACCTTAGCCAGAACATATAATAAAACCACAATGGCGCAAGAACTAGATTGAAAACTTCATATCGCAGTCTGCCCGTCCAAGGCAATCTTAAGGAATGGATGGAGAATATCTTCGTTATTGTTCTCACTTGTCACAATTTTACTAGTAGAGGCATGTAATGAATATCATAGGTGTTGAGTGAGTGGATTGTGTTTCTTCAATGGCTAATCTTATCAACCAAATATGATACCATGTTTATTTTTCTATAATAAACACAGTAGAAACTAGTTTTCTGATCTTATAATTACTTATAATCATCTTTAATTAATTTATCTTGTGCCACATATATCATTAAGAAATTATACATATAAAAATATCAACGGTAAAGCAATAGAAACAGTAAAGTTCATAAAGACACAAGCATGCACAATAGAGACAACAAATTTTCCCTGGGAAACCCAAACTTGGGAGAAAACCCAACAACTCTTATTCTAAGAGAAATTATTCTTAAAAAACGTTTACAATAAAATATATAGAAATATGTGCGAAAAAACAAATCCAAAATTTAGTGATTTCATCCTTTTTATGCTCCCATGAGTGCCTTCTTTATAAGAGAGATTATGGGTGGGTAAGATAAATGAAGTGGTACATCATGTGTATATATACAAGTTGAATGGGTGCATTTACTCCAAGGGACAAACCATTTCATGCTTAGGTTGAAATTTCCCTTTTTGAGCATTCATGAAACCCATAAATAGAATTTATTTTATTTTAATTTCGATATTTTTTCTTGGTCAATTTAGGTGGCCTCTTGGCATGTAGTAATACCTCTCGATGCTACACAAAAATCAACAAATTACTTTGGATATTCAAGAGAGTTGATGCTAGATGAAATGAATGTATAATCGGTCTCCTTTGGATGATCTTCATTTGATGTGCTTGGGATACCATTGTTTCTGGGTGCCTTGCAACCTTCTTAATCTACAAGACCTATTTTAATGACAGGAGGACTCTAAATTCTAAGAATGCGATCTAGGGATTCGGTCCATTTGTGAAACTTTGATTTGAGATACTCCAGTTCTTCTCTTAAGAGGAAAACTTCCTCCTCTAGTATTTCACAAATTTGTTCCTTCTCATTTGGTTGTTCTGACATAAACTCCTTTACCCTTTTTTCTTCTTCAAGTTCAAATTTCAGAGAAAGAATGATTTCTTCATTTAGTTTTTTGTCTTGAATATGTTGCATTAGTTGACCCTCCCTCCTTTTGAGGATATTTATTTCCTTTAATTCACTTCTAATTTCTCCCTCATATTCTATTTCTACTTCAATTTCTTTGGTAATAGCAATGAATAATATTACATATTTTTCTTCATCAATCACACTTTCATTGTTTTCATTGTAAATTTTCTCTTTTGAGTAGAAATTGTTCTTCTTACTTGCTTGATTCTTCATTTGATGCTTTGATCGGAAACTGAATTGGGGGCAAAAATTTGCTAAAAAAATGAAAGTGTTCAAAATCACTTGAAACCAGAACGACTGCAAAGTGTTCATCACACTGAATCCGGCGCACTTCATTTCATCAAAAACTAACTCAATATCAGAAAGTTAGAACCTGTTGTTTGCTTTTCCAAACAGACGTATTTTCAAAAAAAAAAAAAAAATTCAAACAGGGTCAAAGGGGTCAATTTCTTGGTCAAAAATTGATTTTCTTCCAGCCAATGGTGTGTTGACACTTGTCATCTTGTGGTTGGCCCAAATTTCTGCCTACGTGGTAAATTTTGGTTGGTTTTTGAGGAACCAATGGGATGAGGACAAATGGTGCAGCCATGGGCCGCCACATGCCCCCTCCCAAAGGTTGAAATTGCATGTATGGTCGAATAAAATTTTATATATGGTGGACGGGCGGAGGTCGGGCTCGACCCCGCGACCTCCCCCACACAAACGCAATGCCATACCAAGTCTGCTATGTACTATTTCTTAACATACAATATATTTGCTTATATTTAAGTTTTAAACAATGTTACGGAGGGGATAAGCGGGGGCCAGCCCCCAGTCCACAAAACCTTCGGCTCATGACGACAGTGGAGGGCTAATGCTAATGGTGGAGCTAGCGCTAATAACGCACCTAAACCACAATTAAGCCATTAACATCTATTTAATGCATGCTTATACAAGCGGATTAAGTTGGCGGAGTCCACTAATTTTGGAGGGACTCTAGTTCTGGCGGAGTTAACTGGATTTGCTCCAGTTTTGGAGGAGATTTCTTAGGAAAATTTGATTGAGCCATAACTTGAGAAAATTTCAACCAAATTAGGCTAAGAAAGATTCTATCCTAGCAGATTTGGATGCTCTGAGAAGTTTGGAGCAGGTTTCAGGAGTTGTAGAGGATTATAAACAACACCTTTTTTTCCATTTGATCTCATACAGAGGCCTAATCCAAGGTACTGAAAGAGGAATAATTTTTTCCCAAAGAGTCAGAATTCGAATCAGTCAAAACCAAAACAGGGGTATCAGGGGTGTCCGGGATCCATTGGAGTAGGTTTGAGAGCCATCAGAGCTTAGGAATTGGCTTTATTCATATTTTTTATCAGTTAATCAAAGAGAGCCAAGCTATTTAAGTAGGTCCAAGGAGATGTAGCCTAGGAGGGGTAAACTCCTTTTTCAACTCTGTGTAATGTGTTTGATGTGTATTACATTATTTGTAATTTACTTGTTGTTTATGTGTTTTTAACGCTAATTAACTTAATTAATTTCTCATAAAAGACATGCAAATTTGACACATAAACCCTCTCATAGACTTGTTATTTGACACACTCCATGAGCACACTTTTCTTTTATACTGATGAGGAAGCTAGCACAACAAAACTAGTTTTTCCATATTTAGATCAAGTTGGTATCAGAGAACGGTTTAGCTCATTTTAGCCCAAGATTATCTCAGGGTTTGTCAAGGTTAGCTAGAAAATTAGTTATTGGTTTTGTATTTGTGCAAGGAGAATTTAACTGTGTGCAAGTTTGTGTGTAAGCTGAATAGAAGAGAAGGTCAAGATTGAGGACCCAGCTCTCAAATCACATCAAAGAAGCTTTTTATGCATTAAAATTGTGATGACATCATCATCAAGTGATGTTTCTATTCAATATTCCTTAGAAAGACTCTTTGGTGAAGAGATGTTGCAGAAGCTCTTCATCGTGATATATATGGTGCAAGAGATGGTTGAAGATAGGAAGGAGAGCACTATACTTCAAGATCAATTGATGGCCATGAAGGAGGATAAGTAAGAGCTTCTTGAAAATATGCATGAGATGGAGATTCAACTCCATGATGCCAAGGAAACCCTAGCCAAGTGTATGCATGAAAATGAGGTATGAAATTCAATTTTATCTTCAATTTCCTCTCAAGATGAATGTTTTGGTGCTTTTGAAAGACACGCTAGAGGAATATGGTCCAAATTATTGATGAATATGGACTATGAAGGTAAAGGATTGGGCGAACATGCACAATGCATAGTTGAGTCAATTGTTTTTTAGGAAAGGCCTAGGTATTTGGGTCTTGGTTATGGACAAAATGATGGAGAATGCTCCAAAGCCAAGGAGGCACTTGAAGGTGTTCCAAGAAATACTTTCATTACATGTTCATTACCTCAAGCTTGTGAAGTTTGTGTTCATGAGATATGCAAAAGTTTTACACCCACTTTTCAAGAATATGCTCATAAGCATGCAACTAATGGAAACGGAAAACAAGAGGATGTTTAAATCTCTTTAGCCATTGAATCCATTGTTGGCATTCCGAAGAGAGCCACGGCCTCATCAAATTAACCTCCTCAAGAAGGTGACAAAGGTGAATGTGCAATGTATAAATCTGCCTTTAATCAAGTTGCTTTTAATTATGATAAACATGGAAAATACTCACATAAGATTTGGAGAAAAACTACATGTTCCTTTTGTGGTTTTAATAACCATACTATTTTGAGGTGTTGGAATAAGATAGTCATACACATGAAACTTTAAAAACAAAGGAGACAAAAGGCCAAAGGTCCAAGGGACAATGCAAGCCATGTTGAAAAGAAGATGCAATTATTTTGCACTCATTTCCATAAGCAGGGTCATCTTGTAGACAAGTGTTGGACTTTGTATCCAAAAATTCATCCACGACATTTGAAGAAGGTGGAGAGAGATTTTGACAACAATGGAAAAGAGGATTCCATAGTTGATGTGGGTCAGTATGATAGACATGATGAAGTGCAGCTGAAAGAAGCGCCATGGAAGTGGTTTGGAAAGAGATGGTTATATTTCTTAACCAATTAAGGCCTTGCATTTATTTTTCTAATTGATGCAAATCTTGCCTTATTGATGTACTTCTTCTTATCTGAATGCATTTATTTTCTCTTGAAAGTATGCTACATATTGCACAAATAAAGATGTTGGAAAAGTAGAGTTGTTGACTCACTTAGATGCAGCAAAGATGGAAATTTGTAGTTTCAATTTTCATGTGAGTGCATTTCTTTTTCTCTAGAATGTGTGTTTCATGTTTACGCTAGGAAGGTGTTTGAAAGTGGAGTATGTTGACTCACTTTGTTGCAAAAATTTTGGTCATTTTAGCTCTTTAAATACGCATACATACGAATTGGATTCTTGTACTTATGATTGTACTTGCGAGAGAGTTGAGCATTGTATACATGCATGAGAGTTTGTGTGTGTGAACAATGGAATTTTTGATAGCTTCATTGTGCTTGAGCATGCATGAGTGACTGACTTGTGTTGGTCGATTTATTGTTACATGCATGTCATATTGACTTGGAAGAGTTGATTTTGTCTCCAAATATGAAGGGTAGATGTTGATTAATTGTTTCATGAGATGTGAAATTCTTGTTGTTTTGGGAAAAGAATCGTCAAGTGTTGTACATGCTTTTGTTTGACTTGAGAGTCAGTTGTTTGAAGAGGCATGTTTTTTCGACTTGTATTTGGTCAATGGGTTTGTACACCAAGATGTAAGAGTAAATGGCGATGTTCACAGGATGTGACATTTTTTCTTTGAAGAAGAAAAAAATATATATGTTGTCAAGTTATGTTTCTTACATGATGTGTTTTTTTTTTTAAGTTTATGGTTTTTCTTGTGACAAGATGTCTCAGGATTTTGGAAGGTCCACTCTTGAGAGAGAGGCTCATGATTAGCCTTCATTCTCAAATCATGGCATGAGCAACATGTCAATACTAGAGGATGATGGAATCAAGAAGCAGAAAGAGGGACAAGATGACAAAATATTGCAGCAAAAACAACAACCCTTTTGTAGACCATTTGATGTGTTGACGCCAAGAAGTGAAAGAGATGGCGAATGCATTCTTCCAGATGTGGAATTTGGAACCTTGGAGGTAAAAAGAATGGTCATTTATTTTCTTGTGGTTACTGATATTGGAACTCATTGAATTAGTTCACTCAGATGGAATTAACTTGGAAAACTGGTTTCCAAAGAGAAGCTTGCATCGAACGCATGTGTGTGCAAAGAAGGAACAAGATTCTCAGTGGGAAGGCCATCATTCAAGTTTCCAAGCACCGAGGGATCGCTTTGGTAAATCAAGGTGTTTAATCAGTCAGCAAGCAGCCAGCAAGTGTTGGATTGGGTCAGTAGTGAAAGGAGGACATTGGTTGAAGTGCCAAGCCATTTGCAAGGCAAGGCATGTCAGTGAACCAAAGTTCTTTTCATGGATATTTTTCCAAGTAGAATCGAGTCGATAAAACTTGGAAAGGTGAAGAGGATTAAACTCTCATCAGATAACCAGATTTTTTGGGTCAAAATCCTTCCAATGGGAAGGAGTGACCAAAAATTGAATTTGGGGAAACAATTTTCTAAAAAATGAAAGTGTTTAGAATCGCTCGAAACCAGAACGACCGCGAAGTGCTCATCGCCCTGAATCCGACGCACTTTGTTTCATCAAAAACAACTCCATATGAGAAAGTTAGAGCTTGGTGTCTGCTTTTCCAAACAGGTGAATTTTCAAAAAAAAAACTCAAACAGGGTCAAAGGGGTCAATTTCTTGGTCAAAAATTGGTTTTCCTCTGGCCAATGGTGTGTTGACACTTGTCAGCTTGTGGTTGGCCTAAATTTATGGCTACGTGGAAAATTTTGGTTGGTTTTTGAGGAACCAATGGGATGATAACACGTGGTGCAACGAGGGGTCACCACATGCCCCCTCCCAAAGGTCGAAATTGCATGTATGGTCGAATCAAAATTTATATATGGTGGATGGGTGGAGGTCGGGCTAGACCCCACGAGCCACGACCTCCCCCACACAAATGAAATGCCATACCAAGTCCGTTATGTATTGGTTGTTAACATACAATAGCATCGGCTTATATTTAATTTTTAAACAATGTTATGGCGGGGGTAAGTGGGGGCCAGCCCCCAGTCCACGGAACCTTCGACTCATGACCACGGAGGACGGCCAATGCTAATGGCGGAGTTAGCGCTAATAATGCGTATAAACCATATTTAAGACACTAACCTCTATTTAATGTGCACTTATCGAAGCAGATTAATTTGGCGGAGTCCTCTAATTTCGGAGGGACTCTAGTTCTGGCGGAGTTAACTGGATTTGCTCCAGTTTTGGAGGAGGTTTCTTAGGAAAATTTGACCGAGCCATAACTTGAGAAAAATTCGACCAAATTGGGCTTAGAAAGAGTCTAACCTAGAATATTTGGATGATCTGAGCAGTTTGGAGCAGGTTTTAGGAGCTGTAGAGGATTGTAAACAACACTTTTTTCCATTTGAGCTCATATAGAGGGCCAAGCCAAGGTACTGAAAGAGGCATAACTTTTGCCCAAAGAGTCAGAATTTGACTCATTCATAACCAAAATAGGGGTATTGGGGGTGTTCCAGAGCCATTGAAGAAGGTTTGAGAGCCATCAGAGCTCAAGAATTGAATGTATTCATATTTTTTATCAATTAATCAAAGAGGACCAAGCCATTGAAGTTGGTCCAAGGAGATGTAGCCCAAGAGGGGTGAACTCCTTTATCAGCTTTGCGTAATGTGTTTGTTGTGTATTACATTTTTGTAATTTACTTGTTGTTTATGTGTTTTTAAATCTAATTTACTTAATTAATTTCTCATAAAAGACGCACAAATTTGACACATAAAACCTCTCATAGACTTGCTATTTGACACACTCCTTAAGCACACTTTTCTTTTATATTGATGAGGAATTTAGCACAACAAAACTATTTTGTCCATATTCAGATCATGCTTGCACTTGAATCTTAACTCATTTTCATTATCATTCACCTTAGCATAAGGAAATTTAGATGCATAATGAATTATCCTTCCACATTTTAGGTGAACATATTTCCCTTGCTTAAGTGATTTTACAATCATGGCATAGAGAACATTTGAAATGATTTTTAGCATAACTGCAGGAATAACAATAACCATATAAAAGTGAATGGTACTTGGATAATTTCCTTTTACTGCTTATTTTTACCTGGATATCTTCTCGAATTTTCTTAGATGATTGTCTTGCAGCATCTACTTCTTCCTTGAGTTGGGTAATTATGGCATTCCTCTCTTTTAGCTACATTATTGTTTCTCCCAACTACTTCTCAACTTCATCAAGTTGCTTCTTCAAGATTTAACATTTTATTTTAAATTCCTCTAACTCAAATTCGAAGAGAATACTAGAGTATGTATCTAAATTCATGCTTCCACAATTCCTTGTATCCACCTTCCAATAGTTAATTTTTCCTAAAGATGATGTGCTTTGAAACTACTTGTTGGACCAAATATCACACAAGTTGGGGAGGGGGGGGGTAAATCATTGAGAGAGCAATTTTACCATTTCATAAATTTTCTTAGACAAATTGTCATATTGTAATGAACCATAACCATTTACAACATATCAACAAATAGAACATTGCATCATAAAGCTACCATCACATCAATAAGACATTAGGAATCCATCACATCAATCACAAAGAGGCACAAGCTTTTACATGGAAGCCCATACATGATAAAACCACAAATTATTCTTCTTATACTTCAATTTATTACTTAGATTTGCAGACATCGACCTTTGAAGCACTCGGGCCCCAAAATATGCAAGTTTCAACTTGTGGTAGGATACAACCTGATTGAGGAACCAACCTCAAACATGGGCAAGCAAAAACTCATTGTAGGCTAAAAATTGATTGAGGCACCAACCTCGATGATGAGAAAGCTTTGGCCTTCTCTAGGCTCCAACCTCAATGGAGGAACCCACCTCTTTCTTCAACCTTTTGTGGACCTATTTTCAAAATATTTCAGCCTATATCCACCATCATCTTCTATAGTTATTTTTCAATGAATCTATCACAACTTGCAATCACTATTGCTATTGTCACAACCTACACACACTATCACTTCAATCAAGATCACTACAACCATTGTCACAACCTGTAAACATTTTCACTTCAATCAATGCCACAAAATATCATTGCAATTACTACAAAAAAATTTCATATCAATTATTGTCATTGGTTGTCATACTGTTATCCATACTCTTCTCCAACTAGTTCATTGATCTAGTCACACAAAATCCTTATGGGTTCCACATGTCATTCATATTTGGACTTTTTGCTAATCGATATGCCAAATGTGCCTTCCATGTGGCAACTCCTGGAGATGCCACATCACCTATGTTGACTTTATCAGATGATGTGTCATTCCATGTTGTATAAGTAGCTTGTAATATTATGCCATGTGTTTGGGCTTCCAGATCATCACATCGGTCCAATCAGTGTGTTCCAAGTGTCAATCTACCATGCCACCATATCGAGCCAATCTAAGCTCGCCATGTGTCAATCTGGTGGGGCCACTATGGCAGGTTGGAACCTATTAACGTATTTGCAAGTTATCATACTTGTTATCAATATTCTTTGTCCAATCATGGAATTCGTCTGATCAATTCAAAGTTGAAAATTTTTTAACATCATTAATAGTCATGCATGTATAGCTACTAGCCATCATTAATCTTAGTCATTAAAGCATAGATCCATCTAAAAGATGTGCACTTTTTAATGCATTAATATTTTGGATTTTTTATCTATAGCCTTTGAGCCCTTAATTACTATTGAACTTCAGATGGCCATAACTTCTCATCTGGGAGATACCTATGCAACCATGTTGTTTATATGATAATTAGGGCATCATAACCTTGTCAAAAAATCAATAAAATTCAAGCTTCCTTAGACTTCACCTAATGAGGGTATGCAAGATATCCAACCATCATATTGCTTCTTTTTGACCCATGAATGATATTGTTGTTGTCTTGGACATCCCCTTTAACATCAATGAAACCTTGTTTTCATCAACGACAACATTATATGCAACATAAATTGGTTATCTTCATCCTCTCATTGGATAACACATGTATCAACTTCACCCAACATTTTACATTATCAAAAATAAAGGGCATATGCCAAACATGTCACCATTTTCCCTTGATCCATTAAATTTTTTAATTATCATTATATTAATTGCTTCCATTTTATTATTATCCTATTCATTTATTTATTTTGCATTTTCCCAAGTGTTATTTTCATACATAATTACCTTACATCCTCTTCCCTTTTTACTTAGTCATTTATTAAATTGTGTATAACATTAGATTCTTCTACACATACTCTACTCGGTACATAAAATTCCTTTACACATCATTTAAACTTTGCAAAAATATTTCTCTAAACACCTCACACTCCATCCCCATATTCCACTTTAGAACTTATTCAATTTTATCATTATTTACTTTTACTTCTTAACATTTAGAATATTTTTGAAATTCTCAAATCTCACCTTTGCATTATTAATATTTTTCATATCATTGTTATCCTAATTTATTTTGATATATCTCCTTATGATAAGCGACAATTAGTTGAACATATCCCATGATGACACTTGGAAAATATTAGTTGGACATAAATTATTGGTTAATGGATTAGCATGATGACTAGGAAATGAGTTGGTAAACATTTAGAATATTTTCCAAATTTTTTCATCTCACCTTCTCACAACTAATATTTTCCATATCATTGTTATCTTAATTTCTTTTGGCATATATCCTTATAAAAAGTGGCAGTTATTTGAACATATCGTGGGATGACACTTGGAAGATATTGGTTGAATACAGATGATTGGGCAACGAGTTGGCAGACAAAAGGAAAAATTTTACACTGTCCACAAACTACAAGAAGTTCCATGGTTCGCTATGTTTAATACATGAACAATGTGGGGGAGTTTATCGTTATAAATATGTTGAATTATGTTACCATGTGAGATTAAAAGATGGATTTGTTAATCAAGGGCCAAGATTCATGTGGAGTGGATTAATAGTTGTCAAGCCACTATCTTCCTGGGGCCATGACTTGAGTTCCTAGTGTCTTATTTGGGAAAATGAGAGCTTGTCGAAAATCTAGAAGCATGAATAACATGGTGGAAAAGGTTTCCATGGATAAAATGGTATTTGTCATGCCCATAAAATTAAAATTAAAATTTAACTATTCCTATCTTGTAGCAATTTATTTTGGAAAAAATAATATTAAAAGGAATTTCTAAACTTCTAAAAGTCAGATCTAGTTTAGAGGATGAATTCCTAAAATTTCATATTTTCAAAGTGGATCTTCATTTATTTAACACAAAGAGGAAAATGTTAATTTTGAAGTAGTTGCAAAGATGAAAAAAAGATTATAAAGGGAGAAAATCACATTCATAAAAGCAATTGTTTCTGGGGTTGGAGTTATGTGGAAGAAGACATTGCCTTTCTAGAATATTTTATGAATTATTATGCTTTCCCTCTCATATATTTTTTACATATATATTTCCATTATATTTTCTATGTGTGTGTAGCCACAGGAAGATCTAGGTTTGCTTATGTCTCTTTATCTCTTACTAACACTTCATATTGTATTTCAGGTCCAAGGGAGCAAGTTTTGTTCTTGTAATAAAGCAAATGTTATTTAATTAAAATGTATTTATTTGTCATTTAGTAGGTTGTTTTAGTTTTTAGACAATGTTAAACTTGTCATGATGGAATATTATTATTAATTTATCCCACAAAGAGCTATTCAAATTTCATGTTGTAAGCATGAATCTCTATGGTATTGTATCATTGGATTCTTGTGCAATTGAGGGTTTACAAACTCATTTGATTCTAATGTACACGGTCTTTTAAATTTCTTTGAAGATATGTTGATATATTTATTTTGATTTCATCTTACAAAGTCGTAGTTGATTTTGTATTTACATTATTTTAAAGAGAAAGGCAAACCTCAATACATAAATAAATATTTTGTATTCATTTCTTATATGTTTAATTAGTAAATGTGTTAAATGAGAATTTTTTAGAGGATTTAATGGGATTTGTTGTTTAGCACTCACCCATTACATTCATTTAAGACTATAATAAAAATATTCCACATACTAAAAAAGAAATACCAATTCTATAAAAATGAAAAGCGGTTCTTGAATATTCCTTAATAGATTGACTCTGGTTCTAGACAAGAAAATAGACCAACATAAAGGATGGCAAGTCTCAAAATAATTCCCCACTAAGGTCCTACCCTCTCCCCTCTCCTTTCTCACCTATCACCCCCTCTCCCATCACATCATTCATGAACTATATGCAAATAATGGCTTTGGAGGATGGTGTGGAAACTGAGGGTAGACACCATTCTAAAAATTACCCTTTTCCATATATATTAATCATTTTTTTTAAATTGTTTTTTATTTATGATTTGTTTTTTATTTTTTAATATTTTATTTTAATTAATTTGTTATTTATTTTAATTTTCTTCATTGTTTCTTCTAAATTAAATTTTTAATATAGATTTTTTAAAATATTTTTTTTAATTGGTAGCTTCAGATCGATTTTTTGTTTTTCTTTCATTTGTTTAATTCTTTATTTTTAAAGGATTTTTCAATTTCTTTTTGAGATTTTTCTTTTTCTAATTGAAATTTTCTATTTTATTTTTAATTTTTTATTATTTTTTTTTTTAAATTGACTTGTGGATTTTTTTTTCAAATTATTTATTTTTTACTATATGTTTAGAAATTTAATTGATTGGTTAATTTTCAATTAACAATTTAAGAATCAATTTTTTATTTCTTTTATTTGCAAGATAACAATTGTCATTGTCAAGAACAAGATTGGAATTAAATCATAATTTTAATGTCAAAAAAAAGTTGGTGTTATTGGTACCATCACTTTTTGATTTAAAGCTTAATTTTAAGGATTTTGTTTAGTTGTCAAGATTGTGAATTCAACCAAGATATAATTTTAGCCACCCAAAAGAAATGGTACTACTAATAGCACAACATTTTGATTTGTTAGTTTATTTTGGTGTTTTCTACAAAAAAAAAGGGTTTTGGGGCTAGAGTTTTTGTTTTGAGGTCATAGTTTTTTTTTTAAAGCTCGTAACTATGTTTCTATTATAGAGCTTGTTTTGAAATTGGGCATTTAGAAACATAAACTTGCCTAAAAGGTCCAAAGCAAGGTATGGAGCATCATTGTAAACCAACCTAATGGGTTGGAGCTAAGGAAGAACATCAATTAATGAGAGAGAAAGATCCACATGACATAGACCCACCCATAGAATTGTCAAAATTGGATATAAAGGAAACCATGGACACGACATCAAAAGAAGAATTTCCATTACAACAGAGGACTCGATACTACAAGGAATAGTGGAAGAGGAACTTGGCATTCCCCCTACTTTGAACCAAGAAGCAGAGCCCTCAGTTAGTCCTCAAACTAAGGCAATTTGGGTGCATCAAGCTAAAGACAATGAAATTTTGGAACAACCAAAACCCTCAAATCAAGACAAATCAAGTTGGAAGAAAAAAAAAGGACATCATCTAACAACAAAGGAGTTTAGACAACATTAGTAATGAAGAAAAAACCACCTTCCGTAGCATAGACAATGATGACAAGAAGTCAAGTAAGTAAAATAATTTAACCATGAATTGTTTCCATTTCTTTATTGCATAAAAAATATGTCAAATTTTACTCAAGCCTAGGTTGGCAAAAGCAGGGGTTATTCTTCACCATAATGAGCAAAAGAATCACAATACACACGGGGTTTGGAAATATCTACCAACAACTAAGCATAATTCTTGGCTTTCTGACAAAAACCTAAAATATTTAAAGCCAAAAATATATATATATATTAATGGTCTTTGGAAATTCATTGATAGTAATTATAAAGGTAAAGCAAGTTAAAGAAAATTATGCCCCTCTTCTCACCCAAATACAATAAAGGATAGCTTTGCAACTCAAACATTTTGTTGAAAATGAGTCTTGTCATATATATAGATGTTTGAATACGATGATTGATGCTCTAGCGAAGAAAAGTGCAACATTGGAACACGAAGTTCTGGAACAGGATGAAGAGAACACAATATATCTACCTCTACCATGCATTGTAGGAACAAAGTTATTGTCAATCATTATAAGTATAAGGGAGATTATGAATATGGAATAAGTCGATGTATGATAGGTTGGGGAACTAGCAGCAAAATTCAACAAAAATTTCTTCAGCAAAGTATATCCATCCTCAATTTGGAGAAATGATAGGCAACCCATTGAAATATTTCATTATTGGATTCTGATGGTGGTGTGTCCTAAGTTCGAAAACATTTACTCTCATTTACTGATTGGCAG
Organism: Pinus albicaulis; assembly: GCA_034641835.2. Taxonomy (NCBI): domain Eukaryota; kingdom Viridiplantae; phylum Streptophyta; class Pinopsida; order Pinales; family Pinaceae; genus Pinus; species Pinus albicaulis. Next base: position 80,224 of record JAXQQM020092155.1, read on the forward strand.
TGTATGTACAGGCAAGTGCCAATGTTTTGATTTCTCCCGAGGCAATGTGTGGTGGCCACAAGAGCATTTGTTGTTTTCCATGGACAAGTTAGCATTCCAACACATGAATCACTTAAGGGCCTATATCCTCCATATAGGGAAACAACCGAATAAATTAATTGGTGAGATATACTCAAAGGGCCACATGATTGCAAAGGATATTGTATTAACTAACCTCAGCTGGCGAACTTTGGGTAGGTTATTTCCCTGGCAAGCATTCCTTCGAGAATCAAATATAAGGATGGTACCTGATTGCATTCAGCAAGTGTCTCACAACGTCCCTTCTTGAATTCGAGAGGCATCGAAATGGCGCATAGTGATACAAATAATCATGAACAGTCACAAGAAAAGATAAATCATTTGTTGGAAAGGCTCTTTGATACAGTGGAAAACATGTTATCTGTTATGAAAGAAAGAGTGGGCTTGGTCAACAAGGAAAGGAAGGAACACTTAGAACTATTGGAAAGAAAAAGTATGAATTGTTGCAGAGGAAAATTGAACGAATTCAAGCAATCACTAAGTCAAAGACAGTCATCCTAGAAGTCAAGACAAACAATATTGAGGATGACATTTGTATATAGATAAAAGGAAAACATGGATAATTAGACATCAATGAGGAACCACAAACGAAAAAAAACAGAGGCACATGATCCTAAGGACTGCAGGGAAAGGACAAAGTTGATGGTCAAGTAAAAGAAGATCGAGGTGCAGGGCCTTTAGCTTATGGTTAATTGGGAATATCCCTTTTTTTTATGTATACTAAATATAAGAAATATTTAGGGGTCTACTACAGGGTTTTTAGTAGAAATAGGTATAGGCTAGCTAGCAAAATAGGTAATAGATTTAGAAAAGAAACATCATGGAAATGTAAAAATTGTGCAGCATCGAATCATTTAGAGGTTTTGGCTTCAACGCCATATTTTGTTTATAATACAAACAAGATACCTACTCTTTTAAAAAATAATAAATTACTTAAGTAAAAATATTAAAAATATTTTGTTTATAATACAAACCAATACCTATTCTTAAAAAAAAAAAAAGTTATTCTAGTAAAAATATTGAAAATAAAATTTTGTGAAGTACTTTTTTATTTTAAATATAAAAAATTGAAAATTTTGATTCAAATTTAAAACTAGAAACATTCATAATTTTGTTGTAAACTTTAGTTATAATGGTTTATGATATAGTATATCCCCATTACAAATATATGTAGATATGTTCTAGTTTTAAGTTTTAAACTTTTTAGGCTTTTAACTTTAATTTTATCAATATCAATTTTAATTTTAAAATAAAAAATATAAATTATTATATTATATTATATTATTATTTTTTATTAAAATTAAAAATATAAAGTATTATATTATATTATATTATCATCATAAAAGAAGAAGATTATTATTTTTATTTTTATTTTTTATTAAGATGAGCTCTTATAGAGATATTTGAACATGGAAACTCACCATTTACATATTATTTTTATTTTTATTTTTTTATTTTATTAAGATTAGCTTTTATAGGGATATTTAAACATGGAAACTCACCATTTACATATTACTTTATAACATGGTAGTCATCAATTAGTTTTTCGAAGTTATTTAAAATTTTAATGTATTTTTTAAATATCTATTTACAATTTTTCTAATATTATTTTTATTATTTAAAATTAATAACACCATAATATAATTGTTATATTTCAATTTTATTAATTGTTATATATTAATATTTCGAAATTATATAATTAACATAGGAATTATATAATTTAACATAATTTCGAAATGATCATTAACAGGAAAAAGTGATGTGTCTCGTCGCATTTTCCTAATACTAATTTCATTTGTTAACTTAATCAATTTGATATGAATTATACACCTCATGGAATTGGTTTATTAATAAGGTCCCATCATCAACCTTCAAGACTCGTTGTTCTAATGTGACTCCTTGGTTTGTTTGCTAGAGAGTCAGCCGGCATGTTAAGAGGTGGAAGAATTTAATCATTTCAAATTTTATTTAAAGAAACTCGATTTGATGTATAATAGGGGTTAAGATTTGCTCCTGTGACTTTACTCATCCATTGAATAATAAGTATCGAGTCTCCAAAAATCATCAAATGACAAAATTTTTTGGAAAGTGTTAATTCCAAACCTTGTGACAAAGTTAGATATTCAGCATGTTTATTAGATGAAACTCTTATTGGTCAGGAAAATTGGATCTCTCTTCATCAGGGTGAAAGATAGCTCCTCTTACTCCTCCTATTGATAATTATTAAATTCAATAATTATGAGCTTCCAGCATTATCTGATATGTACATTTCAAAACAAAATTATATCTACCGGCAGGGACTGTCGACTGCATGCCGTCCTTATTTGCAACATCATTGTTCATATTTATGAGCTTTGTTGATTTCATATGCATCGAGGTAAAACTTTTACAATGTGTTAAAGAAAAATTTAGAAGGTAAGGTAAAGTATTTTATTTATCAAAAGGTAAATTTTATTATATTTGTTATATAAATTATCACTGGTTTAGTTAACCAATATTGTTAAATAAATCACTTAGTATTTACTTAAGTAAATTTGGAATTTTTACAATTTCTATTAATTGTTTTTTGTCACAATTTTCAACACTCTATTTTGACAACAATTTACTTAGTATATATGAAAAAAAATATAACCAAAAAAGCATGTCAATTTGAAAAGCATTGATGTAACATCATCAACTTCTTTTTTGGCTTATTTTGACACTTCAAAGCTTTTGATATATTAAGTATGGATACCTTTTTTTTAAATGTTGGTCATTTTCATGTAGATTTCAAAAAACATCAAGTTTTCTTTTAGACATATTTTTGACACTTCAAATTTTCTTATGTCCTAAATATGCACAATTTGTGTTGCTTGATAACTCTCCTTAGCTTCTTATGATGCTTTTGGGTATTATATTTCAAATGTTGATTATTTATACATTGAAAATAATTAAAATTATAACTAAAATATAATAATAATAATAAGTAAATCAAAAAATTTATTAAAAGGTACTGAGTAAATTGTTGTAAAAGTGAAGTGTTGAAAATTGTGACAACAATAATTAATAAAAATTGTAAAAAATCCAAATTTACTTAAGTAAATATTTAGTGATTTGTTTAACAATATGGGTATAAGTTAACTAAACCAGTGATAATTTGTATAACAAATATAATAAATTTTACTTTTGATAAATAAAATACTTTACCTACCCTGTAAATATTTCTTTATTTCTTTGACACATTGTAAGGGTTTTACCTGGATGCATATGAAATCAACCAAATTCACAAATATGAACAATGATATTGCAAATAACATGAATTGCTTCGCTGTGTGGAGTCGACACAAACACACATCATACAAATACCAGTTGTTTCAAGAAGAAATTTTTATTATTAGCGCACCTTTTATTTTCTCATTAGACTCTAGTCTTAAGTTTGAATCTATGTCCAAGCATTAATTTAATAAAAAAGAATTAAAAACACTTGTGATCTTTTAGCCATGAAAGTTTACTATTGAAGCTGCACACACAAACAAGATTTTAATGGAAATCAGGGAACACAATATAATAAGAAATCGATATTATTATGTAATTAAAATTCATTTTAAATGAATTTATGTTATAGATAAATGTATTTTTTGATTAATCATATTATTAGGATTTGGTCAAAATTTAGAACTAACTAATGTAGTTAATTCTTACGACAAGGTGAAGAAGCAAATCGATCTTAATGAATAAATAATGTAAATGCATCATTGATCAGTATTAACTGAAGAAAACAAGACGTTAAAAACTAGCCCTTAAAAATATAGCTTTATAGCTTTATAGCTTTATAGTGTCTTTTTTTTTTTTTCTTTTTCTCTTTTAACAGCTGGTTTTCTTCAGGTAATACCGAGCATGATGCATCCACACTATTTATTCGTTAAGATCGATTGGCTTCTTCACCTTGTCCTAAGGATGAACCACATTAGTTGGTTGAAACTTTGACAAAATCTTAATAATGTGAGTAATCTGAAAAGACATTTATCTATTCTATGGATCACAAAAGTCTCAAATCTGAATTTATGTTATTTTAAATTATTTATTTAAAAAAAACTCTTGAGTAAAATGAGTATATATATTTTTAAAGTTATTATGCATATCTAAAGATGTTTTGTGTTTAAAGATATTACGATATATCTACATTTCACAAGTATTTTAAATAGTGGTAAAAATTATATATATATATATATATATATATATATATATATATATATATATATATATATATTATTTTTTCACTATGTCAAAGGATATTAGCTTGAGTAGTTTCGTGAACAATTTATTTCACCAGTTGCATAGGTTCAAGTCTCCGAAGACATGTTTTAATTGACCTATTTGTGGAATTTATGAAATAGTTGTACCTAGTGTCATAGTGGCAGTCTGAAATAGTTGTACCTAGTGGCAGTCAATATTGCAAATTTACCGATTCTCCATAAATTCTTGTTTTGGAAATATATTTTTTTAAACAAAATGAGAATAAAATATGTGTTGTAGACAACAATTACAACAAAAATGTTAATCAACTTTATCATAAAAAAAATAAAAAATAAAAAATACTTTCTACTATAAGCTAAGTAATGTATATAACATTTAAATGCATATTATATTTAAACAATCCAAATGTAACATTTCACATAAGTTGGATTTCGCAATTGTTAATTATATTGTCGTACTGGATATTTATTTTATATAGATATTTGGCAATATCGAATGACTCATAGTTGTCTTCACACGATCATACAGTCTCAATTTAACTCTTGTACTATAGCAGTCTTAATAGTACCGGCATATTGATTTTTGTTGGATTTGGTGTTTATGTTTCCAAGGCCACCTGGTCATCTCCACTCCGTCTGATCTACTCCTGAAATCGGCGGTGGTAAAACTTGGCGGAAAGGGTTTAGGTATAACCTTTATCCCTAACTATTTCTCTCATTTGCGCTCCTTCGGCTGCACGAAGCTAGTCATCACCAAGCTTTGCTGCTCTAAACACAGTCATGGTTTTGCTCTTGTATAGTTTCCCTCACAGCATTACTTCCTCTATCATGTCTTAACTGTTGTAGTGGGTTATCTTTGTGCCCCTTCCAACATTGGGATCTTTGGGAAAACTTTCTCTGCACAGTTTACATGAATGGAGATGGAATGTAGCTCGGAACAAATGGAGAAAACCATTTGGCCACTATGCTCGCACAGTCGTGCCGATCTAACTCATTTCACAAACTCAGGTAACATTTCCTTTTTTGGACAGTGAGTGATTTTACTTCCGTTATCTGAGATTTTGTTCTCCAGTTGCATATAATTTTTAAGCGCATGAGTTTGAATATTTAACTCTTAGATTTCACTGTTGTTTTCATGTTTCTTCATAATGGAGGTTGGTCACATTCCTGGAGATTTTCCTTTACTTTCATGTAATTACAGTTGATATTAATCATTGTTTGTTTTCTTTTGGAATTGTAAATCGTTACCCCTTTTGTCTCCCAAGACTTATAATATTTAACTTGTCATTTTTTTTTTGTAGGTAACCTTCTATTTTTTGAAACAGGATCGTTCGTCCATTCGACTAAGGTGCTCCAACTAGTGACTTCTTCTTCCTGTTCATGAATAGGTACCCATCCATCGTATTTTCGCTTGTCTGCAAGCTTCGCTGGCGTTTTAGTTTAGGGTTATAGTTAGGGTTTTAACTGTAAAACTCTTAGCGTCGTTGCAAAGTATATTTGTGGATTCTTGGCTAAATCATGAGAGCCAGAAATTCAATGGTTCCTGCTTATGGATCTTTATAAAATTTGTTCACAAATATTTATTTGCTTATCTTCTTTACCACTTGTACAAGTGGGTTTTCTCTTGAACATTATTGTCGTTTCTTGTTTGGATTTCACCCAAATATTTATATTTAATTTTGAATGTAGAATACTGTTTATTTTGAACCTCAAAGCTTTCACATTCGATTCAATCCTTGTAGTTTATGGTTATGTTCTTAAATATTAATTGCTCATATTTTTGGGAACAGGATTTACCTCGGTTTTCTATTTGTTGTTATAATGCATGTCTTCTTGTGTACTGTGGACTCCGTCGAATGGGTTATTTCGCTATGTCTTAGCTAGTATAAAAGAGTACATCTACAGATTATTCATGCACAGTGAACATTTTATTAACTTGCAGAATGGATTCCAAATATGCTTTTTTTTCTTTACTTCTGTATAATTTATTTCTGGAAGATTTGTAATATCATAGGTTCAGTAACCTAGATATGGTGATCGGACCACCTCCAAAGTCTGTCCACGTATAGCAGTAGCAAGGGAGAACGATGTGTTTTGGAAAACCTCGGTTCCGGAGCCGATAGTTCTCCCTACCAATTTAGCATGTCATTCAGCTATCTGTCGCGATTTTGGTCCGTTATAAAAAATTTTCTCAATAACTGATACTTCCATTTGTATCTCTACTTTCATTTCTTAGTGGGTTCTATTCCAAGTAAAGGGGTTGTTTTGTAGAGATTCCTATCGCCTTCTTTTGACAATTTAATAACAATGTTTCAATACAATAAGAAACTTCTATATTTTATTTGTCATAGTTACCCTAAGCTTACTTTCACAGGTATTTGTAGCATTACATTTATATACTTTTACCCTTATTCTAGGAATGGCTAACTTCTACGCTTCTGTTAATAATAAACCTACTTTTATTTCTCATAGCAAAACTAACTTCAGTAAACTCAGAAAAACCATATCATGATTATTTCACCGAACCTGTAAATACATGTTTTAACTTAAAGATACACAGTATCCATTTTCCTCTAACGAATACCATTATAAAATAAATTATTGTCCATACTACTAATGAAACACATCTCCTGTAAATACATTTTAAAAGAAATCAGCTCCTGTTCAAATTTACTAAATACTCAGATACTTATCTGAATATAAACATTGTTGATGATGTTCCACCCAACCTTCAAGAGAGGAAATGAAGTCATGCTCTTTCCCCTGTGCTCCACCACTGAAAGGTACAGGTTGAAAGTAGACTTTCTGTTGTGACCTCAGGACCCCAAGTCCATTCAGTACCAGAAAATTTCAGGAAAACCTGAGAGATTTTCCACTGGTCTTTACCAGCTCAGGAAAACTTTCCACTCTCTTCCTTAGTCTCTGAACAGAACCCCTCTTCCTCACTGGGATCAGTCTCTTATCCCCAAAGGAACAGGTAACTGGCCAAACTGTCCAACCACCTTTCAGTTCTTGGAAAACATTTACCATCAGCGTTTTTTACTTTTTATGGAACCATTTCCCATAACAAATTTTATTTTTCACAGTAACAATAAAGAAAACTAAACTTTTCCAAAAAACATAAAGTGTCTCAGTCTTTTCTTTTTTAAAATATTAAAATGTCATTTAACTAGTTATTTACTTGGAATAATTGTGGTGACTAACGTTTTTAGTCACCTAGTCACTAATTTCATCATTTTCTACTGGTGCACATGGCACTGAGTGAGTGATTGATGACTACCTAAAGGACTTAAACCAAATTAACCGTGGAGTTTAAAGCTACAATTGAAAAAAGAACATTAACACACACGTGATAATTCACACTAGAATTCATCCTCTCATCGTCAAGAGTTGATGAATAAAATGTTAATTCTTTGATGAAACCAATGAAACCAAGAAGATAATTATCAACCCTTACTTAATGAAGTTATAAAGAAAGTCTTCACAAGGAGGATATGTATTTCATCCAATTAAAGATTGAAAGACATGCTCTTTTTTTATTTCAAGGAAAACTTTATGGAGAAACTCGAGATCGACAACTCATTAGAGTGACTTGAGCTACACTTGAGATGGACTGAAATGATTTCCATTAATTTGCAACCCAAGAGTATATTCAATATGTTGTAAGTCTATAGTAATAACATACGATTTAGCAAGGGTCAAGACATCTCTAAATACACTTGTGGGGTGGTCACACTCATTGGGGAAACTACCCTTCTAGATTAATGAAAGTCATGTTCTTTTTCACTTCTAGGAAAAGTTTATAGAGAAACCCAACACTGGTAATTAATCAAAGTGTTTTGAGGTACAATTGAGATGAAATGGAATGATTGCCACTATAACCCAAAAGTATATCCAATATGCTGCTAGTATACACTAATAACATGTGATTTATTAAGAATGGTCAAGACATTTGGAGATACACTTGTGTGGTGGTCCTACTCCTTGGAGGCTTCTATGTCCTTTCCAGTGTTATAAAGATAAGACAAATGTCTCAGCAGAAATTTGAACCTAGATAGGGGAAATAAAGAACTAACAAATACTACAATATTGATAATAACCAATTAAGCCAACCAACCTATTACTCTTTTTCCCTTAATAATCCTTTTTACCCTAATTTATTACTTCTCTTATTAAAATTTCTCCACAAAATTCTCTTAAAAATCCCCTTATTGTAGAATTTTTTCTACTATAAATATTACCTCTTCCTTATATATATATAGTGATTGTCCCTTTTTACACATAAAATTTTTATTTTTCCACGTCACTCAAATAAAACACACATTCAAATTTTGTTCAAAATAAACAATAAATGATACCCATATTTGAAAATAGGAAAAATAAAGACCGTGGACATTATTTTTCAAAGCCACTAACACAAAGAGAGTCCCGCCATTAGAAATAGAGTTTAATAGCTTTCAAAAGTCACACCCTAATTTGTGCCTTATGAAACTGCAATCACATTCAAAAATTCAGGAGAGTGGCGGGAAGAGGGAAGAATGAGGGCAATATTGGCATGCCCACAATGCACAATTCAGGAGACAACACAGTCGTATTTGAGTAGACTATTTTACTTCTGCCAAATAACTGATAAACTCACGCTCTAATTCGTGCCTTTTCTAAAGCCGCAATCACATTAAAAAAATCAACCCACTACGTCTATGGAGAGTGGCGGGAAGAATGAGGGAAATGACATGCCGTCAATGCACAATTCAGGAGACAACGCAGTGGTATTTGAGAAGACTATTTTGCTTCTGCTAAAGAACTGATGAGACTAAATGGTGCAACGAAATAACCCATTGAAGATCATTTTGGTGAGTCCATAGTAAGAGAAATGACCATTAGGGCTTTCAGGGTTGAGGATCAATTCTTGAAGAAGAACTTAGACTTTATTGACAAAAATTCAAGCCCCTTTTCCACAGTTTCTGAGCCACTAAATGGTTGATTTAGCGTCTAAAGGTGCTAAATGCAACTGTTCTTTGCTCCTCTGCTCTTGCTATGGTTCTACTCCCACAGGGTAGCTTCAATCCTGGTATGAACAATGAAACTAATTGTCAACTGTGGGTGATTTCTGTTGTTACTGAATGTTTTTATGTATAAGATGATCATTCCTAACAATTTGACCTGGGGTAGGTTTCGTTGGGATGGCCTTCTTTTACGGTCTATCATTAATGAACAGATCGTTTGCTGAAAGTATACAAAACCAATTTACATTTGTGAACTACATTGTTTCTGTAGAACACATCAAACAATACATGCACATTCCTAGTGAGTACCTAGCTGTTATAGAATATTACAGACCACCGGATAATGGAGAAATTCGTGGCAAGATGGAGTACTTAGCACAAGCTGCCCCATACCACCAGGAAATAATTTTATGTACAAGTTCCAAGTGAAGGACGAGATAGGTAGCTACTATTACTTCCATCATTGTATCTGCAGAAAGCTACAGGGGGCTTCGGAGGACTAAGTGTAGGGGGCTTCAGAGGACTAAGTGTAGCTTGCAGGGCCTGATCCTTGTTCCATTCCCTCAGCTTGATGGTGATATAACTCTGCTTATAGGTGACTGGTACACAACCAACATTTCAATAAGTTATTAATCCATCCCTAAAACATGTACATCCCTTGGAATTAAGGAGTCTTCCTATGTTCAACTTCAGCCTATCCACCAGAATGTTCTCTTGCAATGCATCAATCTCTGACTATATTCTATCTTTTGGCAGATCCTTAGAAGAACACTTGATGTGCACAGATCTATTGGTAATCCTGATGTTCTTCACATTAATGGTCGCGGGTTACCAAATGAAATAGCAATTACAGTGGAACAAGGTACTTATCACCAATCTATATCGGCAGTTTATTAGATTTAGTGGTGTGTCTAGCCTTTCAACGATTCACAAGATCCTGTTTATTTTGATTTTATCTCATGGCTATTGAATCCATTGCTTCTTCTCTTAAGATGTATCTAAAATGACCCATCTTTTCATTAAGTTTTTTGTGCCAATCTTTCAAAGTGATAACAAATGAATTCGAGATAATGACTATGCACCCATTTAGTTGGGATGCATTTATTTGATTAAACAGAGTTTGAGAAGTCATTTTTAGGAATATTATGATGTGAGAAGTAAATACTATGTTTAAAGCTACAATCTTGTGAAGAAATTGAAAACAAAACATGCAACAAGTTTTCAACAACATGGTAATAACTCATCCTCTTACAATGATCACAATCATGTAGAGACATTTCACACATGCTGAATATTTTCCAATCCATATGAATATGTAAAAGAAAATATAATGAATCAAGCACAATAGGGTGGAAAATACTAGCACAACTTGAATTTTTCCAATGTAAGGATTCGAATGCAATCCTTTAGCATAGGCACAAAATATTTCATGAATCCAACACAATTCACAACCCAAGCCCCAAAACTGACTCAGGATAGTTAGTGCACAAATAAACACAGAAATCCTCTCTTTACAATGCTAGTCCTCCATCGAACCTAAAACTACCATGGCATATGCATCTAGTTCTCCTCCTAGATAGAAGTACCAAATGTCCAAAATTCTAGAAGCACTTCTTGTGAACAATTGAGGGGCCAGACTCATCATATTCTGATTTTGAAATCCACATTTGCAATACACATAACAAGTGCAGATTTTTAGGTGAATCCAAAACTTTTTCCTTGATAAAAAACAATATTTATCAAAATTTAATTTTATCAAATTGGCCCTGATTTCATTCTTATTATGATGGGCCAACTGTTGGGGATCTTGCTGTGGTGGAATTGTGTTTTTGATACAATCTCCCACCCTATTATCCTCCAATAATATCATGATCCTCCCTTTCCAAGAGACGATGTTAGAGGCTCCTTCTAAACATTGATCTACTCTCAATACTTGGTAGGCCATCCTCCTTCCCACAAACAACCTTGTAGTCCATTTGTAGGTGAGGAAAAGAGTGGAGAAAGGAAAGAGACCCAGGTCCATAGACAAATAGATCAATCACTTTAAACTTAGTATGGGACTCCTTGTGGGCTCTCACGAGTGAAACCCTTAGTATGGGACTCCTTTGTAGTCCTTTACCATTTACCAGTGAACCCTCAGTATGGGACTCCTTGCTGGCTCTCACCAGTGGTTTCTGCAAACCATAGCTAGTGATGCTATTCAGAACGCTATAAGCATTTGTATTAAGGGTTATCCTGATAAATCTAGGGTTAACATGCATAGGTTTAGGGTTCGAGTTCCTCTAAGCATGGCTCATGTTCTGAAGCACGAGGCACACTTGATTTCTAAGGCAATGGAGGCCTTTTATGACCAGGACGTGGATTCCTTGAAGGCGACGTCTTGGATGGAGAAGTTTTTGGGCAATAAGGAGATGGTGGATGTCTCTTTGAGGATGTCAAGGGCCATGTACGCTTAGCTCATGCAACAAACCTTTCAGGCATCACGTTGCTATCAGATGCCGCCTCTATCATCTCCAAATTACAAGGAGGGGGAAATGGGTATGAAGATAAGTTGTGGATGATGATGTATCAACAACGATCGCATTATTAGTTCGAAACGGAAAATCCAAAACTCGGATTGAGTGGCTCATGGGTTGCTGGAGTCTAAAGCTCGACACTAAAAGCAACAAGGAGTAGAGACATTGGATGGGAGGTATTTAGGAGAAGCTTAGAGAACAGGGGTTATTTTAGGGGTCTTCTTGAAGGATTGAAGGAGCATAAAAAGCTCATGGATGAAGCATTGGACTATTACAGAAATACCACACTCTTCTTTAGAGTCAGGTAAGCCTAATTTTTTTTCACATGACACAAATGACCCATATGATGCACCACCACCTCAATTTAAGTACGCATTATCAACAGTGAGAACAGTTCATAAACAAAAGAAATTCTTTTATTTATTCTATAACTGGAAACCTATTTTTTCTACATGGATGGTAAACCTGGAAAGAATATCTACCCACCCATTTGAGCGAAGAACTGGTACCTTGCCAGCACCATACCATAATATGTTGGTAGGTTAAATAATTCCTTTATTTATTCGTAAACGGGAACCTATTGTTTTTACATGGATGGTAAACCTGGTAAGAAGCTCTACCCACCCTCAACACATTTGACCAAAGAACTGGTACCTTGCCAGGACCATACCATAATCTGAATACGTCAATATTATTCAATATATTCAAGAGCCACACCTGGAATGCAAGGGAGGACTCAGGAGCATGCCTGTTAGGATTTGAAACCATGTCATTGTCACAAAAACTTCTTTAAGTTTCCACTATTCCAGAGCCTGATGTACAAAGCAACATAAGTTCTTGTAATCGAATTCAAAATTGTATGCATGCTTCTCTAATATTGTTAGCATGGGGGTTGTTAAATTCAATTTGTGTCTACAGGAGGGAGGCCAAACACACATACATGTGTGCCTCCAAGTTCTATCAATAAAAAATATATGAGTATAATGAGAATATTATGCAAAAAGGGTGGATAGCACAAAGGCTTTTGCCATAGAAACATATAAAGGGCAGGTGATGTTGGGACTAAGTACTAAAACATGCTACCTATGAGCTAGTGAATCCTGTGATTTACAAAACATCGTTGTACAGACACAATCAAATTGCACCCCTTAATGAAGTCACATGCCTTCATGCAAGAGTGCAACATGAGCCTGGCAGTGAAACATAAATCAAACTATTCCTTTGTAACTTTTCAGGCATCATGCGAAGGAGTGACAAATGTCTGGTCAGGAAGCACAACTAACCTATATTACCTATAAAATGCTGAAAGGGTGTGAGGGGAAACACCACACCCCCACAAGATATGTAGACCTGAGACCACTGAAGTCCAACAGACCCCAGCCACAAGAGCACCCTTGATGGGCCACAACAAGTCAGCAATGGCATGGGAGTGGCAGAAGAGGGTTATTTCCAATGCCTTGCAAACATCACACACACCAGTAGGCAAATTGAAACTGAGAAAGCCTTCTGCACTAAAGCAATTGTGTTGTGGCTGGAAATAAAGAGCATCATGGATTTTTCCCATTGCACACAGAAAATTGAAACTGATATGAAAAGCAAATTATATCAGCTCTGCCATATCAGGACAAGACATATAAGGTCAAATTAAAATGGTTATAAAATGCAAATCAATAGCGCATCTGCCATATCAGGATTCAGGACAAAGCAAACAAGATAAAATCTTCAACAGTCTCTAGGTTGGTTAGCCTTTGCAAGAGATTATTTAGTTTTGGAACCTTCTCCCTTAATGACGTCCACATGGTTATGTTATGAAACATTGTATTTAACTCTAACCTCCCGAGGTCTTGAGTTAAGTCTGTCAAAGTGTGTGGCTGTGTTATGATGCGAATTAAATCTACATTTTTATTGATGTATGACAAATCATGGTCGTGTTTAGTTTGCAAAATAGCAAGGTGTGATCAAAGATGTTCACTTACTCTCCTATGTCAGTAGTCATGATTAGAGATTCCAATCAAATAGTTGATAAACTTAGTAACGATCCAATTTCAATTAAAACTACACGACCAAAATGGATTATGTCATTGATATTTTGTATACTTCTTCGAGATAGGGAAGCATAATTCATTCCCTAAGGTTCTTGAAGATGGCTCTATTTCCTATTATGCTTGGTTTCTTGTGATAGTGACCAATGTGAAGCACTCAATTTCTTTGTGAAACATAGAAAAGTATGTTTAATGGAGTAGCAATTTCTTACTTTGTGAAACATAGAAAAGTACGTTTCGTGGAAAACCTTCAAAGGAAAAAACATTTTATGTTTATTTGTTGATTCAAAACAAATTCAGGCAATTCACTCTAAGGATAAAGATAGTATGCACTATGACTTGTTATTTACTTATCATGATTCTATTTTTAACAGGAAAGGAAATTATTTAGTGTAGTTTTAAATAAATGTTCAATGTTGAAATCTGAATGTAGTCATTGGCAAATGACAGTTAAACAAACCAATTTCTAAATGATGCCTTGCAAGATTAAGGTCTTTGCTATTGTTTTTGATATAATGAAAGATATATACTTCAGTAGGTGCAAAAGGCTTAAAATTGGAAACTTGAGCACTGAAACCTGCTAGTTAAATTTTCCAATCTTTTATTAACTTGTTTTTCTGGAGATTGATTGTGTTCTTGGAGAGTTATCTTTTTTTGAAGGATATGTACAACTTATTCTTTTCATATTTAGTATACGATTTAAGAAATAGACTCTGTTCTTTGGTGCGTGGCCATTACAACAAGTACTTGTTTTCACTTTCGAAGGACTAGGTATGAAAGATAAGTTTTCTTATTTGATTTTGATATGATGTTTTTCTTTTGTTTCAACAATGTAATATCCCCTTCCAGGGATATCTCTAAAACAGAAGCAAACTCCAACCAGAGATGGACTGGGAGGGCATTACCAGATATTTCACCTCTGAAAAGAGGGTGAGATTTGGAGGCTATCTGGCTCTTGCCAGACTCTGTCTAAGAGTATGGGGAAACACACCAAGTTGTATAGAAACGGGAATGCTCGAGGAGAAAAATAAAAGTAGTGCAAGCATTCAATATCATATATACAGGACATGTAACAGATACTCAAGAAATGCAGAGAGAATGTTGAGCCATTTTTTTATACTGAGAAATATAAGTGAGTACAATAGGTGATCAGAGTGATGTCACCTAAACCTGCACAAGGCAAGTTAAGAAATACTCTCAGAATGTTGTTGGAATGGCTTTTCTCTGATCTGCGTCTAATGTTGCTGGACAACTGTCGTGTAGCTGCTGCTGCTGGAACAAGATGAGTATACGGGGCTGCTGCCCTACTCGGAATAAGCTGAAACTCTGGAATCAACCTCTACTCACCAAACTCGGGAAAGCCCAGAGAGCGTTTCTGGAATGGACAACCTCCGAAAATACCTCCCTTGAGGATCTACGCTATCCTCCCAAGGGCCATGCTGAGACTGACTGGAATCCTCAAAAATATGATCCCCCGCTCAACAAAAAGTCTCCAATAGGCAAGGGCTGTCCCCCTGCTCAATCTCCTGACCAAAATCCTCTAAAAGAATACCACACCGGAGCTTCCCCAATATGGGCTGCGTCCTCCCTCTCAGGACTGCGCAGTCAATAGATGCAATGCTCCTCCATGAATGACGCAACTTGATCCTCCTGCAAAATATTGATGGGAATGCCTCACTCGGGTGAGCACTCGAAGTCTCCCGGGGCTAAGGGTGAGATCTCCGAATGGAGACACTCAATGCACTAAACAGTGCTGCAGACATGCTAAACAGCCAGCGTGCTCAAAGTCGTAATGACCAGCTCCAAATGCATAAAATCGAATGACCAAAATGAGGAGGCTCTCCTCCTTTTATAACATTGGCCTCTCTCTCAAACCCTAGGCCCATCATCTCCAACATAGCCTCTCTTGGCCCCACGCTGCCAACTCAACTTGCGCAGTCCCTCCACGTGCTCTAGTGGGTCCCCTCTCTACGTGGTCTCTTTGCCCCCCTTGGCCTACTTAAGTTACAACGTTGTGTCTACTAGGGAGTGAACTTTATGTTTAGAGTGAGTTATGTCCCCCTCTACTCACTTTTATTTATAATTTAACTATAGTAGGAAAAATTGATCAAAATTAATATTTCTAATTAGCTGTTGCTAATTGGGAATATTACAGTCCTCCCTGCCAAAAATTGCTTGTCCTCAAGCAATGCTTGAACAAGCCCCCTCTCTAGCTGATGCTTCCCACCATCACTGTAAAATGTGCCTAGGTCCCATATGCACCACTGAATCTCCCCTCTCCTCTGTATCACCTTGATATCGAGGGATCTCTCAATGCCTGGATCCCAAATTGATCTCTCACTGTACTTGTCATCAAACAATCCTCCTTGATCCCCACGCCACGATGGCCAATCATCGCCCAAGTCCCACGGCTCGGACTGCGCACTACCTCTGGCTATAACTGATGCTCTAAGAAGTGAAGACCACCAACAAGCATCAATGCTTCCTGGCTCCTGTTGTGCTGTACCTGTAATTGTATATGCTGCCCCACCAACTATGTACCAACTCATCACCTCCCTCCAATCTAGCCCCTGACTTAATCCAGTGCTAATCCTGCTCTCTTGAAGTCGGGATGGAATGTTGAAGAAATGTTGACCTGTGTCCCACTGCCAACTAGAATCTGTAACATCTATCATGTGTAAGGGCCCCTGCTCCGCTATGATCCCTATGAAGAAGATCGCACCATCAAGAGGGTACCAACTCATGATCTCCCACCAATATACCTTGGAAGAAGGATCCAAGGTAGTGACAACTGCATACGGGACACGTCTAGAGTGTTTTCACTAGCCCATACTAAACTCACGCAGCTCTGTCTTGTCTATCGACGAGATCTGCTTGTAGCAGAAGGTACCTCTCTCTATAAAGTGCCAAAGTGGGCTAGATATGCTGCAAGCCCCGTTAATGTACCCTTGGAGAATGCAGCTCCCTGAAAGTACAACATCCCTGCTGAATGCATGTGCATCTATCTGTACCTCATCAGTGTGTCGGCCCAACAATGGGTGCTCCACCATCTCCAACAACTCATCCCTCTCCTGATCAGGAATGTAATGCTCCTGATGTCTACTCGCCCCCTGCAGGACTATCCCATCAATCTCCAACATCCCCAGAGGATATGGATCTGCAACTACTGTCACCGTACTCGATATCAGTGCATCAAACTGCTCCTCCTCAATGGTTGACCCCAGGTTTAGCCGCATATCCATCACGGACTTGATGTGAGCCTCCATCTAGCTCTCCCCCAAAGGACTATCATGCATGATGTGCATAGCATCCTCCTCTGCTGACTCGGGCTCCATCTTATACTGCTCTGGCTGAATCGTCACAAGTGACTCATCGCCCAGAGTATCTCCCGTAGAGTCCCCTGACTGCTCACCCTATACATTGGAATGCAACTCCGGTCTACTGTCATCATCTCTGCATGACTGATCTCGCTCCCTAGAAGCGTCCTCAACTAATCCTATGGACTCATATAAAGAAGAGTCCTCACCCTGGCATACAGAAGGAATGCCCTCTTGTTCTACCTCCCCCACCTCATCTGCATTGAATATGCCATCCACCCTCTCGATAATGTGTCGATACTTTGTCTGGAGCCTAGACACATATTGGGATATGCTACCTCTGCTATACCCAGTATCCTCTGCTCATGCATGGTCTCGACACGCCTTGAGAAAAGAGTGACGCATGTCTCCCTCATGACCTGCTCCCAAATCGTAGGCTCAGCAATGACTAATGTTCCACCCATGCAGAGGATCATCTCATCCCCTGACCTGTGGCTGCCAACTAGCGCACCGACCCAGTTCCACTGCTGAGAAGTCTCTCCCCTAGTGTGTTGAGTGCCATCCAAATATCTTGGGTGAGCCTCACGTACCCCGCTGCTCATGCCCAAAGAGCCAAAGGACAAAAACAAAATTGGTTGTGCCCGTGAGTGATGTAGAAGAGAGTCGAGTGCGTGAGTCCCCAAAGATACCATCAAGTATCGCTCATTTGTCTCCCCATCGATCCTGGGTGAACTACCCCCAAAGGTAAGCCTGGTGTCCCTGTCCGTGAGTCTTCCTGGACGCAATACTCTAAGACCCTGCTGTGCAGCACCATACGCCCTCGCATACCACCGATCATCCCTGTACTCCTCGACATGCCACTGCACACTGAGGCATACCCCTGTATACTACTGGATACCCCCTGCTGCTGTTGTACCACCCTGTACCGTCTCATGCCTTGTCTGTGTCCAGGCGTTGGTCACTCATTGCGTGTTCTCAATGTGATGTAGGAAACTCCTACTCCCCAATGCAGTCCCACACACTACGGTACACCACCATGCAACTCCATGTCCACCAGTAGTCCACTGCTCAATGCTAGAGGCTCCCACACATCCTTGGATGTGATGACCTAGAGCTGTGCCTCTACATTTCGGACCACCCCCAATTGGTATCAACATCTCCACCGTCGCATAGCTATACCCACTGACGAATGGATCATCACTCCAAACCCTCCCCGAGGGGTCCGAGAAGTGAATCTCCCTAAGTGTCAGTAGTGATACCACCACTGCTCGGCTCTGTTGTGACCTCTGTGCCCCACACAAAGGTGAAGAATCCTCGGCCCCATATAAGGCACCATCTGGTGGTCTGTCAATGCCACCTCCTCCGACCAAATCCTGCCAAGGTATGTTGATCACCCTGTGACCTTGCGTACAAGTGCCATACCAAGACAACCTAGAGAGTCTGCCCATAAACTGGTTGGCCATTGGAGCTGACCAAAAATCCCCAAGCGAATGCGCATGCTCAACTGCTAGGCCAACTGTACCCTCCAAGACATAGTCAACCGACCTGCCTGGGAAACAACAGGTAGTCCTGCCTAGATCCCAATGCCAGTCTGGGATTCCTGTACTCCCAGCACCTGAAAACTCCTGTTGAACTACACCCGGGTCCACCACTATCTTTATAACCCACTCCACCGGGTACCAACTCAAAATCTCTTGCCATCCAACCTCAACATGTGGATGCTGCACCCTATGCAACTCTGATCGTCTCATCCTGCTAACCAATTCAACGTATGAGGTCTGCTTAGGTGGCTCTGCCTCTCTCTCTCCAATGGAAAGAGGTGACCCAAAAATGTTACTAGCCCCGTCTATGCATGCCTGAAGGGGGCTGCTTTGACACTCAACTGTGTCCTCTAGTTGTACCATTAGGGAATCCAACCGTTCCCCAATGTGGGCCAACTCGGCCGCTGACTTGGCACAAACCACTCTCATGCCCTCTAGCTCTTCGTTCTGTAACAAGATAGCCTCTCGTACTGATGTAGCCTTCCCTTTCAAAACTTGAAGGTCGGCTCGAAGCTGATGACACCGTTGTGTGCGACCATCGTCCAATACCTCTGTATCTACTAGTGCCTCATCGAAGGTGGATACATCTCCTGGCACCTCACCCATCTGTTGCGCGTTGCTACCACCTGAATACTCGGACACTACCCCAGTCATCACCTCAATGGATGGCACCACTGGGGTAAGCTCTACTCTCTCTACCAAGATGCCAACCGATAAGGTAAAAAAAGTCTCCAACGCAGATGACCCTTGTGTCATACTAGGTGCATCTACATGCTCCCCATGATCCTGTGTGCCCTCATCCCCCAAGTGCGAGGTAGCCATTTTGATGGCTTCCCCCTCCGTTATTTGGTCAAGATGGAAAGAGGCATCCAACTTTTCCACCCAATCTCGAATCATGAAATCAGTGGATCTGTCATATGTGGGAAAGGGTGTCCCCCCAGTGGTACGCTGCAACTTTGAACTCTGTGTGCTAGACCCCCCACTGTTCCTTCCTCCTTCATCCTACCTGAGCTGACAATAATCTCCGAAGGGCAAAGTTGCTCTGAAGTTTTCCCCCATGGACTGCCATTCGCGGAAATAATCTCCAAAGGGTATATGATCATGCCGCCTCCCTTTCTCACTCAGTACTGAAGGTAAGAATGTAAGAATTGTGATCATGGTTGGCCTACTGAAGGCTGGTAAATGCTGGTCACACTGTTGTGAGACCCCCATATTTTCCACCTCTACTGCATTTGGTGGGTAAGATTCCACCTACCCTCTTTGTTCATAGAAAAATATCCCCACGGTTTCTCTTCCAGTGTCACAGACAACTAGCTCTACAAACTGAGCCAGATCTGTGCTCCAATACCACTGTAATATCCCCTTTCAAGGATATCTCTAAAACATAAGAAAAGTCCAACTAGAGATGGACTGGGAGGGCATTTACAAGATATTTCACCTCTAAAAAGAGGGTGATATCTGGAGGCTATCTGGCGCTTTCCAGACTCTCTCTAAGAGTATGGGGAAACACACCAAGTGGTATAGAAACAGGAATGCTCGAGGAGAAAAATAACAGTAGTGTAAGCATTCAATATCATATATACAGGACATGTAACAAATACTCAAGAAATGCAGAGAGAATGCTGAGCCATTTTATTATACTGAGAAATATAAATGAGTACAATAGGTGATCAGAGTGATGGCACCTAAACCTGCACAAGGCGAGTTAAGAAATACTTTCAGAATGCTGTTGGAATGGCTGTTCTCTGATCTGCATCCAATGCTACTGGACAACTGCCATGTAGATGCTGCTGCTAGAACAAGATGAGTATATGGGGCTGCTCTGCTACTTAGAATAAGCTAAAACTCTGGAATCAGCCTCTACTCACCAGACCCGGGAAAGCCCAGAGAGCGTTTCTGGATTGGGCAACCTTCGAAAATACCTCCCTTGAGGATCTACGCTATCCTCCCAAGGGCCACGTTGAGATTCACTGAAATCCTCAAAAATATGATCCCCCGCTCAACAGAAAGTCTCCAATAGGCAAGGGTTGTCCCCCTGCTCAATATCCTAACCAAAATCCTCCAAAAGAATACCACATCGGAGCTTCCCCAATATGGGCTGCATCCTCCCTCTCAGGACTGCGTAGTCAATAGATGCAGTGCTCCTCCACAAATGATGCAACTCAATCCTCCTACAAAATACTGATGGGAATGCCTCACCCAAGCGAGCACTCAAAGTCTCCTGGGGCTGAGGGTGAGATCTCCGAACGGAGACACTCAATGCACTAAACAATGTTGCAGACAGGCGAAGCAGCCAGCGTGCTCAAAGTCGTAATGACCAACTCCAAATGCCTAAACTCGAATGACCAAAATGAGGAGGCTCTCCTCCTTTTATAACGTTGGCCTCTCTCTCAAACCCTAGGCCCATCATCTCCAACGTAGCCTCTCTTGGCCCCACGCTGCCAACTCAACCTACGCAGTCCCTCCACGTGCTCTAGTGGGTCCCCTCTCTACGTGGTATCTTTGCCCCCCTTGGCCTACTTAAGTTACAATGTTGTATCTACTAGGGAGTGAACTTTATGTTTAGAGTGAGTTATGCCCCCCTCTACTCACTTTTATTTATAATTTAACTATAGTAGGTAAAATTGATCAAAATTAATTTTTCCAATTAGCTGTTGCTAATTGGGAATATTACAAACAAAGTAATGCATGCTCCGGTTGAATGCATTGATGAAATTTTGTCCTTGCCCCATTCCTCATCTGATTTTGTGGGTTTGGACCTTCCACTGGATGATGATGATACATGGCTTTACAATGGAGAAGAGGATATGACTGCTTACATGCTATAGAGACAGAAGGAAATAGATTCATATGAGAGAGATTGACTTAAGCAGAAGCAATCAAAGAATCCTACACGGAATTACTCTACCTCAAGAGAGACTATGAATGATTTTAATGTGGAAGATGTAGCAAATAATATGCAAGAATTTGTGGATAAATTTCAAGTTATGAAGGAGCTGAAGTTCGAGGAAATGGGTAGTGCTAGTTAATATGTTTCTTGCATGTGATTGGTTGCTCTATTGCTAAATATCATTCAATTTAACTAGAAACATGCATAAAGTAATAATCCTACCAACCTCTATAGTTTCAACACAGTTCTTTGGGCACGCATGTCTTCTAGATAGGGCTGCCATTTATGGATAGGATTTTTTCTTACGCAGAAATAAAAAATGTGTATCCTTATCAAAGCATTAGTATACAACACATGCCCTTATGTGCATTGGTCCTCGGATGTTCTCATGAACCAAAAAAATATTGCCTGGATGTTGTAGAAGAATTGACATTTTCTGGCAGAGAAAGCTGAGCATATCTTTTAGCTTGGATTCATCTATTTGACATATACTATAGATTGGTAATGCAAGGCCCGTGTTGATTGATGTTTTCAACATATCATGGATCTAGCATCATTTACAATTTTTCCATGTAGGTGAAATATAAACTAATTTAACAATAGGAAGGTGTTGTCAAAAATAAGGTGATACGAAGGGAACCATTGTTAGATTTAGCTTCACAAGGTATCAAGCATTATACTTCGTTTTTAGTCAGATATGATGTTTTGTCATAGGTGAGGATTCTAGTCCCAAGCGCAGCAAGAAGAATAAGAATAAAACACGAGGCAATGATGTCGAAGAGGAATAAGAAGAACAAAAGGAAGAGAAAGAAGAGAATCCCAATGCAGTTTCTAATTTTAGTATCTCGGTGCCACTGAGGCAGAAGCTCAAGTCCAAGGGGATTGAGTCACTCTGCCACATCCAGGCAATGACCTTTGAGATTATCTTCAATGGCTCAGACATGGGTGGTCAAGCTTGTATAGGCCAGTGTAAAACATTGGCTTTTGTGTTGCCTATTGTGGAGTCGTTAACAAGTGGTCCAAATGCCAAAGGTAAGAATACAGCCTATGGGAGGGCCCCCAGTGTGATTGTGTTAGTTCCAACAAGGGAGCTTGCAAAACAGGTCCATGTTGACTTTGAGGTTTATGGTGGAGTTGTTGGCCTTCATTCATCCTCTGTATATGGAGGTGCTCCCTATGGTCCATAGGAATATGCATTGCGTAGAGGTGTGGATATCATTGTAGGCACACCTGGGTGCGTTAAGGATCATATTGAAAGAGGGATTTTGAATCTGAAATCCTTGAAATTTTGTGTCTTGGATGAGGTTGATGAAATACTAAACATGGGCTTTGTAGAACATGTTGAGATCATTCTTGGAAAAGTTGAGGATGCAAGCAAGGTTCAGGCACTTCTTTTTAGTGTAACAATGCCAGATTGGGTATAGAAGATTGCATCAAGGTTCTTGAAACATGACATAAAAACTACAGATCTTGTGGGAGATGATAAGATGAAAGCTAGTAGAGGTGTGAGACACATCGTTCTTCCTTGCTTCTATTCAACAAGACCACAAGTTATAACAGATGTTATTCATTGCTATAACAATGGGGGAAGTGTGATTGTTTTTACTGAGACAATTAATGATGAATTTGAACTCGCTAGATCTTTTCCAAATGCTCGTGCTTTGCATGGAGATATACAACAATCACAACGTGAAGTGATTCTTGCTGGATTATGTTCGGGAAAGTTTGCACTCCTAGTTGCGACTAATGTTGTGGCACGCAGTTTGGACATCAATGATGTACATCTTATAATTCAGTGTGAACCACCAAGAGATGTGGAAACATACATTCCTACGTAAACTACCCATGGAGACTCTTAAGTATAGTATGGATTGAGACCCCTACCTTGCTCTATGTTATTCAAATGAGACTTCTTCTACAAGCCTCCATAGAGAAAGTCCTTGTAGGATTTCAAAGGCTTCTTGACTTCTTTATTCAATGGCCTTCTCTACCCATCAACTACCCCCTTTAGGTACTCTTTATACACACCAAGGTCACTTCCTATCATCTAAACATGACTTGAGCCAAGTGAGTAGCGAGAATATTTATATGCAATACATCTATGCACGTGGTCATTTGTTGGAGAAGAGTTTCACAAAAAAATCTAGAAAATATGGAAAATTATAATTTTTTCATAAATATTGCATTTATATTAAGGCAATGCATGTTTTTCCTTGCACTAGTGAGTCAAATTCAACAAGAAGTGCAAAAATAATTAAGTACTTATGTATCAAACTTTGACAATTAAGCAATCACAATTCAAACTAATGTCAATGAGTAATCCAAAAGACATCCATAAGGATCATCTTCCTAATGTGATGATACATTTTTAAATTGTATGATATCAATTGACCTATGTTCAAGTATGAATAATCCAAACAAGTCTCTTTTAATTTGGAATAAACTTTTCGGTAACATTCCTCCTTTATTTTATGAAGATAAACCTATTTTGCAATAAATAGATGCAGAATACAATTTATAAAAAATTGCACTTATCAATAAAGTTTCTCCTCTGTTTGGGGAAGAAAGACCTATTATATAGCATGGATAATAGTAAATACATACACCATATACAGCTTATACAAACAATTTGTAGAAATATCCACAATTATTTAGTTCCTTGAAATCCCACTAATAATGCCAAAAAACAATAGTTAAAAGTTTTAATACACGCTCCATAATTAAAAAAAAAAATTTCAATGATCCAAAAAATTAGAAAACATCTTAAACTTCCACCCCATTTCAAGGGCTTCAAGCCACTTCTTACCATTTTTCTAAACTTCAAGTATCACAAGGCCATTGTTGGATATTACAAAGAGGGTTAACTATTTGAAGCCCATAAAAACACAAAAAATTGTATTTTTCTCTATGGTATAATGTTCAGTGCAACAATGAATTTGAGAAGAGGATCCTATCTCATTTGAATCCCTTTGAACTTTGTGGTACATCTGAAGAATGAACATGAAGAATAAGGAATGCTTGCTCTAGGTCTGCTAACTCTTATTCCAATAGACAATTTAAGAAATCAGAATGAACATATGCATACACACATCCATATATTTGCTTATGTAGTAACATACAGTTTTAACTACTAACATTAGCCTAAAAATAAATATAAGAAAAATATGCCACTTGACTGTGCCTCCAGTTAGCCATAAGAATCACATGCAAGTTGAATTTGCCTCCATTTTCCACTAGAAACGAAGGATCTGAAAGGTCATTGGAATAACTGGAATAACTAGACCATCTTATCAAATAATTTGCTAAAAACAGTCATACAAACAAAATATATTTCTGACAATAAGTAGCTATAACCATGGTTCAATTCTTTGAAACTCTTTAAAGCTAACCTCTACATAAATCAACCCTGGATCTAGAATACAACAGTCAAATTTCATATCGTGCTTCCAATGTAATTTTCTGCGTAGGGGTTCAAAGCGGCTAGGTAGTGAGGTTGACCTGGTGCTTCAAAAAAATTTTCCATGTTTTTATCAATAAATCAGTCTATCAATGCGTCTTCCAACTTCAATATAAAAAAAATGGAGTGCGGGCATGGGGGTGCATAGATTAAAATGCCAGCTGAAACCTACATTGAGCCTTCATTTTCAAGTAAAGGAAGCCTTCTATAATCCACCACTTTCTGTTGATTTCTGTAGATCTGACATAAAAAATAATTCATAGATATTATAAAAAGGAGTTATCATTGTATATCTATATATCCAAAAGTTAAAATGTTGTTATGCATCCAAAGGCATTAACATTCAAACCCATGGCATCCCAAGAGAATATTCAAACTCCTTAGCTCTCTCTTGCATGATACAATTACTAACACTGAGATCTTTTACAAAATCAAGTTTGTATTCTACATGACAAAGGACATTACCTCGTTCATAGTACCCAATATTGGTCTTTTCTCAAAATTAAATGTGGATTCACCAATAGGACCTCTTTTCACTGGTGAGCTTGACAGAGCATTAAACCATCTACCATAGTTTCATTCTAACATTACCTTGTTCATAGTAGCCAATATTATTTTTTTTTCAAAATTAAATGTGGATTCACCAACAGGACCTCCGTTCACAAGTAAGGTTGACAGAGCATTAAACCACCTACCATAGTTTCATTCTAAATGTGGTCTACCACACCATAATGACACATCAAATCATTGAGGAAGGGTACAAGTTCCAAAGGATTTTCGTGGAATTGTTACTCGTCAAACCTGGTCCTTGAGCGAAAGTATATGTGTCTCGTGGTGCATATAGGAAGCTTAGTGCATGTTAATGTGTGGGTTCTACCTGATAGGGAACATTGTTTTGTCCATATAAGTCTAGCTATAATATTTCTACCTGAATAGAGACATTGCCTCATTTGAAATCTTCGCAAAGACATTACACAATTGTTTTTTTTTTTCTAAAGATAAGTGTGGGTTAACCAATGGGGGCTTGATTCACTGGTGAGATTGACTAAATACCAGGCCATCTGCCCTTGTTCCATTTTCACTGTGGTCTACCCTACAGGAATGGCATGTCAAAAAAGGCTGAGGCTAAGCTTAATCTCTGGCAGATTTTGGTGGAACAATTACTTGACCATTATCCGAACCAAGAGGAACTGGGTTTCAAGCAGTACAACCATCAAGCTCAAGGAATGATAAAATGTTGGTTATACCTGAGAGGGAGCATTTTCTTTGCCCAAAATTCCACAATTTAAGGGTCAGTGTACTCTTTGATGACAGTTTTACTGTACTTCTGCAGAAGGTAGAAGTCATGCCAACCAACTGCTGAGCAATAGATGTGAACGATCATAATTAGCATTTTCCAAAACTTTAACTCCAGTTATTATACTGATGTCTTTTTGTCACACCGAGGCTTAACTATAAATACACCTTTATAACCCATTCTCCTCACTGCCGTGGTATCGAAATAATCTTATAAGAGTAGTAATGAATTGAGGCAGAGGTAATTTCAACATTGTGATGTCATTGAGATTGCGATTTTACTGAAATCCTTATTTTCACAGTGACAGAGACTGACCTTTCTTGTGAACTTGAACTTAGCTTAATTATTGGACTGTCTTACTATGATTTGAGCCCTTTTGACATAGGTCCTTTTAGAATGTTGAATTTGACTCAAACAAGTCCTTGTAGAATGTTGATATGAGTCTATATGTATCCTTCACATAGGTCCTTGTAGAATGTTGATATGAGTCTATATGTATCCTACACATAAAATAGGCCAAAATTACAACGGCCATAGGGCTGAATTTCAGGCCTGAAATAGGCCAAAATTGTGGATGCTACATTGGCCTAAATTTAGATATTAATGTGCTTACTATAGGTCTATAGGTTAGAAAAAATATAGGTCCAAAAATTCCATCCAGGGTCTAAAAATATGTCTTGTTTATTTTCTCTCCTACACTATTCCTTAGCTTCTCTTCACCAAGATAATATGATATTAATTGATGCTTATTCGATTTGAACATTGGTTCTTATATATTTGTCTTCCACAATGGAGGTAAATGATTATTGGAGAGGCATGTCATGCCTACATATGTAAGTTAGTAGTCTTTCATTTTTGATCTTAAAAAAATAATTTTTATTCAATGAAAAGGAATTAGGATGTGTATGAGCACTCATTTAAAATATTATAAATTCCTCTCCAAGCTGGTGTTAAACCCATGAAGCAAGTAAACCAAAGATTCATTTTATTATTATTGACTTCATCTTTACGTAAGTACATAATTACATAATCATTATAATGAAGACCTACCTAGTTACATAGTTAGAACTGATTTGTTATACCTTCAAAGTAGTTACTTCTTTTAGTTGGTTCTTGCACTGTCAACTTCATAGGAAAGGATTCAGATTCTTTCAAACTCAATGTAAGCAGCTATTCTGAGATCCTCGAATGTACTATTTCACTGTGTATAAATATTATTTTTTTTACCTTATTTTGTGCTTCGATTGTAAGTACTTCACTGTACATGTCTCTGACTTCTATTTACCATTTCTATGAGACCCATGTGATACCATCAAACTGAAATGGCATACTTCTCATCAAGCTGTGATGGCACCAAACCAATGAGACCTTTCTCACTATGGTAGCATGAAATAGTGATAGATTTTTTACTGTGGTAGTTCCAAATTGTAGTGTCATACTTATCATGTGTTTTATTATACCTAGACTGCAGTTGACCTGTGATTATAACGCTAAAGATCTTCACTGTAATACGGATTATACTAATATCTTTTTGTCACACCGAGCCTTAACTGTAAATACACCTTTATAACTCATTCTCCTCACTGCTGTGGTATCAAAATAATCTTATAAGAGTAGTACTGAATTGAGGTAGAGTTAATTTCAACACTGTGATGTCATTGAGATTCAGATGTTACCAAGATCCTTCTTTTCATAGTGACAGAGATTGACCTTTCTTGTGAACTTGCACCTAGCTTAATTATTGGACTGTATTACTATGATTTGAGCCAGATGGTTGTATTAAATGAAAACCAATTTTTAGGGAATATTTATAGCTTACTAGAGAAAATATCGATCAAGAACATTCTTCATCAGCAGAGTCGCCAGATGTCGGTTGGGTGAACGAGGGAGTAATGGATTTAGGGTTGTAGGTTTTTCTTCATTTGTAGGTGTTAATCCTTTGATGAATTCGTAATTTTATTTTTGATTGTTTTTCATATTTGTATAAGTTGGGGACTTCAGTGGTTTTTTCTCGGAGCCATGAGAATAGTGTTGCATGGCCCAGTTTGCCATGGGGAAAGGAATTACTAAACCTGGGGACTGTACAGATGAAGATGGGTAGACCTAATCATAATTTTTTACAAGTTGATGTCTGCTGAGCTGTAGTGCAAAGTGACAGTGATTTTTTGTGAAGACAATGATGTCGGCCCTCTTTATTTTTCCATGGCCAATAAGTTGAACATATATTTTGGCAGATTGTAGGTCGTTGGCTGCGTAGAGCCTGCCTTCTGTTAATTTTTTAGGGATGTAGCTTAACATCCTATGATGCTGTTTAAGGGGATACTCCAAGGATATTTCCTTGGATGCTCTGTTTTATGCTTGTAAATGGAGTTTGTAGTATTTTCTCAAAAAAAATCTTCTTCATATATATTTTTTTTAAAGAGAGTAATTTTTGTGATTAGTTATAGTGTTTTCAATCAAAACCGAGCCGCAGCGCGTACAGAACTTATGTTCTGATATTAACCTTCACCTCATATGCAACCTATCATGCTTTGAGAAAGCCTTCCTCTATTGTTAAAAGTGCCTTCGATCCTCAAAATACTAAATCTTAGACAGTGAGAAGTATTGGTCCATTGACTAATAGATATCCTTGGCTTGTGAATCATATCTATATCGAACACTCTAATCCAAACCCTCTCCAAATTGGGGGAAATCAATCTATTAGCCCAGGAAACGTGACGGATGGATGGCCCCCCTTTAATGGAACTGATGGAACGACTATTCTGGGAGAGATTGACTTGGCATTCACCTTATTGTTATTATTGCATGTACAAACAGATAATCAATCATGGCATTCCAGATGTGGTGAGAAACAAGATGGTGGAAGTGGCAAAGGATTGTTTCACTATGCATGTGGAAGACCGAATGGAATACTATTCTGATGATCCATTCAGTAAAACAAGTTTGCTTACTAGCTTCAATGTCCACAAAGATTAAGTGTTCAACTGGAAGGACTACTTGGGAAATCATTGTTATCCGTAGAAGACCATGTTCATACTTGGAGTTCGAAACCTGCTAATTATAGGTTAATATTTTGTTTCTTTCATTTGTTAGATATGTGTGTGTAATTTTGATGAGTATAGTAGAGAATGTGCCAGTATCTATTGCAGAGAAGTAAGGGCACTTGCTTTGATATTGTTGGAGGAAATATCTGAGAGCTTGGAATTGGAAGCTAACTTCTTAGCTGACAAAGCGTTGGAAAAGCACAAGCAACAAATGGCTATAAAATACTATCCCAAGTGCCCCAATCCTGAGCTTACATTCAGTTTACCAACCTATTCAGACCCCACTGTACTCACTCTTCTTCTTCAGGATAAGTTGCCCGAATTACAAGTGCTCAATAATGGACACTAGATTTTTGTCAACCCCATTCCTAATTCTTTTGTTATCAACATCGGTGATCAATTACAGGTTCAATCTATCTGCTTGGCACTCTAATTAATCAATTCCCTCTTTTGACTTAATTTTTCATTTGTAGAATCCAACAAAGTAAAGGGAACAATGGTGTTTGTTGTTCACATTTTCAAGTGTTCCATTGTTGATTATCAATTTTCCTTTGGTTGTTGAATTGACTGAATTTTTTGATATAGGCATGTAGAATGATTTCTGTTTATTTTCTGTATTACTCTAGTTAAGTTGTAAATTATTCTATTATTATTTGTTGTTCGAGATCAATTAATATTTTGTATTAAAATTTTTAAATATCTCTTAAAATTGCTGGAATGCTAATTTATGATTTTGTACTTTCTAAAAGCTCCATAATTATGGATGACTGTTTTACTGGCATTGTTTTCTACTTCAATGTTTTTGGCTTAATGCAAGTTAGTTTCCAAAATCTCTTAGATTATAATCCAATTATTGGCTGAAGTTATAAAATTATGATAGGTCAATCTCAGCTGTTTTAACGAGTCATTGAAAGTCGTTGGTTATCTTGTTAGATTTCTATTTCCTATATGAAGCCAGCGACTATGAGGATGGCCATCTGGTGGGTATTTATGATCAAGGGTTTGACCTATTCATTTTTTTCAAAAATATTTGCATGTCAAAACTATTGCCTTCAACATGTATACTTGAGGCTGGATCCAACTTTTCCCTGCTTGACTTATCTTCTAACAGTGTCATACTTTCTCTCCATGGTGGATAAAATAAAAATCAGCATCAACTGTTTGGTTTTCCTTGCTTGCAATATTGATTCAATACAGAAGTAGGATGTATAAAGCGGAAGAGGAAGATATGAAGCTACATCAGACAAAGTGTTTTCATGTGCTGATATTATAAGAAAGCTCTTGTGCCAACTTTCACTTTAGTACATTCACATGGAGATGAAGTTTCAAAGATAATTTAGTTCCAAATTTATTAGACTTAGGCTATAAGTTAGAATGTTAAGTTCTGTGAAGCATTGACAATTAAGCTAAAAGCATAAGATTAAAACCAAAGCTAAAACACTAGACTATTCCCTTGTTGTGTAATATTCCACATTAACGAGTTCTACAGAATTCCTGAAAGTTGATGAAAAGGCCAGAATGATGACACTAAAATTTAAAAGAAGTGTAAAATGACTTGTAATCGTTATTTTCTTGTTACCCAGCTAGTCATACTTTTCTGATTTAACCATAGGAAATTCATTCTATTGTGGAGCTGCACTTTGTGATCAGATGGACCAACTAGATATATGCCACTACTGTTTAAACAAATTTTATTATTTTACATCTGTTGTCCAAGTTTAACGCATTAGCTTAGATGATAAAGGTTTTAACAAACCCCAGGACTGCATTTTCCCATACAAAATGATAGTTAAAAGTATATTCTAGTTTTCTTATGTAATATTTAACTCTTGTATGAGACTAAAGTGATAATTTTGTTGCTTGAAACGTTTTATGTGTAAAGAGATTTTCCCAGTTTTTTAACTGTAAGCAGGTGCATATAATTTTTCTTTAATATTACTTTGGTTTTGTAGGTGAACATATTTAAGGATGATGCACTTCTAATGATCCAGTATATTGACCAAATACATGGTCAAGGATTTGAAATTAAGTATCTAAATATTGGAGGAGGTTTAGGCATTGATTACTATCACAAGGGTGAAGCGCTTCCTACCCCTAAGGATCTTATAAATTCTGTAAGTCCTTAAAGCTTTTAAGCATTGGCTTAAACTAAGTTGCTTTTTATTCAATCTTACACTCTTTTTCTGCCCAAGTTACTGTGCTAGCCTTGTTATAGCTATTTTGAGAATATATATAGACACTTTAAAGATGTATATTTGCACCATTGGCTGTTTCTTCAGGTAAGAGAGCTAGTATTATCTGGAAATCTTACACTCATTGTTGAGCCTGGGAGATCTCTTGTTGCAAACTCTGGTGTTCTTGTGAGTCAAGTTGTTGGATTCAAGACAAATGGTAACAAGAACTTCATTGTAATTGATGGCAGCATGGCAGAGCTTATTAGGCCTAGCCTTTATGGAGCTTACCAAGTTAGTACATAAATTTGACTTGGGGAAAACCCAACTTTTTTTGATGATGCATGATTGAAGGGATGATCATTTCCAAATGAATATAGAAGGGATAATTTGTCCTACTTTTGTAGTCTCCTTGTTGACAGGAAATATTACTAGTATTGAGATTCCTAGATACTAAATAGACCATTCTTTCTCATGACATGCACACAGTCTGAAAGTTGTGATATGAATCATAAAATGATTTTGAGATTTTGAGATGTTTCTAGCTGATATTATTCTTGATACACAACACATTGAGCTAATTTATCCACCTGCCCCAAAGGAAAAAATTCAAACTTTTGATATTGTTGGGCCTGTCTACGAGTCTGCAGACTTTTTAGGAAAGGACAGGGAACTTCTGACTCCAGAAATGGTGGTTAGTTATAGGACAATAATTATCAAACCTAATATACATGCATGATGAGAAGGAATCGATTTTCCAATATGATAGTTATTTGTTTCTAGAATTATTTTTTGATGCTTCTTTGAAGGAATACACTTGTGGCTTAACTTTCAGTGGCCATACTCTTTCAGTGGGCAGGAATGGTGGTCCATGATGTGGGAGCTTACTTCACGAGTATGGCATCAACTTAAAACTTAAGAATGAGGCTAGTATAATACTGGGTAAGTTGAGTTGTGAATGCATATCTTTGTTTCTAGATTGGAGTGAATGCTATATTTTTAAAGCTTGACAATGCTGATTTTGACGATTGAGAGAATGCTAGGCAGATTCAAGATGATGGATCAGTTAAAAAGATAAGACATGCTGAAACAATTGTAGGTGCTTTCTATAATTCATGACATTGTTGACCTTCTTGTCTTATAGCGTACAAGAACAGTTAGGGTCTTCTTGTCAAGTTTGCTAGGCTGTTGGGTAGTTGGTGTTAAACTTAAGATCTTGAAAATTACAAAATTTTGGTTTGACGTTAACAGATTTTGATATGAATATTTTTTAGAGTAAAATGTAACTATAGATAAACTTTTCATTTTCCTCTTCTGTGCTATTGGTGAGTTCTCTATATGGATTACTTCATAGAGTGTATTTGTATAGCATTTTATTGAAGGTGTTTGTATGACATCTTTTAAAATTGTTAGAAGGTAGTTTTGGATCAGCTTTAAAATAGTCTTGTAGCAGCAATTGAATTTAAAAAAAAAAAAAACTTTAAATACCCCTTTCTAGCACATTGAAAACCTTTTGATGATGGATTTAGAGCAGGTTTGAATATTTAGGTTCGATAGTTATTTTAATCATTTGAAGAGCTAGAGCAACCTCCATGGAGCGACTATTGAACGATCTTTGATACCATCATTACTATGCCATTATTCTGGGACAATTATATTAGTGTTCCTTTATGTTAGTGTAACTTTCTTTTAAATTTTAACCTCCTATTACATTCTTTGAAAGAATATAGGAACTAAAATTTCCATATTTTTCACTTAATTATTGTTTTCCCCACTCCTCGACATTACTTTGCACCTCTCGGTGCAAATGCTAGTTACATAGTCATTATAAGGAAAACCTACTTAGTTACACTCTTCAACATTATAACTATATATAATTTTGATGTTTCTAGGTTGGAGATTGTACTATTTTCATTGGAGGATGCTACTATTGATGCGCACAAGGCTCTTGAGTTACTTGGTAGGATTCTCGCAAAATTGGTTGTTGAAGGGATATTCTTTATTCAAGATATAGAAAGGGAAATCGAGGATGGAGGTACATAGCCACGAAGCATATTAGAAATGAGGGGATTTTGAGGTATTTCTCAAGAAGAAAATTTCAAGGAAGTCTACTCACAATTTTAATGCCTGATCAATTTTGTGGTTTATTTGTGATCTCTCATGCTGACTAGTGAATGGTTGGTTAGTTTTTAGCTCATGCTCACATTTTTTGGTTCCTAAATCTTGAGCACTTTATAACAAAAATAGGGAAATTCAAACAACACAAATGGTCCACTAGCTCTCTTTTCATTTGCTAATATTATAATGAAGTTTTATTAGAGGCACTGTTTGTTTGTTTATTTTGGGTAGAAAAGGGTTTGCTCTTGGTTTTATGTGATTTTCAATTTATCGTATGTAGCATGTTGAGAAATGGGAAAGAATAATGTGACATTTATTTTGCAGAAATTGATGTTGAAGGAAAATTGCTTTGACATTGTTGATGTTAAGGTATATGTTGTATAAACTATTTATAGTCTAATTTATGTTATATTATGGTGTTCATTTTCTTTCATTTCTTATAGTGCACTGTATTTTCTTTTTTTTTTAGAAAATGAAATCAGTATTGATGGTAAGAAGCATGAATTGACAAAAGAGAAGAGCAATAACATTGGAGCGACAAATGCAAAAAGAGAGAGGAGAACTGGTCTGGTGATACCCTTAGAACCAATATCTTGCATAAGACACACATATAAAGACTGATGATCAAGTCTTCAGAGTTGGTGAATTCACTTGTAATGCCTTGACAACACAACGATAATGTTTTGAAGTGATGAAACATCATTTCATGTGTAAATTGTAGTCCAACTAATATAAAGTTGGAAACTCATATTGTAATATTTTAACATTTCATATAATATAATTTATGTCATTGAAATTATTTATAGTTGCACTTGATGTTGTTTAGTTTTGTAATTAAAATATGCGACTTTGTGTTTTCATATTAGATGAACATGCACGTTGTATGACATTTTTTAAATCATACAAATTATTTTATGTTGATTAATAATGAACACGAATAAAATGAATATGCGAATAAATTAGTCATTTATAATGATTATTAATGAAATGAATATAAAATACTAAATTAGTCGTTTATATAATGAATAAATGGCTACTGCAAATGATAAATTCGTGACTACAAATGATGACTAAATTTTGCATATATACGACTATTAGTAGCTAATTTACAGTATTTTATAACACGACTAAAATTTAGTCACATTTCTTCGATCATTAATTGGTTTCAAACAATGACTAAAATTTTCATATATATGACTATTAGTAGCTAATTTATAGTATCTTATAACACGACCAATGTGTTGGTCATAGTTCTTTGGTCATTAATTGGTTTTCTCGGGTGATCATATAGTAATATATTTTGTTGTATATTTGGTCATTAATTATGACATTTAATGACCAAATCAAAGACCAAATCATGACTAAATCAGTGACCAAATGAATGACTAAATCAGTGACAAAATGAAAGACCAAATGAATGACTAAATTAGTGACAAAATGAGTGACTAAATCAATGACCAAATATACAACTAGATAACAAAATTGAGATAACCAATTAATGACTAAGCTAAAAATGACCAAAAGTTGGTCGCATTATAAGATATTGTAAATTAGCTACTATTGGTCACCGATTGAAAAATAGTCATTTATATGCAAATTTTAGTTGTTTTTTTAGTAACAAATTAACCATTTTGTACTAGTGATATTAGAAAAGAAGAAGCCTTCTATAGTCATTCAAGAAAAAGACAATTCTAAGGAAGGTTCTCTACATCCCAATAAAAGTTTTGAAGAAGGAGTAGCTCTTCGAAAACAATATTTTGAAAATGAAAAACAAAAACAACCAATAAATTCAACTCCTATCATAGAGCAACCATCAGTATCTACTTCTACACCTCCTTTTCCTGAAAGATTACAAATTGATAGAGAAGTATAAAAGCATATTATGTTGCCTAATTATGATTTCCTAGATGAATTGAAAAATATTTGCATCAAAATCCCTTTGTTACAGGCCATCAAGGAAATTAAAATTTTAGCTAAAACAATAAAGGATTTGAGTATGAAGAAACTGGGAAGAAAAACAAAAGAAATAAAAAGAATCCAGTGTCTAGGAAAAATAACATACATAATGATGGGAAAAATTTCCATTCAAAAATATTTAGATCTCGGAAGTCTAGTTGTAAAAACACTTTTAAATGGAGTTGAAATTCCAAATACATTAATTGATTTAGGAGCAGCAATAAACATCATGAGTAAACATACCACGGAACAACTCAATCTTCCTAATCTTCTTTATACACCTACATTACTGCAATTAGCAAATAGATCTGTAATCAAACCAAATGGTATGTTAGAAGATATTTCCGTGTCTTTATATTCTTGGGAGTACCTGTTGATTTTATGATTTTAACCCCTAAGAAAAATCTAGGAGGACACCCACTCATACTAGGAAGACTTTGGTTGGTTACAGCTGATGCTTTCATTAGCTATAGATATGGTCACATGTATATTTCTGATGGTAATTCAACTAAGAAATTCACTCAGTGTCCTCCAAAAAAAACAATCACAGAGATAGATGCCAAATAATGGATTGATGACGAAGAAGATATACAACCTCTTTTTATTATTTCAATTGTTAGTGAAGATAGTCAAATCTTAAATACAATAGAAAATTATGAATCATCTCTAGAATATGAACATGATCAATTTCAAGAAAAATCCAATATCGAATATTTTTCATCTAGGTAGATGCCTCTTTACTCTATGGAATAATTTGGTAGCTCTACAGTTGAAATCTTTCCAGGGGAAACTTTGAACATAAACAATAACTTCGAGAAATTACAACAGGAAAAGCTAATAAAAAAATTACAACAACATTCATCTACATATGCATGGGAATACACTAACATGAAGGGAATTAGTCCTAAGACTTATGTACATCACATTTACATTGAGGAAAATTGCAAACCTATCAGACAACCTCAAAGAAGGATGAATCCAAATCTTAGGGAGATTGTGAAAGAGGAGATACAAAAGTTGTTAAATGTAAACTTCATCTATCTAATTTTAGACAAACAGTGGCTTTCCCCTTTAGTGATTATACCCAAAAATAATGGTAAATGGAGGGTATGCATTGATTATCGATAATTGAATAAATCTACCCTAAAATATCATTTTCCTTTTCCCTTTATAGATCAAGTGTTAGATACATTAGTAGGTAAGAAGTATTTCTCATTCCTGGATGGTTTCAGTGGTTATAATCAAATTCAGGTTGCACCTGAAGATCAATATAAAACCACATTCACCTGTCCATGGGGGACTTATGCCTACCCAGTACTCCCTTTTGGATTGTGCAATGCACCTACAATATTCCAAAAGGCAGTACTAGGAATTTTTTCTGATCTAATACATGATTGTGTAGAAGTGTATATGGATGACTTTACAGTTTATGGTAATACATTTGAAGAAGCTTTAGAAAACTTGGAAAATGTTCTTAAAAGATTTAAGGAAGCAAACCTCTCACTAAGTCATGAAAAATGTTTCATGATGTTCACTAAAGGGATTGTTTTAGGACATCACATTTCATGAGATAGAATTAAAGTTGATAAATCTAAAGTTTAAGTCATCTCCAAGTTATCAATTCCAAATTTCCAAAAGGATGTTAGAAGTTTTCTAGGATTTATAGAGTATTATAGAAGATTTATAGAAAATTTCACCAAAATAGCACCCCCACTCTTCAAAATACTCACCAAAGATTGCGAATTTAGTTGGAATTCTGACTGCCAGTTAGCATTTAAAACTTTAAAAGAATTTTTTTTTGAAGCACCCATCTTAAGAGGGCCTAACTGGAAACTACCTTTTTACATTTCAATAGATGCTTCAAACACAGCTCTAGGAGATGTGTTAGGACAAAAAGACTTGATCCCCTATGCCATCTATTACACAAGAAATAATTTCACTCCCATGGAGTTAAATTACACTATAAATGAAAAGGAATTCTTAGTTGTTGTTCATGCTATCAACAAATTCAGACATTACATAACAGGCTATGAAACCTTTGTGCATACAGATCACTCTACAATTAGGTATTTAATGAATAAATCTATTACTAATGGTAGAGTTACAAGATGGTTATTTCTCTTGCAAGAATTCAAAATTACTGTTCTAGATAGGCCTAGAAAAAAAAATCACAGTTTATGATTTCCCATCTAGAATTTAAAATATCAAAGATGACACTCCATTCGAAGATAAATATCCTGACGAATATATTTTTGCAGTAACTACTCAGACCCCTTGTTTTTCAGATATTTCCAATTGCTTAGTTATAGGAAAATTACCTTCACATTTTCATTCTAGAGAGAAAATAAAAATCATTGAATTAAGTGCAAGATACTCATGGATTACTAATAAATTGTATAAGACAGGTCTAGATCTCATTATAAGAAGATGTGTTCGAGAAGATGAAATGCCTAAAATTCTTAAAGCATTTCATGATGAACCTTGTGGTGGACATTTTTCTGACAAAAGGACAGCCTATATTGGCCATCCATCTTCAAAGAAGCCAAAGAATATGTCATAAGGTGTGACAGTTGCCAAAGGGTATGGAAACCTGCTCCTTCAAATGAAATGCCATTGCAACCTCAGGTACTCATTGAACCTTTTGAAAAATGGGCCTTGGATTTTGTCGGACCTATCAATCCTCCATCTAAACAAAATAAGTATATTTTGGTATGCACTGATTATGTCACTAAATGTGTAAAGGCTAAAGCATTACCTTTTGCTAATGAAGGATCTGTAGTTAATTTTCTTTTTGAGGATATCTTCACTCATTTTGGCATTCCAAGAGAAATTGTAACAGATCAGTGCACTAAATTTACATCAATGATGGTGAAAATGCTCATGGAAGATTACAAGATCAAACACATAAAGTCTACTCCTTACCATCCACAAGAAAATGGTCAAGTTGAATCTACCAATAAGTTGATTGAAGGAATTCTCACTAATACTGTTCATCTACACAAAAGAGATTGGGAAGATAGGCTTCCTAAAGCCTTATGGGCCTACAGAACTACATGGAGGAACACAATAGGACATACTCTGTATGAACTTGTTTATGGGAAGCAAGTCCCATTCCCTATAGAGTTTTAGATGAAAACCTTCAATATGGCAGTCCAATTAGGACTTGATTTATTAGAAGCATAGAAGCATAGACTGGAGGGACTCAATGAACTAGATGAAATCAGACAAGATGTAGTCCAAAGAATAAATATATTCTAGTAGAAAATGGCTAAATGGCATGATAAGTATATTAAAGAGAAAAAGTTTCAAGCGGGGGATTGGGCACTCTTGTTTGATTCAAAATTCAAGGATTTTCAAGGAAAGTTTCAGAATCATTGGCTTGCGCCATATGAGATTGAAAAATTCTTTGATAATGGAGTAATGAAGATCAGAACAATAGATTAATAATGTTGAGTAACCAACTCCAAAAAGAGAAGAAAAGAGATATCAACGCCTTAGAAATAAGCCACTTCGAGGGGGAAACCTCCAATACATTACATGAATGAACAATTCTTGGATGATACAATTCACAAAACCTCCTTTCTATATATAGGAGTCCATGGGCCAATGTAATCCTAGTGGGCCACAATGTAATCCTAGCCGACCTAACAATAATAATTTAAGGGCACAATAATAACAAAATGGGGGTTACAAGGGTACAATAATAACAATAAGGGGTTTACACTAACAATAATAAGGGGCTATACTAGTGATATAGGGACCTAACATGCCCCTCTCCTTCAAAAAAAGTGTTGTCCTCAACACTTGAGTAGCTCCGGGTGCTTCTGTATAAAATTCTCATCCTCTCATGTAGAATCTTCAGTGGGTAAGTTCTTCCACTTGATGAGATACTCTGAAATTGATCGATTCCGTAGTTGTCGAGTTCTTTTTTCCATGACTGCTTCAGGTTCCAATATGATTTTCCCTTCCCCATCAAGTTCTGGCAATACTGTTTGAACTGGAAGATCATCACCTATAACCTTCTTTAAGCATGAAACATGGAAAACTGGATGTACTCGCGAAGAAGCAGGAAGCTCCAATTTGTATGCCATAGTACCAATCTTTTGCAACACCTTGTAAGGACCATAGTACTTTGGCGATAATTTATTATCCTTCTTTTCTTGCTGGAGGGAAATTTGTTTGTATGGTTGTAGCCGTAAAAATACCCAATCTCCTACATCAAAAATTCTCTCGCTACGATGTTGATCTGCCTGTTGTTTCATTCGATTTTGTGCCAAATTCAGGTTATCCTTTAAGAGTTGGAGAACTTCTTGCTGATGCTCGATGTGATCTTCCACTGCTTGAACCTTCGAATTTTCCTTAAAGATGATGTGATGGATGGTGGATGATATCCATAAAGTGCCATAAATGGGGTCATTTTTGCTGCAGTATGGAAGGAAGTGTTATACCACCATTCAGCAAGAGGTAACCACTGGACCCATTGTGTTTGTTTATCAGATACAAAACAACGAAGATATCCTTCCAAACATTTATTTACTATCTCAGTTTGACCATCAGATTGAGGATGATAAGATGAGCTATGAGCTAATTGAGTACCCAAACAAGAAAATAACTCCGTCCAAAAAATTCTAGTAAAAATGGGATCTCTGTCGCTCACAATAACCCTTGGGCTTCCATGTAGCTTTTGAATTCTGTCCATAAATGTAGTAGCAACTGTACTTGCTTTAAATGGATGAGATAATGCACAAAAGTGTGCATACTTGGTAAGCCTATCAACTACCACCATGATGACACTCTTTCCTTCGGACTTAGGTAAACCCGTGATAAAATCCATTGAAATCTCCTCCCAACGTTGACTTGGAATGGATAAAGGTTGTAGAAGTCCTGGGGTCTTAATTGTTTCCACTTTATTCTGCTGGCAAACCAAACATTCCGCCACAAACTTTCGAATATCAGATTTAAGGCCATCCCAAAAAAATTCTTTCTTCACCCTGTGGTAAGTTTTTTAAAATCTTGAGTGTCCTCCTAAAGGAGAAGTGTGCAATTCCAAAAGAATATTTTGTTTTAGTTGGGAATTCTTACAAAGATATAAGCGATCTTTGTACCATAAGGAATCATTTTTCCAACTAAATGTATCAGATGTACTAGGATCTTGTTGCAACTTTTGAATGAGTATCCATACATCTTTTTCCTTCTTCCATTCATCTCTTGCTTCAGTTATCCAATCTGGTTGGATAATAGAAATGGCACAAAGCAATGCTTCCACCTCTTCATTCTTTCTTGAGAGTGCATCTGCAACAACATTCAGCTTTCCTTTTTTGTAGATTATTTCAAAGTCATAACCCAACATCTTTGTGACCCATTTTTGCTGTTCTTCTCACGATAGTCTTTGTTCCAAAAAGTGTTTAAGACTATCATGATCAGTTTTTACCTTGAAGTGTCTTCCCATTAGGTAAGTTCGCCATTTCTTTAGTGCATGTAGTATTGCTAACATTTCCTTCTCATAAATAGGTCTCTGTAAATACTTTCCTTTGATTGGACGACTTTCAAAAGCAATGGGTCTTCCTTCCTGCATTAAAACTGCACCAATTCCATTTCCTGAGGCATCACATTCCACAATAAAGGTTTCTGTGAAGTCTGGTGTAGCTAAGACCGGTGCTAGGCACATTGCATCTTTAAGATGTTCAAAGGCCTTAGTTGCTTCAGGATTCCATGAAAATGCATCTTTCTTCAATAATGTTGTTAGAGGTGCCGCTATTCTCCCATAATTCTTAACAAACTTGCGATAATACCCTGTTAACCCGAGAAATCCTCGCAACTGCTTTATGGTTGTGGGGACTTTCCATTCCTTAATGGTTTTAATTTTGTTAGGGTCTACTTTAACACCCTCGTGAGATACAATATGACCCAGATATTCCACCTCTTGTACTCAAAGAAACATTTGGATGTTTTTGCATATAATTGTTTCTCCTGCAATAGTTTGAGCACCCTGTCAACATGTTCAACATGATCCTTCCAAGACCTATTGTAGATTAGTATATCATCAAAAAATACTGGCACAAATTTTCTAAGGAAGGGTTTGAAAATGGAATTCATCAACCCTTGAAATGTAGAAGGTGCATTGGTAAGGCCAAAAGGCATGACCAAAAATTCATAATGACCCTCATGAGTTCGAAATGTTGTTTTTGGAATATCTTCAGTCTTCATTCTAATTTGATGATATCCCGAATGAAGATCCAACTTGGTAAAATAAATTGCTCCATGTAATTCATCCAATAATTCATCAATCACAGGAATGGGAAATTTGTCTTTAATGGTGAGCTTATTGAGCTCCCTATAATCCCGACACATTCGCCATGATCCATCCTTCTTGTGTACCAATACTACAGGAGCAGAGAAAGAACTTTGACTAGGTTGAATTATACCCGCCTCTAACATTTCTGCAATCATACGTTCAATTTCGCTCTTTGGAAGTAAGGATATCTATAAGGCCTGATGTTTGGAGGAACACTTCCTGGAATCAAATGAATAGCATGATCATGATCACGAATAGGTGGGAGTCCTTTGGGAGTTTCAAACACCTTGGAATGATTGTCCAAGACTTGTTGGAGATCTGCAGAGATAGATGATTTTGATGTTGGAACTTCTAGTGAGCATAATTGTGCAATTACGCCTCACTGTTCTTTCTTTAGAAGCTTTGTCATGACATTAGAGCTTATTATCCTTCCTGGCTTCCCTGCAATACCCCGTAATTCGACTTCCTTTCCTTCTGAAAAAAATTTCAAGAAAAGTTCTTGAAAATTAAAAGCTACCGTCCTCAAAGATTGTAACCATTGTACTCCTAGTACAACATCAGCACCTCCCATAGGAATGGAAAGCATTGGACTAGTCAATACATATTCCCCCATGGTTAGCTCGATATTATGGCATTTTCCAGAGAAATTTATAGTTCCTCCATTTGCAACCATCACTTGACATTCTGGTGCTGGGTATAGGAAACAATTTAATTCCTTGGCTACCTTACAATGAATAAAATTATGGGTGCTACCCGAATCAATCAACACTATTACCTTTTTCTTCTTGATTTGTCCTTCTATCTTGAGAGTTTGAGGAGTGGTAATTCCTGCCAGTGCATTACACGATATGGTCGGATTCATTTCTTCTCCTTCTAGGGCTAGTTCCTAGTGTATACCCTCTTCTTGTTCATTTTCTTCTTCCTCTTCACAATCTATGTAAAATAATTTCTTCTCAGCACACTTATGACCTTTAGTGTATTTTCTATCACAACTGTAGCAAAGCCCTTTTTCTCTTTTTTCTTCCAATTGTTGTGGTGTCAACCTCGTAGGTTGTGGAAATCTAGGCGTAGCAACACTTCCTTCTTTATAGAATTGAGTGGTAGGCTTCCTTGTCGCCATAATTTTACATTCAACTTTTCTTGCCAACCTGAATGCCTTCTTCAATGAATCAAGTTCCAAAACGCGAACTTCATGTTGGATGTTATCCTTTAAAGTGCCTATGAAGAGATCAATCCCGTGTTCCTCTGGAATATTAGCTACCCTTATATTCAATTTTTGGACGTCCTCAATGTGCTGCCCCACTAAACCCTTTTGTTTGAGATTTATCAATTGGC
This sequence comes from Pinus albicaulis, assembly GCA_034641835.2. Classification (NCBI taxonomy): domain Eukaryota; kingdom Viridiplantae; phylum Streptophyta; class Pinopsida; order Pinales; family Pinaceae; genus Pinus; species Pinus albicaulis. The sequence continues at coordinate 123,522 of JAXQQM020092155.1, forward strand.
TAAAGAAGGTGTTGCTCTTTGTATCCTCATAATGTGCTATCATTTCCTCCGTAAAAATTGACCAAGTGACAATTTTTTTATGGGAGCAAAGCCATCGATACCATACAAAATGTATTTTGTTCTAAATGTAAAGTTGCAATGCGTACCTTTTGTGTGTTTTGCATGTTATGGAGATCAAAATATTGCTCCATCTGTAGTATCCATGTTACAGGATCCTTTCCATCAAACTTCCTCATATCCATTTTTGGAATATGGTGGTTCTTCCCGCCAACATTCGAGTTTATGAAATCACAATTAAAATTTATTTTGTTATCATCAGGAGGTTCTTCTCCTATATTTCCGCCATTAGGAATCATTTCTGGTTTTAAGCTTGTCATCAAGCCTTCCATGTATGCTTTTAGATCACTCTTCATGTTTTCCATGTTGTATTTCATGTCATCCATATTAGCTTCCACGCCTTTCTTCAAACTTTCCATCTTCACTTCCATTCCTTTCTTCAAAACTTCCATTTCATTTTTTGGTGCTCTTTGCGAGAGTGAAAACTGTTGCATTTGCTCTTGTAATTTTGATAGATCATGTTGCAATTCTTCATCTTCATGAGTCATAGTAGAGCCTTCTGAAGGCTTAATGGGTGTTGAATTCTTTTTAGGGGCCATTTTATAATCCAATATTGATATCTATTCTACAAGATTCCCTTGGAATCAATTCAACTTGATTCTTCAAACAAGACTTATGCAATTCGGAAAAAAAAATACACACCTTTTACTAGCTTTTAGGAGATCGATATTGAAATTAAATTATCTCTGGAATTGAAAATCTTCGATATCTGAAATTCAGCCCTGTAGTAGCCCTCTGAAGCTTCTTTCCAATGCCACAGTTCTGACCTGATTTTGATTCTCCAAGACAAAGTTGTGTCCAATCTCCCACAATGACCTAATTCTGGACTGGTTCAGTAGAGCGAACTTGTACGACTTGCCACGTGTCACTGTTCTGTCCTTTGTCTCTGAAATTGATAGCGAAGAAACTAAAGGCCGTGTAATTGCGACCACTTTTGACGGCACTCCAATCCAATCTTCAGAGAGAGAGTTATTGAACTTTTCCCACGATCACCTCTTTGAGATGAAATTCAGGAGCCTGAAAAAGCACTACCTTCCACAGATCATATCTCCAAAAATATTGCGAACCAAGCTCTGAAATTTTTGGATGAATTTCCTCAGGATTTCAGCTTCGTACCATATGAATTTAAGATTCTGAACCTTCGTAGAAAAAAAATTATAGCGCAAATGCCACGATGACCTGTTTAGGAGCCTGAAAAAATACCTGACTTCCACAGATCATATCTCCGAAATTATTGCGAACCAAACTCTGAAATTTTTATACAAGCTTCCTCAGGATTTTTTCTTCACACCCTAAAAATTTCAGCTTCTGAAACTTCGTAGAAAAAAAGTTATAGCGAAAATTCCACGATGACCTGTTTGGAGCAGCGAAACCCTAGAATCCAAAGCTCTGATACCAAATGTTGTGTAACCAGCTCCAAAGAGAGAAGAAAAGAGATATTCACGCCTTAGAAATGAGCCACTTCGAGGGGGCAACTTCCAATACATTACATGAATGAACAATTCTTGGATGATACAATTTACAAAACCTCTTTTCTATATATAGGAGTCCATGGGGCCATAATGTAATCCTAGTGGGCCACAATGTAATCCTAGCCGACCTAACAATAATAAATTAAGGGCACAATAATAACAAAATGGGGGTTACAAGGGTACAATAATAACAATAAGGGGTTTACACTAACAATAATAAGGGGCTATACTAGTGATATAGGGACCTAACAAATAAAATGTGTCTCTTCTTGTGAACGGTCATCGGTTGAAAGTGTATCATAAACCACTTTCAAAATAAGAGTTTGTCAAGAAATTTCAAGATAATATTGATATGGAGTTAGTGAAGAAGAATTATTCTTCTTAACAAACTTAGCTTTTATTTTTCCTACATTTTATAAAAAAATAAAAAAACACATAAAAAAAATTTAAAAAAATAATCAAGTGTATAAGTATGAAAACCAATCAATGATTGGCATAATTGTGCAGAAAATACAGGGTGAAAATCAGAGATTTCTGACATCCTATATTTTCCATTTTATTTTTCTATAATAAGTGGTGAAAACTACATTCATATTTGTAGTTGATAATATGAAAATTCAGTTTCATTCCATCAGACTCCACTGTTATTCCATCTCATTCCACTTTCATTTCATTTTACCATTCATTCCATAAGTCATATTTCACTTTCATTCCATATTTTTCACTCATTCCATCCATGTTCCATACAAAGTATATATATATAATATATTCTGTAGTTGAGCACATTCTATAGCTGAGTACATTCTGCAGTTGATTCTATTATGTAGCTAATTTGATTCTGTGGCCACTTCAACAGTTCTGACATGATGATTGCAAGGGATTAAAGGATATGTTTTTGAAGACTAGCATGCTACAAAGAGTACCTAAGGAACAACATCAAAGAAAAATAACAAACACAAAGGTTAATTTCTGAGGTAAAGTGTAAACATTTATTTTAATTAGCAAAGTTAAAAACATGAAACATGTATAATATGACCATTCATATGTGTCCTTGACAACTCATCATTCGAATTTATTGCAATCCTTATACTATCTATCAGTCATATATTTCGTATGAAATTGCATAACGGTCCATCATTAATACCCTTGATTGATGACTAACGGTCACGATCATGACGTGACATACTTGTCTATGTTGCTCCAAGACCATACCATATATTTATTTCCTACAACTCTCAATTGTTGGAAATACTGAGAGGGGGGGTGAATCAATATTTCTTTCAATTAGAGCATTAGTTAATCTTCAATTATTATCAGTGTTTATATAATGATAGCAGAAAACAAGAGGAACAAAAATGCACACAATTTTTAAGGTGGAAACCCACTTCGGGACAAAATCCACCTAATGTTTTTCTAATAATTATTTTCAACTCCAATTGAAAATAAAGCTCCAACTTCCTAGAATCTAGAAAATCATTCTTCTCCAGCTCCCACTCGATGGACGCTCCAACGCCATAGATTCTTCAATAGTCACTGAACGGATGCCCCAACACCTAATGAGCTACAACTCACCCTAGCACCACCCTACCAGCCTATAGAAGAATAAAATAAGAATGGACTCCCGTACCAGGGAAAATGGTCCACTTTACAATGATATAGAATGATGCAGAAGAAGAAGATATACTAGAACATAACCCCAACTTAAATACAACCATCTAATAATGATCCTAGACCTCCCAACACTGCCTCTTCAACCCTTGGCAGATAGACACTAGTACAATTTGTACAATAATGTATTTACAATGACTAAGTACAATGATACCTTTACAATGATTGTATGTAGTGTTGCGCACTTGAAGACTTCATATGATGAAATTCTTGCTGCTGTTATGCACCTTGGTTGCTGCTCTTGTCATGCTACCATCTGCTGCACCTTGCTTTGCTTTTCTGCCATAGAAAGTCTGGTCCTTTGCAACCCTTGACAACACATGATATAGCTTTTTCTTGCCTTCTAGGAGCTCAATATTGAATCTAGTGTATCCCTATCATTTAAGATCCTCAATATCTGAGTTTTGGTCTTGTAGTATTTCTCTAAGCCATATTTCGAATGCCATAGGTCTGACCCAATTTGGATTATTGGACAGAGAGTTATACCCAATCTCTCACAATTCCCTAATTATGGATTGTTTCAGGAGAGTGCACTTGTACGGCATGCTACATGTCACTGTTTCTTCATTTGTTTCTAAAATTGATAAAGAGAAAGGTAAATACTATGAAATATCTGTCACTTTTTATAGAATTCCAATCTGATACTCAGAGAGAGAGTTATGACGAATTTACCAAGGTCACTTCTTCGAGATGAATTTTAGGAGCCTGCAAAAACCCTGACTTACACAGATCATATATCGGAAAATATTGCACACCTTGATCTAAAATTTTTACTACATCTTCCTCAGGCTCTCAACTTCACCTCATAAAAATTTTAGTTTCTGAACCTTTGTAGAAGAAAATTTAGAGCAAAAATTCCAAGATGACCTGTTTCAGACGGCCGAAACCCTTGCATAAGGAGGAAATGAAGATCACAATTTATATGAATGCTTATGTTGAGAGGGGCTTCAACAAGTTAACGTGGGAGGGATCTTAGGAGCTTAAAAAGTATTAATTATGAATTTTCAATGACCCATTCCCCAACCCCATGGGGTTTTAGCCCACTAACTGGGGGTACAAGTAGAAACCATCAAAAGCATTATTGACCTAGAATATATTAATTTGGTAGGTCAAAATTCCCACGCAATATTGGGTTATCCCCTGGTGTTGCTTGGGTTGACATCAATGACAAATGTTGATCAACAATCTCCCCCTTTGGTAATGATGGAAACACAAGTAATCCCCTTGCGATCATGACACCTCTTCCTACAACATTCTCTCCCCCTTTGACATCAATGGAAAAGGGTAACTCCCCCTGAAACACAACCATCCTGCGGACCTGTACACACTTCCACTCATGCTGACACACAACCGTCCTGCAGACCTGTACAGACTTCCACTCCCCCTTTATATTCTAAAAAAGGAAAATCTAATGAGAACTTGGGAGAATCCCAAGCTTCTAGCAAAGATATTCTAATGTTGGCGAATATTTAATATGTGATTGTTTTGGTGCTGCTTGGAATCTTTCTACTTGTCCAGCTGCTTGCATAACATTTTGTCGGGAGGCTGTTACATATAGAAGACTACTAATCATAGATCTTTACAACCTTTGATCCACATCCTTAGATGAGTCGTCAATGCTCAATTTGCAAACAAGTAAAGACATCTCTAAATCACTTTGCACCTTTGTAGCAAAATTCTCACTTAGTCGATCATCATTGCTACCAATTATTATATCATCCTCTTTAGATATTAGACATGCTTTAGTTGCTTCATCCAGAACATATATGTCATTTGGAGCTCGACTTGCTATAGCCACAATTTCACAATACACGCCTTTCCTGATTTCAAATTTCGTGGAGTTGAATAGTATTGTGTGTCCTCGATCACACATTTGTCCAACACTGAGCAGATTGTGATTCATGTTCTCAACCAATAGAACATTCTTGGCTAGAACATCTTTGCTCCGAGAGTGATATTACCTGATCCTATAACATCTGAAGATCCATCATTTCCATAGGACATAGTTCCATCCTTCTTCTCTTTCAGAGATACAAATTTATTTCTATCTCCAATCATATGCGTTGAGCAACCTCTATCAACATACCACACATATTTGTTCTTTTGAGCCTTGAGAGTGAGAGCACAATTATCATTCTTCTTCTTCTTCCATGTTTGTTCATTCTGTGGCTTCGAAGATTCTTCTGGAGGATTTTCAAGTCTGCAGTTTTTGGCTATGTGTCCAAAGTTCCGACATTTGTAACATTCAATATTATTTCTTAAATGTCCAAATCTATTGATATTTCGCTGAGCCCTGGGAGGTTCATATTTGAAATATCTCCTGGAATTGTATTCGTTCCTAGGGTATGTGCGACATTCTACAACTTTATGACCAAATTTTCCACATGAATAACAGTAGCCATAAAAAATATGTTGGTACCTATATGGAAATTTTCGTCAAGGAATTGTCTTCCAAGGTTGTTCTTGCGAATCTTGTCCAATGAAGTCTAGATGCATGTCAGATCTCATAGGTTCATTGTATTTTGTTGTAGAAGGTCATGCTTCTTCTTCTTTGTAATCGATGCCAGTTTTTTCGTTGTAAGATCGTTGATTGTTGATGAGTTCTTCCAATGCCCTTGAGCTGTTGGCATAGTTTTGGATAATTTTTCCTTTCTTCACTTCCTCACGTAGCGAGACTACTTCGGCTTCTAATTCTTCCCTTTATTGGTTGCTTTCTTCCAACTTATTTTGAAGTGACTCTTCAATGCATTTTTTTTCTTCAACTTCAATTTTGAGACCTTGAACTTGTTCTTCAAGAGTTTTGGAATGGATCTTCTCTAACTTGAGATCTTTTATAAGCTTGATTGCTTCATCATAAAATTCGTCTATGGTCCATCCTTCTTCTTCGTTGTTTGATACCTCTTGCTTATTGTTCTTAGGTTTATTGTGCTTGGCCATAAACAATACTCTCTCATTGGCTTCTTCTTCACTATCATTGTCTTCATCGGATGATGAGCTATCTTATTTAGAGAGAAAGTTCCTTTTGGATCCTTCCTTGTTGAATTTCTTAAAGCCTTTCTTTCTTTTTGAGTTACCATTAATTTTGTTTGAACATTTTGTTGCAAAATGCCTAACCTCATTAAAGCTGAAACATATCAATGGAAGTTTACCTTTGAATTTTCCCTTACCAATTTGTAGTTTTCTCATGAAGTAAGCATATTCTTCATCTGAAAGACCTTATTCATCATCTCCCCTTTCTTCACACTTGCAGGTGCATGTCTTTTCAATTGAAGGTTTTGTATCCTTATTGGTTTTCTTAGATGCAACAAATGCAGTTTCTAGATGCGAAGTACCCTCTTCTTCATCAAGTCTAATTTCATATGCTATGAGAACTCCATGTAATTCCTCTTTGCTAAGTTTGTCCATATTTGCACTGTATTCTAAGACCGATACCTTTGGGTTGAATCTCCCTTGTAACATTCTAAGAATCTTTCGTATAATAGTCTTTTCATCAACTGGCTCTTCCAATCCTTCCAGAGTATTGGTTATTTCATCAACGTATTGAAATTATGCAGCAATGGTGCAATCTTATTTCATTCTGAGTTGCTCAAATTTTTCTCTATAGATTTGAAGCTTTGCTTCTTTGACATTTGAGTCACCTGCATATATATTCTCAAGCTTGTCCCATACATTTTTGGTGGTTTTACAACCCAACACCTTATGATAATCAGATTCAATAAGTCCATTGATAATAATATTCTTTGCTTTTGCATCATTTACCAAATTCTTCTTACCTTATTCATCTGCAGTTGATGTAAATACATTTTGAACAGTGCCCCATACTTCGTAACCCTACGCCAAGAGATAGACCTCCATTATTCCTTTCCAATGTGCATAATTAATTTCATTGAATAGAGGTACACCATTCTTGGTATACTCCATGACCTCGTTCTAGCTGTTAAACTGCTATTGAAGGAACCAAGCTCTGATACCAATTGTTGGAAATACTGAAAGGGGGGGTGAATCAGTATTTATTTCAATTAGAGAATTAGTTAATCTTCAATTATTATCAGTGTTTGTACAATGATAGTAGAAAACAAGAGGAACACAAATGCACACAGTTTTTAAGGTGGAAACCCACTCCGGGACAAAAACCACCTTATGCTTTTCTAATAATTCTTTTCAAATCCAATTCAAAATAAAGCTCCAACTTCCTAGAATCTAGAAAAGCATTCTTCTCCAGCTCCCACTCGATGGACACTCCAACGCCCAAGATTCTTTAGTAGTCACTGAACGGATGCCCCAACACCCAATGAGCTACAACTCACCCTAGCACTAGCCTACCACCCTATAGAAGAATAAAATAAGAATGGACTCCCATACCAGGGAAAATGGTCCACTTTACAATGATATAGAATGATGCAGAAGAAGAAGATATACTAGACCATAACCCCAACTTTGATACAACCACCTAATAATGATCCTAGACCTCCCAACATTGCCTCTTCAACCCTTGGTAGATAGACAGTAGTACAATTTGTACAATAATGTATTTACAATGACTAAGTACAATGATACCTTTACAATGATTGTATATAGTGTTGCCCACTTGAAGACTTCATATGATGAACTTCTTGCTGCTGTTATGCACCTTGGTTGTTGCTCTTGTCATGCTAGCATCTGCTGCACCTTGCTTTGCTTTTTTTTCGTAGAAAGTTTGGTCCTTTGCAACCCTGAAAACACATGAACTAGCTTTTTCTTGCCTTCTAGGAGCTCGATATTGAATCTAGTGTATCTCTGTCATTTCAGATCCTAAATAGCTTATTTTCAGTCCTATAGTAGTCCTCTGAGTCATATTTCCAATGCCATAGGTCTGACGCAATTTCGATTCTTGAAGAGAGAGTTATACCCAATCTCTCACAATGCCCTAATTATGGACTGTTTTAGCAGAGCACACTTGTACGGCATGCTACGTGTCACTGTTTCTTCATTTTTTTCTGAAATTTATAGAGAGAAAAGTAAAGAATGTGCACTATCTGTCACTTTTTTTGGAATTCCAATCCGATACTTAGAGAGATATTTATGATGAATTTACCAAGGTCACTTCTTTGAGATGAATTTCAGGAGCCTGCAAAAACCCTGACTTACACAGATCATATCTCCAAAAATATTGCGCACCATGATCTAAAATTTTTACTGCAGCTTCCTCAGACTTTTGGCTTCACCTCATAAAAATTTCAGCTTCTGAACTTTCGTAGAAAAAACGTTAGAGCGAAAATTCCAAGATGACCTGTTTCAAATGGCCGAAACCCTTACATAAGGAGGAAATGAAGATCACAATTTATATGAATGCTTAAGTTGAGAGGGGCTTCAACAAGTGAATTTGGAAGGGATATTTGGAGCTTAAAAAATATTAATTATGACTTTTCAATGACCCATGCCCCAACCCCATGGGGTTTTAGCCCACTAACTGGGGGTACAAACTTCAAACATGAATATCTCTCAAACCGTGAAGAATTACATGGTGTGCCATATATCAATGGAAACATATCGACAAGTAGAAACCATAAAAATCATTATTGACCTAGAATATATTAATTTTTTAGGTGAAAATTCCCATGCAATATTGGGTTAGCCCCTGGCGCTGCTTGGGTTGACATCAATGACAACCGTTGATCAACATCAATAACCTTCCATCAGATCCTCATATCATGAATCTCCATCGATTCCACAGCCAATTCATATCCATCAATTTTGCAACTAATTCATTTGCATATAACAAAGGGGTAATTCTGAAGGTTGAAAGTACTCTGCATAAAAGAAGGATGGGATTGATTGTTAGATCATAACCAGTGGGGTTAAAATACATGGAAGGATACCCACAGGTCAAATAATTGCTACAAAAAGCTGGATGGTTGAGGTTCATAGAAAAATTCAATGGATTTCATAAGGAAATTACAATTTATCCTTTTTCCGGTCTTTTAATGGAACCGAAGTAGAGTTTGGGGACATTAAATTTACAATGATGTAGTCATTCTTGGCTGAGGCTACAGAACTTCCAAGGCATGGAGAAATATGGTTCAAGAACAAAGAGTTCCATAGTGAATCTTGGAAGGTGATACTTAAGAACCCAGGTATGGATGTCTCAGTTTTTAGAAAAGGAATCCCCAATACAGATCTTAAAAGAAAATGGAGAAATATGCTCTTGATTTTACAGAAATTCATAACTTGTGAAGGAAGATTTGGAACCATGTATGTTTACCATATCTGTTTATTAATGAATTTTCTAGACAATGGTGAAATCAACCTTCCTTTATTTCTGCTCAATAGTTTAAGAAGTATGGCCTCAAATGTACAAAAGAGAATACAATTCATAGAGACCACCATGAATCATCATGCTTTGGTGAAAATATTGATTGAATTTTAGTTAAGGAGCATAGGAGACGCTTGGGAGGATTTCGTTGTTAGGAATCATTTTCAAGAACAACCAAAGTCACCACCCAAGGAAGATAATGTCAGGAAAAGCAGAAGAAATAAAATTGATATAATTATTGAAGACAGACCTGAAACTTCACTACAAAATAATGATGAAAGGCTAATTTCTGAGGAACTGACAAAAATTAGGAAACAAATTAAGGCTAGAGGAAAGAAAAAGAAAGAGAATGAAGTTACAAATGAAGGGAATGAAATTCCTCCAAAACTAAGAAGGAGCTCTAGACTCCGAGGCACCATGAAGAAGACACCATCAAGAGGGATAGAGCTTATAAATATAGAAGAAGAAACACCAGTACCATCACCTATTAATATTTCTCCTGTGCACAGTCCTCAAGACTCTCCTTTTTATTATTTTGAAGAAGGCCCTAGCAAAAGATCTCCTGGTATAGATCCAGTTCAACAGTAGATATATGATTATGTAGAATCATTGGAGAGAAGAAGTGCCTGAATGAACCTAGAACCACCTGTCAATCCACAAGAACCTCTAATTGATGCTCTTAAGCAGGATATTTATGAATTAGAGATATTGAACAGGCACATCACGTGGGAGAATGAGATTTTGAAGGAGAAAAACAAATTGGGCAAGGAAATGCATGATAATACCACTCTGCAACTAGGACTATGGCATAAGAAAAATAGGAAATTGAAGAATAAGAACAAGTCATTGAACAGAGCAATCATTAGCATTAAGTTAAAACTTCTTATGAAAAGGCCCAGAATGACATTGAATTCAAAGAAGAACAAAAGAAGAAGATTGGATGTCCTAGCTGAGGTATCTGAGAAAATGCAATAGGGGAGAATAACTCACATTTTTGTCAAATTTCATGAAGACATGCAATGATTTTGCAGTGGGGATATGTTGAACATCAGGATTACCCTCTCTTTGACAGTTTTTCTCACCTCATTCCATCATTTTTCCATAAGATCACAAACCCTAATCAATGAAGAATGCTTATTTTTGTTTGAAGGATGAATTTAAATGATTTTCATATTATATTTTCATGATTTTTCTATTTGGATAAGTTCTTTCAATTTAGCTACAGAATGCAGCCTCTTCTGTAGCTAACGGTGCGTTCCGTAGCCACTCTTATGGTTTAGCAGGTTCCAAGTGTCACCTGAGGAATTGGGCCACATGGGTGTTTCTAGAATCATGCCTACATGGATTCTATCCTACTCACTCGGTCCAGATTGACATAAAAAGAAGCCTAAAATCATGGTAAAAAATACAAGTCAAAATACGTTATTTGCAGTAGTAGGACTCCTTATTTTCTCTTCGTAGAAAATCATGAGTCCAACAGTCCTATTTCAGTTGCAATTCGAGTTAGACACATGTAGCTAGCTTAACTCATAATCAGTTATGTATTTTCCCTTTAAATATTGGTTCCACAGAACCAAGAGACAGTTCAGTACAATTCAGATTTCTAAGTGTAAATGCAGGCTTTCTATGGATACTCTATTTCTAGAATTTATTTTCATCATAATAAGAAGTTAAATTTGCCAATGATTGCTTGATTTTACCTTTAACAAGATAGGAGTTCAACTACATTAGTTGCAAAGGGCCGATACTTTTGAAGGAGCTTTTATTTGTGTTTTTAGTTAAATTTCCTTTACTCTGTTTCAACAATTTCTGTTTCTAATTAGGCTTATGCTTCATTTCCAGTTTTCAAATAGTTTAATGATCAATCAAAATTGTGCAGATTTACTCTTCCAAGACATTTCATGGAAATAGAAACTATGTTTTCAAAACTGAATTAAGGATTGAAGTGTTAAGAAACCACAAGTGCTTAGTTTTACTATTCTTGTCTTTTATTTCCATTATAATGGAGTTGTCAATTGTTGTGTCAACAGATGTTTATAGAATCCATTTTCAATATTTTAATCCTACATTAAATGGTTAAATATCTTACACATGCAATAGTTGAATTTACCTTTCTTATTGTCATTTTCTTTCCAAAGACCAAGGCATAATTGATTTCTCCTAAAGCATCTCAAAAGGCTAAACACTTTACAATTGAATGTTGCAGAAAAATCAATTGTACATTAGTTAATTTTAGTTAAAACTTACATGCTTTTTCTTTCAATACCCTCACTTAATTGCAAAAAATAATCTTCCTAAAAATCACTCTAAAAGGAATTGTTCTGATCAAGTTTCAAGATGGGATGGTTGAATGATTAATGAAATGCAATTTCTGAGTTATCCATTTGTAGATTTTTCTTAGTTCTCTAGTTCAACAGGTGTAATTAGTTACCTAACATTACTTCAAGAAGATTAATCTTTACAAATTGAATATTGGGAGTAATTAAACATACCTTAGAAGTTTTCATTACATTTCCTTCTTATTGTTCTAAACATTAGGAGATTAAAAGTACAAACAGTTACTTAACATCATCTCAATAAGATCATACCTAATCATTGAATGTTGAAGTAACTAAAAGTACACTGGTTGTTCATTTTCCTCTTTCATTTAAGATAGGCATTGTCATTATCAATCTTAGTTTTAGAAATAGATCCATGGATTAGGACAAATAAAAAAAATAAGATAGATGCTTTGTTTTCTTAACTAGCCCAGAGTCTTGGTTTGTTTTATGAAAATTATACTAGTTTTAGGAAAACTTCCTTTTATTCCTTCTAAAATTCATTAGATTAACTTAAATATTTCCATAGTTTTTAGATTAACCATTCTTAGATATCAAAGAATAAAAACCCCCCTAAAAACAACATAAAATACAAAACAACAAAGTAAGGAGTAGGTTTCTTAAGCACATATAGTGCACCACACTTCATCAGTTTACAAAATTCGGATTGATAATTAATGAAAACATTTTAGGACACTAAATTGTCTAAAAAAAAACTATGCATAAAGAAATAACCAAATACAGGGCATACCATAAGCTTCTTTGACCAAACCCTAGCAAGTAAACATTAAGACAACAGTCCAACAAACCATAGAGAGTAGCAAAATTGTAGATTCTCTAGTTATTTCACCTTCAGGAAAAGAAAACATTCAAGATAACATATAGTAATGATAAAAAATAAGGGAACTCCTAAAATTCCTTAATCATACTACAAAGAACTTCAAAGAAATCATTCAATATAGACAAAGGGCAGGGCAAACCGTAAACCTCTTCAATCAAACCTTATTTAGCAATACTTTGAAGAAAATACCTCAAAAAAAATGTTTAAGTGATACCAAAGGGCAAGGCTAACTATAAACTACTTTGGCATTAGCTCCATTAAATCATTTCTCCTCAACTCCAAGTCTATGATATTAAGTCTAAAAATCAACCAACATGTATAATGAGGCCTCAATGTATTATCTAACTTGAAAAGGAGGACCAAAAGCCTAGATAGGGTTTTCAAATGTCATTAACTACTCATAAATGCCAAATTTGTCCTATGAGACCATGCAAGGCCCAAGGCACAAATATCTAACTTGATAAATGAAAAAATAAATGCTAACAGAACTCCTCAGCCAACTATGGAGTTATTTTCCTCAAAAATCCTCAAAATATCTTTTTCATTAACTCCATGTGTCTTTTGTTGAATTTCTGGAAAGGGCGCAATGCCAAAACTAGGAAAATAGCATGTTTTGTAGCTGAGTTTTGGGAGCCTTCCCAATGTCCAAATGAGCTCCATGATATCTCATTGGAAAGCATGTGTTTTCCACGTTCCAAAATTTCCCTTATTTTTCTTATTGGAATACATTTACCTACTCAAAAACTCAATCTTCTAAGACTATGAAGGGCACAACGCCAACTCTGAAAATACGACAGAAAGTTGATTTGTTTGCATGTTTTTTGCACTTTTGGAGTACCATTTTGGCTCCAAATAAGCTGAAAGATTGTGAGGCTGATGTACTTGGCCTAAGGATTCTAAAAATATAATTTTTTCCTCCAACAGGTGCCCCCAAAAAGAGTGCAATGCCAGTGGTGCCAGGCGCTTGGCCCTCCAAAACAATCAAAAACTCAAAATCTTCAAAAATGTGCCAAAACTTGGATTTGTGTTGTTGATCATGTTTGGAATGCTTTTAGGGATGCATCAGCTAGAATGTCAAGTTTTTCTTTCTCTCTTGCCTCCTTTTCTTTGGCTAATTCTTTCTTCAATCCAATTTTCCTTAGCCTTTTCCTAGGAAGTTGTTCTTCCTCTTCTTAATCAATGACCCTTTCCTTACCTTTTTCAAGCTGTTTGGCTAATGTAGAAGGAATGGAACCTTGCCTCTTAAGGGCAAAAAACATATGCCTATTTCCCCTCTGGTAGGTCAAAGGAAAATATTGAATGTCAGCCATCACAGTTTCATCTATCGCACTGCCACTTGCATCATGGCTCCTTGACCCGCTGCCATCATCCTTACTGATCTCTGCCTCATTTCCATCTGCTTCATTGATATGTGCCTCACTACCCTCACTTCTTTTTTCCTTGCTAATTGATTTTCCATTGCTTTCTTCCTCACTGGCATATACCTTATTGACATTTGTCTCACTGTTTTCTTCCTCATTGTTTGATTCTTCATTTCCATCTCCCTCATTGTTTGATGCATTAGTACCATGAGATTATGGTGAGGGATTATGAAAGGGTGATGAAGGAGGATCATCATGAGGTGAGGGTATGTGAGTGGATGCTGATGCATGAGTAGTGGGGTGTGATGGTGAAGGAGGATTGGGAGGATCAGAAGATGAAGGTATAGGTGTATGAGAATGAGTGAGGGGCTAACAACTCAGTGAAAACCCTCTACTGATATATTTAAACTTTGTTTTGAAACACCTTTGGGATGATGTCAAATTGAGATGAAGGATGGAAATGGAATGTTAGCCTTTGTAAGTGGAGGGACTGATTGTTATGAATCAGATGGGTGTAAGGATAGTTTAGGTGAATGGAAAACCTCCAAATAGTGTAATCCCTCTGTCTATCACTGATTTATTTGTAGGCATTGTTTAAATAGTGATTTCAAACTCAAGCCTAGGGTTTCTTCTTAGGGTTTCAACTTATTTTATGTACAAATAATAAAAAATTCTTGAAGATGAGTGTATAATATGTAATTTCTCCTTGATGTGCTTAGAAAACCTCTGGAAAATATTTTGAGGTGATCAGGAGTGATTTGAGTGGTTGAATCACTTAGAGGAACTTCCAGGCCAAGGGCGCAATGCCTAAGCTAAGGGCGCAGTGCTCAATTCCAAGTGTGCAACACTTTATCCCAAGCACATAGTGCCAAAGAAAAATTTGTTGTGGATGTCGAGCAAGAGTGTAGCACTCTGCTAGGCGCACAGTGCCAGTGTATTTTGAACGGGGAAAAACTGCCAAGGGCGCAGTGCCCGATTCCAGGCGTGCATTGCTGGTCTAATTTTCCCAATTTCACTTCTAAAACTCGCAAATTTCCTTCTCCTGAGCGCT
The DNA here is from genome assembly GCA_034641835.2 of Pinus albicaulis. NCBI lineage: Eukaryota > Viridiplantae > Streptophyta > Pinopsida > Pinales > Pinaceae > Pinus > Pinus albicaulis. Next base: position 138,642 of record JAXQQM020092155.1, read on the forward strand.
CTTTCTCCTTTGAAATGCAACAATGAATTGTTTGAAGTGAAAAATGACCTTTTATAGGCTTTAGAATTAGATTTAACTTTGCAAACCCACTTTCCTAATTTTTTAAGCCTCTTTCTCTCTTTCACTGATATTCTTTGACTTTTTTCTTGTAGGTGACAGAAAACACTAATCTTGGCTCTTCTTTTACTCCTTGAGGCATAAAAATTTCATTTTAACACCTTTGTGATTTAGCCACATATCACTTTCTTCAACTTCTTGTGTAATTTCAACCATGAAACAAACCTTAACTTTTCACCTTTTTACACTACTTGTATGCAGGTGACTGAAAGGATGAGTTTGACCCTGCTTTTTGCTCCCTTGGCTGGCAGTTCGCTGGAGTTATGAAATTTGTGTTCCTTTTGATCTTGGAGCCTTGACATGTCTATTTTGACACCTTGGGATGTTTACACAGTAGCAACATCCAAAAACATCCTTTGTTCCCACCTTAGAGCCAACTCATGTCTTTGCTCATTTAGTCATGGCAAGATCATTAAACACCTTTGAGAGGATTTCTCATAGCAGCACTTTCAAAACCCTGTTTTTCTTGTACCATGGAGTTCAGTTCATCATTTCATCATTTGGGCAAGATAAAATTATTTTGACAAGTTCAGGATCTGATCCAGTTCACCTCACCCTTTTCCAAATCTCATCAATAGTATCTGATATATTTTCTTCATGTTTGGCCTTGTTTGCTTCCTCCATGTCATTTTCCTCATCAATACCTTCTGCTAACACAAATTTCAACACTCCTGCAGAAGTGCTAATCTTTGTCATTTTCCTCACTCGCAAACTTTGTGCTGAGAAGATAATCCCCTTGGAAGTTTTTAGGTCCTTCTTGAATAACCATGTGCTAACCTTCTATTACATCTGAGCTAGTTTTTAGTGAAGGAAAATCAGTGCTTGAAACATCCAAGGATAACCGTGAAAATGTAGAAACCCTAGTGACCTAATGGGGGGTAGTCCTTTGGTTTTTTTTTTACTGATGTTAGGCTTAGGAATATTCAAGTAAAAATAGAGTGTTGTCATGGGTTATTGTGCTCAAAGAAGTATGGGGATGAGTCAACACTAGGAAACCCTAGATGGAAGATGAAGTCTATTGATAGGGTAAAAATAAGGCAATTAAGTCTCAGGTAGGAAAAAGGATGAATATGAGAAGTAGGAGCTCATAATGAGTCTTTCAGGAGAAATAGGGTGACCTTGAGATGGCAAAATGAGGAAATAGTGAATTTTTTTTATAAGGATAATGAAAGCAGTGAGATTTCTGAAGCTCACAATATTCAAGGAATGTTGTTTTTAGAAAGATAAAACCATCTCATAGTCATCTACAAAAAATGAAAAATACTGATGACTAACAGTGGCTCCACTTGGGGAGGGCAACTCCTTTTGGGAGGTGTCCAAAACCTCAGAGGTTAGATCTCTGAGTTTTGAAGATCAGTACCTTACTTGTACTTGGCAGATCCCTCTTCCTTCACTTGTTGAATTACTCCTGAAGCTGTGATCTTAAAATCTAAAAAGACATGATTGCTTCAATATCAGTTATACCTACCCATTATACTTTGCTTAACATTTTATCTTCTTCTAGGTGCACTTGGATTGGAAAACCCTTGACATCATTTTATTTTGAAAGCATAAAAACTATTTATGTCTACCCTTATCACTTCTAAGAGCTCATATTAGGCTGATGAACTCTTTATTCTCTACCTAATATACTTATTTGTCAAGGTTAAGTTGTTTGATAGATTTTCATTCTCCAACCTACTGACATGAAATTCAAAACATGACCAAACCAGGGTTAAGCAATCTTATTTCTCATGAGTTGTGGAATTTTGGACCAGCTGAACACATAATTTATTTTTGTACAATAAAAACTAGAAAACATGAGGGTTGTAATTTGGAATTTTTTATGCATCCCCCTTTTTCTCTTTTGGTTCATATTTTGAGCATTGAAAACCAAATATATTTTCCTAATCTAATCTACTGACAAGCCAAGTGTACATGGTTTGGAAATACTTTATTTATTAACTTATCAACAGAAATTCAAAACATGTTCAATCATGATTAGGCTATATGATTGAAGAATTTCCTCTCTCAACAGTAGTGGAATTTGTACTTGCACACTTTTAGAGACATTCTTTTTTCGTATGGGGCTTTACCTCTTCTTTTTATTTTCCCTTTTTTTGCTCTTTTTTTTTTCCTTTTTTAGATCAGTTTTCTGTGCATGCCTACCTACCCTAATCTAACTTGGAGGCACATATTCACTAAGTGAACTCCTTTATCCAATGCAACCAATCAAGTAAGTGACTACATGATTGATTTTCATCCAGCCCTTTAGATATGCTGAAAAAACGAAAAGGCCACTCCCACCTCACTTTTTTTTGAACAATAGTGCTCAAAATCTTCTTCACACTATGCAACAAACTATTCTTGACATATTTTACTCCTTCTCTAGATGTCTCTAAGAAGCTAGCAAAAGGATCCCCGAATAATATCCAGTCTTAAGAATTTAAACAGTAATTTGTATCCAGGACTATTTTTTGCTCCACTTTGTTAAGCTTGGGATTCTTTTGAGAAAGAAAATCCACCTCTTCTTCATGACAATCTGATTTAGCATCCTTATAATGTTGTGCTATTTTTTTCTCCAGTATTCCTAATATACCTTGACTGAGTGGAATGGATTTTGCTTGCATGCCTTTGTTAGGGGCATTCTCTAGTAATAGGTCCCCTTGAGGAGGTAGAACAACATCAATATTAACCTATTCTATAGTTTCTACATGAGAAAGTGCACTAGTGGATAAGTCAGCAGTATAAAAAATAGACATATCTTCTTTATATAAAATTTTAGAGGCTAGTTGTATGTTTAGGATATGATTGATTTCTTCTTCTATTAAAGGAGGAGACATTCTCTGATTTCTTTTCATAGAAACATAGTTTCTCTTTTTCTCTTGTGAAGATTGATAATAAGGCTGAAGGTATTCTTTGTTGCTAATAATAATACCCAAATAATGCTGATTTCTAATTGTATTAAGGTTGTCTTTGATGAACTGAAATGAAGCATAAAAAAAAAGTTAAAGTTCCTTCCCTTTCTTCCAAAATTTTTGCGCTTTCTTCTTAACTCTCATAGCTAATTTGTATTGGCTGATCACTATATTTGAGCTTTTGAAAATGATTGTATTTGTCCCACAAACTAGTTACTGATTTTTCTGCAGTGTTAGCTTGAGTCTAGAGAACATAATCATCATCATATTTATCATACTTGGGTAACTTATTCATAGAAGGAATGTCATCCAATACGCACACTAGATCAATAGATTGCTCCACTATATGTTGACTTATAATTTTATTTGCTGATCTACAGTATTTGGGATTAAAAGGAGACTGTTTATGGCCAATAGCTTCTTCTTTAGAAACCTGAAATGAATCGAAGCACAAGGGTAGAGACTCAAAAGGTGCTGGCTCATCCTCCATTTCCGGTTCTGTAATCCCAATAGCCACACCAAGAGGACTTAAGGGGAGAACTTCTAGATTTGAAAAAGGGTTTGTATCATCCATTTCTTCACTGACTGATTATTTAGAGCATTCCTCCTTGTTTCTTTTGCAACTTACTTGTAATTCTCTCTTAATAGTGAAGCACAAGATGTAGGAAGGCATATAGTACTTACTTGACAACTTTTTGCATATTTTGCTTTGCAATATTGCTCATCATGCATATTTTGATTTTTATTTTTTCATTGCAATGATTGAGTTTGTCCTTCCCAAGAAAATAGTACTGGTTGTTTTGAATAATCAAGTCCAACCTCAACCTTGTATTCTTCCTTTTCCCTGCCAATCATATGCATCATTTTGCTGATTGTGTCTATCCACATCTCTAGCTTTATCTCTGAAGATATCAGTTTCTATTGATCTACTTTGTCCTTCTTTATTGCTCTTAGCTTTGCCTCCCTGTTTATCATGTTGGCTTCCACATCAACTGCCATCCTTTGCATTTCCTCCAGTTTTGAAGGGTCTCTTTCTCTTATCTGGAATGCCATCTCTGGGTCAAAGGCATCTGGGTAGTGCAAGAGAGCCCATCCTAGGGGTAGATTTATCTTAGCAGGTATTTCATCATATACTTTATTGAACCTAGCTGAAAAGTGTTGTATTGTTTCCCCTGGATGTCTTTTTAAGTGGTTGTATTCCTCTATGCTGAGAAAAAAATTTCCCATGACTACCCACCTATCTAGGAAAGCTTGAGTGAATTGATGAAAATTTCTAATGTTTGCAACTTGAAGATCCTTAAACCAACTCTTAACCTTTCCTTGCAATGATAGGGTAAAAATTTTGATACACACATCATATTTTCCAACCTAAAATAGGTCAAGGATATCCTCCAGACTTTGAATGTGTCTTTTAGCAGTGATATTTGTATTTTCTCCATCAAATATGGGCAAATTATTTGTAATATTTGCAGGGAGGGCCTGAAGGATAGAAGGTAAAATCATAGGCTTGTATTTTTCTGGGATCTTTATGGGTATAGGTAGTGAAAAAAGATATTTCTGATTTTCTGAGGTTTCAACAAGAGCAGGAAAGGTAGCATGAGGCTCATGTTTCACTAGGTCTTCCACAGGTGTATCTGTGGTAGGCACAGGTGTATAAGTATGTTCATGGTCTGAAATTTTAGGCTTAGCTTTTTTAGGCTTGAGATCTGTTATCACCCAAAAAAATTTCAAAAAATCATTGTGTCAAGTTTTTTTTTTTATCATGGGTCAAAATAGGATCTTAGGAATATTTTGTTAAATTTGACCACAAGGGAGTATAAGATTTTTAGGTTTGAACCTTCCTTAGTGTTAAACAAATCCATTTTAAAGGTTTTTCATGTCATTTCATCGTTCATTTCATTTCTCTAAGTTTTTTCATCAAAAACTCCCAATTAGCCAAGAAACATTACTTTCGTAGTGCCACTAGTTCAAAAAAGTTGATTTGCGCTACGAAACTGTTGAAAGTCATGAAGAAAAAAACTATGTTTTATGGTTTTGAGCAGTCAACTTCCAAGGTTGTTTCTGAGCAATTGAAAACGCATTTAGGAAAACTAAAAGAGGTTTTTCTTCCTAACAGACATAAATAATAAAAACTCTCTCCATTTCTTCAAATTCATTAGGAGGTGATAGAACTTGATAAATTAAAATGCGCTATGAAACTGCTGTCACAAAACTATTCTGTACATGACTGTTTAGCAGTCAATTTCAAGTTCCGTTTATGGCCAACTGAAAACCTATTTTGGAATTATTAAAGAGGTTTGTATTCATCACGTCCCTAGATACAATATTTTTTCTCAAATTTCTCACAAGTGTTATCAGTTGGGAGATACAAGGCTTTCTTTGAAGCCCTATTTTCAGAAACAGAGTTTTCCTGTTTTACACATGTTTTTCAAAGGCAAGGTCTGGACAGCAGAAGATGTGTTTCAAAAAACGAAGAGAGGTTTTTATTAAAAAAATCATGGCCTACAAAATAATCCTTCCGTGTCTCAAAATAAATCATGTAGTAGGAGATATAGGCTCTGTCCCAAGACCTACTTTTCAGGAAAAAATAGAAAAAACCAATAGGCCAACCTATTGCAAATGAAGAAGGGACCTCAAGAAGGCCGGAATGACTCTGTTTTTCAAGTGATATGATGAAATCAGATTGATTTTGAGTTTTTATCACATTTACAATTTTCATTTTGGAAAATTTTGGAGAAAACTTCTCACTCAGCAGTTTCATAGCGCAAACAGTGTAAAAAGGGAGAAAAGCACTACAAAACTACTGTAGTAGATTTTCTTGCCCTTTTTCATCACATTTTGGGGGGTAAAAATATGAATTAAGGTTTGAAATTTCTAAGGAGGATATATATAAAGGTAATGAAGATTATTTTGAAGGAAATAAGTCAATATTTTGAAGAAAAAAGGGTTAAAGGGTAGCGCTATGAAACTGTCTTGTTTTCGTAGCACATTATATTTTCAGCTCATTTGAACAATTTGATGATGGTTTTGGATAGCTGCTATCTAGGGAGGAATTTTGACATGTCTTAATTCAACTTAAAATAGAAAAGGACCATGAAATGAAGAGTACGTGATGGTCAGAATGTTCAATGAATGCAAAAGACCATATGCCTAAAAAACAGGGTTTGGTTTCCTACTTTTGAGAAGGTGAACAAAGTGGTCATGAAGAGTTCAAGCCCATCATTCAAATTCAACCATGTGATGACATACTTTTCAATGGTGTAATTTCAAGTAGATAATTTTGTTAGGATAAGGTTATTAAATATAGTAATAAGGAGTTTGAGTCCTAGTTGAAATAGGACTGTCAAGTAGGATAGCTGTTTGTTTGTCATAAATTTCATGTTTTATGGTTGTGAAAGGTGTTAGTAGTTATAAATTAGATGTATCTAGCCTAAGAGAAGATCATTTGATGTTTTAATATGTCTATTAAATGCCAAGGTCGAATTAGCAAAGGGTTGGAGACTTTTTGGCAAAACTGGTGCATATTGTAAAAACACTATTTCAGCTAATGCAGAGAGCTTCTACTTGACCAACTTGAGATTTAGAAGGGGTTTTTAGTGTTTTCCTATTCTATCAGTGTTTCTTATATATCTTATTTGTAGTGGCTTTCATCTATATTACTCAGAACTCATCTTTAGATGCTTTGAATTCCTTTATAAATGGACTGACTGTGTTTTTACATGTTTCAAGTGTATGTCTCATGACTAAAATCCCTGATATGCCTCAACTTCCATGTCAATTAGATTCACTAATTTTCTGAGATTGCTTTGATTCAATAAGCCCAATGTATACATGATAATTTTGGTTTCAACCTATAGGTTGGAAAATGTTATCTAATCATACCACTTTGTAAAGCTTTGGATTGACTGATATATACAGTAACATACAACTTTTCTTCACCTAAGATTCGTAGTGTATTTTCAATGAGTTTTATGCCCTATCTTTGAAATGTTTCTCTTCCATAGCCTTGATGTTTCATTACTCAGAATTCATGTATTACATGCTCTGACTTCCTTTGAACTTTCAAGTTATTGGGATTTTCCTAAATGTGTTACTCTTTCATTGAAATATATACAAGCATCAGCTTCCACTAGAAGAGCTATTGTTATCTTTATCCCTGTCACTGACTCCATAGCCAAATGGTAGTAAGCCTCCATATTTTCAACCTATAAACATAAAAAATAAAAACACATAAAGTTATCCATCTATCTACATCTTTACTCAATATCATTAACCTTTGAGAGAGCCCTCTCAGGTTGAGGAGGCTAAGCCTCAATCAAAAGATTGGTTTGAGAGAGTTACACTGAAGTTGTCTAATCAGCAGCCAATCAGGTACGATTTTGGTGATAACAAGATCTTTCCAATGATCAATGTAGACCTCATCATTTTATTCTTGATTAGGCTTAAAGTAGGATAGAACATAGTTATAGATAAAGGAATAATTTCTTGAATCCAATTTGGACTTGAATACTCTCTCTTTCTAGGATGACTAGTCATGTTTGAGGTTCTTCCTCCAATGGAGTCTTTAAGCTTATTGAGAGTTTTGGAGTCGCCAGGTGGATGATTTACAACTTTATTGAGGCTGGTTGTTGTCCACCATCAGCAACCAGGTATTTTTCAACTTTTTAGGGTTTTTCAGGTAGAGAGATTGCTTTGTGGATAGGTGTACTAACAATTGATTTTTTAGATCTAGGAGACTTCCTAAGGATGCTTTCAAGATTTTCAACTGTTGCAGGAGGGTTTGCTCTAAAGAAATACTTAATCCACAAAGTATTCTTGACTGGGTTATTTTGATGTTTAATGAAAAAACAAGTTTTCCAATGGAGTCTATGGAAGACCAGTGGAGTCAGTAGGTCTACTGAAAAACAATGGATTCACCAGGTGGATGATGCTAATTGTTTTGAGGATTTGTTTATTGTCCACCATCAACAATTGGATACCAATCTAGAGATGTTTTTTTGTTTTATGAGTTCTTTATGTAACACTAAGCTTTTCAATAAGTGTTCTCCAGTATGGTCACCATGGTGCTAGTATGATGAATCAACCAGATATCATTCTTGGCTAACACTTGATTTATCTAAGTTTGACAGGGGATTTCTGAGTTCTTAAGGAATGTCTAAGCTTGTTACTTACTGAGTCCCCAACGGAGTCGCCATTATGTTAGGTCCTCGTAATTTGTTATATTGGCAAGACCAAATGTACAAGGGTAACTTCAAACCAATGTTTGGAGTCCTAGGACCTAGCCTTCCTGGACTCAGAGAGGGTTCTCTCTATATTTGTATGAAATATGTAAACTTGATTGATCTTGGGGTTTTTATTTTAGGCTAGTTATAATGATTAAGGTTTGTTTGTTTGTTTTTTTTGGTTGGGTTGCTTGTCAAGAAGAACATATAGAGTAGGAGAGGTTTAGACCGTTGGGCTATGGAGTTTGCAAAAGTTCTTGAAAGGTATAACAATAGGTCAAGAGTGTTTCGGAGGGAAATTATAACAAAGCCAAATGGATCAAGGCTTATGTGAGTGAAGTGGACATTAAATTGTGGGATTAGTAGGTTTAAAGGGTAGTTAAGAATTCTTTAACATGTACTATAACAATAAAAGTCTTTAAGAACACTATGCATAAAAAAATAACCAAAGAAAGGGCATATCATAAGATTCTTTCACCAAACCCTAACAAGTAAACATTAAGACAATAGTCCAACAAATCATAGAGAGCAACAAACTTGTAGATTCTCTAGTGATTTCACCTTCAGGAAAAGAAAACATTCAAGATAACATATAGTAATGATCAAAGAGAAGGGAACTCCTAAAATTCCTTAATCATACTACAAATAACTTCAAAGCAACCATTCAAGATGGACAAAGGGCAGGGAAAACCATAAACCTCTTCATTCAAACCCTATTTAGCAATACTTTGAAGAAAATACCTCAAAAACAATGTTTAAGTGATACCAAAGGGTAGGGATAACCATAAAATACTTTGGCATTAGCTCCATTAAATCATTATTTAGATAAAAAAGCTGAGTGGAATTAGAGAGAAACTAAGAATTCTCTAATCTAACCGAGCAGAGGAAGACATACAAGCAATAGAAAGCAGACAGAGCTAAGGTGCCTCTAAACAACATTTGTTAACCTAAACTTTTTTTCCTACTACATGAGAAATATGAAACAAAATGAAAACATAATAAGACAAGCACTAATTTAGAAAGACATCACCATTAACCATGCTCATGAATCCTGCAAATGTGCTAGCTCCATTGCCATTCCAATCAAAGCATTCACAAAACTCCAAAGCCAATTTCTCCTCAACTCCAAGTCTATGATATTGAGTCTAACAATCAACCAACATGTACAATGAGGCCTCAATGTATTATTTAACCTGCAAAGGAGGACCAAAACCCTAGCTAGGGTTTCTAAATGTCATTAACTACTCATAAATGCAAAATTTGTCCTATGAGACCATGCAAGGCCCAAGGCACAAATATCTAACTTAATAAATGAAAAAATAAATGCTAACATAACTCCTCAGCCAACTTTGGAGTGATTTTCCTAAAAACCTTCAAAATATCTTTTTCATTAACTTCAAGTGTCTTTTTTTGACTTTCTAGCAAAGGCGCAATGCCAAGGCCAAGGGCGCAGTGCCAACACTCGGAAAATAACATGTTTTGCAGCTGAGTTTTGGAGGCCTTTCGAGTGTCCAAATGAGCTCCATGATAGCTCATTGGAAAGCTTGTCCTGGCTACTTTCCAAAAATTCCATTAGGTTTCTAATTGGACTCCATTTACTGGCTAAAAAAATCAATCTCCCAATACAGCAAAGGGCGCAGTGCCAACTCTAAAAATAGGGTAGAAAATTGATTTTTTGCATGTTTTTGGCACTTTTGGAGTATTTGTTCTGCTCCAATTGAGTTGAAATTTTGTGACGAGGATGTCCTTGGCCTAAGGATTCTGAAAATTTCAAGTTTTACTCTAATGGGTGCCCCAAAAAATAGCGCAGTGCCAGTGGCACTGCATGCTTGGCCCTTCAAAATAGTCAAAAACTCAAAATCTTCAAAAATGTGCCAAAACTTAGATTTGTCTTACTAATCATGTTTAGGATGCTTGTAGGGATGCATCAACAAGAATCTCAAGTTTTTCTTTTACTCTTGCCTCATTTTCGTTGGCTAAGTCTTTCTTCAATCCAATTGTGCTTGGCCTTTTCCTTGGAAGATGTTCTTCCTCTTCTTCATCAATGACCCTTTCCTTACCTTTGTCAGGCTATTTGGTTGATGTAGAAGGCATGGCCCCTTGCCTCTTAAGGGTAGAGAACGCATGCCTATTTCCCCTCTAGTAGGTCAAAGGAAAAGGTTGAATGTCAGCCATCTCAGTGTCATCTATCTCACTGCCACTTGCATCATGGCTCTTTGACCCACTGCCATCATCCTTACTTCTCTCTGCCTCATTTCCATTTGCTTCACTAATATGTGCCTCACTACCCTCACTTTTATTTTCCTCACTGATTGATTTTTCTTTTTTTTCTTTCTCACTGTCATCTACCTTATTGACATTTTCCTCACCATTTTCTTCCTCATTGTTTGATTCTTCATTGCCATCTCCCTCACTATTTGATGCATTGGTACCATGAGATGATGGTGAGGAATTGTGAGAGGGTGATGAAGGAGGATCATCATGAGGTGATGGTATGTGAGTGGATGGTGATGCATGAGTAGTGGGGTGTGATGGTGAGGGAGGAATGGGAGGATTAGAAGATGAATTTATATGCTTATGAGAATGAGTGAGAGGCTAACAACTCACTAATAGCCCTCTGCTGATATATTTATACTCTGTTTTGAAACACCTTTGGGCTGATGTCAAATTGAGATGAAGGATGGTGATGGAATATCAACATTTGCAAGTAGAGGGACTGAGTGTTATGAATCGGATAGGTGTAGGGACAGTTTAGGTGAATGAAAAACCTCCAAACAGTGTAATCCCTTTGTCTATCATTGATTTATTTGCAGGTAGATGAAGAAATGTTTAAACAGTGCTTTCAATCTCAACCCTAGGGTTTCTTCTTAGGGTTTCAACTTCTTTTAAGTACAAATCATCAAAAATGCTTGAAGATGAGTGTATAATATGTACCTGCTCCTTGATGTGCTTAGAAAACCTATGGAAAATATTTGGAGATGATTAGGAGTGATTTGAGTGGTTAAATCACTTAGAGGACCTTCCTGGCCAAGTGCACAGCACCTAAGCTGGGGCCGCAACAGTTAATCCCAAGCACACACTGCTCAATATTGAGCACGCAACTCCAAATAAAAACTTTGTGGGTGTTGGGCAAGAGTTCAGTGCTCTGCCAGGCACGTAGCACCTGTGTATTTTGCACGGGGAAAAACCGCCAAGGGCGCAGCGCCTAATTCCAGGCATGCCGCGTTGGTATAATTTGCCCAATTTCACTTGTAAAACTCATAAATTTCCTTCTCCTGAATGCTCTTGCTCCTTTGAAATGAAATAATGAAATTTTTGAAGTAAAAAATTACTTTTATAGGCTTGAGAATTAGATTTGACTTTGCAAACCTACTTTCCTAATGTTTTAAGCTTCTTTCTCTCTTTCACTGATATTATTTGACTTTTTGATTCTAGGTGACAGAAAACACTAATATTGGCTCTTCTTTTACTCCTTGAGGCACGAAAAGTTCATTTTAACACCTTTGTGATTTAACCACATATCAATTTCTTCAACTTCTTGTGTAATTTCCACCATGAAACTCACCTTAAATTTTCACCTTTTTTCACTAACCCTTTTATAGTGCTTGCATGCCGGTGACTGAAAGGATGGGTTTGACACTACTTTTTTCTCCCTTGGCTGGTAGTTCGCTGGAGTTATGAAATTTTTGTTCCTTTTGATAATGGAGCCTTGACATGTCTATTTTGACACCTTGAAATTTTTACATAGTAGCAACATCTTCAAAAACCTCCTTTTTTCCCATCTCGGAGCCAATTCATGTATTTTTATCATTTAGTCATGGAAAGCTCATTAAACACCTTTGAGAGGATTTTCCATAGCAGCACTTTCAAAACCCTCTTTTTCCTGCACCATGGAATTCAGTTCATCATTTCATCAAGAAATATAAACTCATTTTGAAAAGTTTGGGATTTGATCACATAATAAATATCTTCATAATCCTTCCTTTGCTTTCACCATGGGGGTTAGCATCATCATTTCACCTTCTCTGGTCACTTTTCTAAAACGCTAGGTGTCTGGAGTGCTTTAAGACAATCATTAGTGTTGTCTTATAAGTTCGCTGTAGCCCTTTCAAGTTCATTCATTTCTGTCTAGTTCACCTCACCCTTTTCCAAATCTCATCAATATTCTCTGATAGATTTTCTTCATGTTTGGCCTTCTGTGCTTCCTCCATGTCATTTTCCTCATCAATATCTTCTGTTGAGACAACTTTCAACACTCCTGCAGAAGTGTTGATCAATGTCATTTTCCTCACTTGCAGACTTTGTGCTGAGAAGATAATCCTCCTTGGAAGTTTTTAGGTCCTTCTTGTGCTGACCTTCTATTACATCTGAGCCAGTTTTTAGAAAAGGAAAAGCAGTGCCTGAAACATCCAACGATAAACTTGAAAAAGTAGAAACCCTTGTGACCTAATGGGGGGTATTCCTTTGATTTTTTTTTTTTTGACTGATGTTTGGCTTAGGGATCTTCAAGTAAAAATAGAGTGTTGTCATGGGTTATTATGCTCAAAGAGGTATGGGGATGAGTCAACACTAGGAAACCCTAGATGGAAGATGGAGTCTATTGATAGGGGAAAAATAAGGCAATGAAGTTTCAGATAGGAAAAAGGCTGAAAATGAGAAGTTGGAGCTCATAATGAGTCTTCCAAGAGAAATGGGGTGACCTTGAGATGGCAAAATGAGGAAATAGTGAAATTTTTTTATAAGGATAATGAAGGCAATGAGATTTCTGAAACTCACAATATTCAAGGAATGTTGTTTTAAGAAAGCTAAAACAATTTCATATTCATCTACAAAAGTTGAAAAATATTGATGACTAACACATGTCAAATCTGATGAAGACCTAGTTGAGACAAAGGTTAATGGGAATATAACTATCAGTTGTATTATTGGTGAGCTACCTAGGTGCAGTTATAAAACCATATGAAGCCCATGATGGATTGTGCAATCAAGGAAGGTTGTAATTCCTATTTAATAGGGATTTATTTTCCTAGGAATTGTGTGAGCAAGGCAGTCTGAAGGTGGGTAGGAAATTGGCTATGTGTTTCTCCAATTTTTTGTAGATGCGTGTGAGACAATTGGTAGGGTGCATGACATTATTGTGAGCAAGAATGCATTGTATTGTTTCATGATTCCTTGGATTATTATGCAATATAGATAGAGAGGTTTTTAGTGGTTGCTTTCCCCAGGAAAATATTGTTTTGTGCTATTGATTTACTTCTTTATCTTACTTGCATGTGATTGAGAGATCATGATTTATATTCTGAAAATATTGTAGAAGTATTCAGTATCTTATATTAGTACATTACATGATCATATTGAATCGATTGATATAAATTATACATGGTATCAGAGCGCTAGGAATGAAAATAGTGGAGAATAAATTGAGTTCGTGTTGAACAATATTCAAATTTGCAGATACATTCTTTGGAGCTAGTAGCTGACCAGGATGTATTTCACTGGATTAAGACTCGAATATGCACTTGAGGGAAATTCAAATTATATTGCATGGAAGGATAATATAGAGGTAGTATTGGAGGATAATGGGTTGAAGCAGTTCATTGACACTGATATTCCTGAACCCAATCAGGAAGATGTTGCACAACATGAAGCATGGAGGAAGAATGTCGCAAAGGCGAGGAGGATATTATTAGAGGGAGTTCGAGATCATATTTTCTAGAGTCCTCATAGAAATATGAGTCCATATGCTATGTGCAAGGCCTTGACAGATATGCTTCAAAGCAGCAGTGACCACATAAAATTAGCACTCAAGGACAAGCTTAGGAAAATCAAAATGTAGTAGGGCGACACAATCTAGAAATACTTGACCAAGTTCACTCAATGTTGATATGAGCTTGGAAGTGTTTGGATTACTGTAGATGATGATGACTTGGTGAGCCTAGCACTTATAGGCCTTCATAAGAGCTGACATATTACCAGGACTCTATGAATGGGACAGAGAAGTTACCAAAGTGGGAGTGACTATTGTCAGATTTGGTACTAGAAGATTTTTGATGGAATACCAGGGATGGATCCTCATCCAAGACTGATGATGAGGAAAATTGTGCCTTAGCTGGAAAGAAAAAGAAGTGGAAAGGGAATAAGTTCCATTCCAAATTTGACACTAGAAAAGAAGGCAAGAAGCGAGACATGTCAAAGGTGAAATGTTTCAACTGCCATGATCATGGACACTATGCCACAAATTTTCCACAAAAGAAGAAGAACAACAAGAAGGCTCTTGGAGCTAAAACGGGTGAATATTTTGCCTCATATTTTGAGTTGGAATTCTCTCTCATCGCATGCATGGTGTCAACTGTGATGGGATCTATGTGGTACTTGGTTAGTGGCGTATTTTTCCACATGAATGGAAACAAATAAATCTTTAGTAGCTTGGAGGAGAAGGATCTTCAGATGCACATCGAGATGGATGATGACAGGAGGTATAGCACTACCGAGATTGGTATAGTTACTTTCCAGAGATAGTCACGTAAAAATTTCATATTAAAATATGTCATGCATGTATCAGGCTTGAAAAACAATTTAGTTTTAGTTTCTATGTTCGAGGATCTTGGATATGATGTGTTTTTCAGTGAAGGAAAGGTGTTCCTTCGTCACAAAACCACATGATAGATAAGAATATTGGGGTTTGTTTGAAGAACATCTACAAACATGATGTAGATGGTTGCGCAACATTGAATAGTAAAGAAAATGAGGTGGTGAGACAAGATACTGGTGAGTTATGGCATAGGAGGTTAGGTCATCTACACCACAGTGTTTTGAGGATCATGCAACTTATTTCTGTAGGTCTTCCAAAGGGTACACTTGCACAAATAGACACATGCAAGGGATGTACTTTGGGGAAGTATACAAAGGAAAAATTTCATGAGTAGGAGAATCAAGCAACGACAATCCTTAAGAGAGTTCACTCAAATGTGTGTGGACCATTCTCAATAGATTCCACAACAAATCACAGGTATTATGTGATTTTTGTTGATGATTTTTCTAGGAAGTGTTGGATCTTCTTTATGTAGAAGAAATACTAGAAGTTTTCCAATTTTTATAAGTCTAAAGCACTGGCGGAGAAATATATAGGGAAGAAGGTAAAGGCTCTAAGGAGTGAAAATGGTGGTGAATATATCTCTAATGAATTCAATAAATTTTTTGCTAAAGAAGGAATTCAAAGACAATTGATTGCACTTCATAACCCACAACAAAATGGGGTTGCAGAAAGAAAGAACAGAAAAATTGTGGGAGTCGCATGAGCTATGTTACATGATCAGGGCCTACAGTTACATCTGTGGGTATAGGCATGCAACACAATGGTATTTGTGCAGAACAACAGTCCTCATTGGATACTTGGCATGAATACACCAGATGAGGCTTTTTTAGGTAACAAACTGGATGTTTCATATTTTATATTTTTTGGCTCATATGTCTATTTCCATGTGACCAAAGATGCCAAGAAGAAGCTAGAACCAACAACAAAGGATTGGATATTTGTGTTGAGATTCAATAAGAAGATCCTAATGAAAATTAAGCACCTACACTAGGATGGAGCCTTAGGCTATTTTTAGGTGGAGGTCTATTTATAGATGCATGAGAAAATTCTATTTATAGATGATATCTATTTATAGATGCATGAGAAAATTATATTTATAGATGATGGTATATTTATACATGTATGTGTGAGTTCTAGTTATAGATCACATGTCTATTTATAGATGCATGTCGAATATTATTATCCCTTAATAATAGTTGGACAATAAACAATAATAAATTCTCAATGAGCACTAGGAAATAGTTAGCTGAAGTGGAAAATAAGTTCTCTATAGGAAATTCGAGTTCAAAGGTTGGTTGGTGGGACATGTAAGTGGACTTATTTGTAACCGATTGATTCGAAGTTGTAACAGATTTGGATGTGTAGTTATGTGAGTTGTAAAGTAGTTTAGCTTAGCTAAGTGAGTTAAACTCGGTTGTAATAGTTGTAATTGAAGATACACTAGTGAGAGATCAATGAATTAATTATTAATTAACTCATAGTCAGTGGTCTCACATGAAACTGAAGATTTACTACTATTAATTACATGCATGTCAGATCTAGTAGAGACCCAGTTGATATGTAGGTCAAAGGGACAATTTGACTATCAGTTATGACATTAGAAGGTGCACTCATGCAACCACACACACATTGGATGTGCCCATGAGAATTGTCCAGTCAAGGCAAGTAGGATTCCATTCATTCAGGGATTTCTATCAGTTGGGATTGTGCAGTGGAGGCAGTAAATTGGCCATGGATTTTCCAATTTTTGTATGACGGTGTGAGACAATTGTATATTGTACCGAAAGCTCTTGGATTAGAGTTTTGTATGAGATTTTTTCATGATCCATGATACATACATAATATAGGATAGTGGGGTTTTTAGCTTTATTATTTCCCGGTAATAACATTTGTGTTATGTGTGATTGATCTTTCTTCATGATATTGCAATTGGAAATCGTGTTTTAAATTCCGCAAAGATTTTTGTAGAAGTGATTATGTATTTAACAGTGGCATATAATTGTTAGATTAGGAGAATCAATGCAATACATAATTTGTATTAAAATTTCTACATGGTATCGGAGCATAGAATGTTTCAATTTTGAAGCAGGAGTAGAGTTTGTTGGTGGAAAGAATTTGAATTTGGAGAAATATTTTCTTGGTGCTACAATTGAGTAAACATCGAAATGCTTTCAATGGCTTGCGGCTAGAGTATGAAATCAAGGGCAGCTCGAACTACATTTCCTCGAAGGACAGGATGGAGGTGGTTCTTGAATATAATAGCTTGAAGGAATTCATCAACAGTGATGTTCCTAAGCCCACTTTGATATATCCTTCATTACTTGATGCATGGAAAAAAAAAGTGGCAAAGGTGATAAGGATTTTCGTTGAAAGGTGTATGAGACCACATTGTCTCAAGCCTTCATGGGAAAGCCATGCCATATGCTATGTGGAAGGCTTTGACAGATCTTTTCCAGAGCATCATTGACCATAGGAAATTGGCGCTCAGAGATAAACTCAGGAAGATCAAGATGGAAAAGGGCGACAACATTCCAAAGTATCTCACAAAGTTTTTCCAATGTTGGGATGAACTTGGGAGTGTGGGAATAACTATTGCTGATGATGATTTGGTGAGCTTGTCTCTCTTTGGACTTCGTAAGAGTTGGCACAATTATGAAGACTCTGTCAATGGATGGGAAAAACTTCCAGATTGGGAACGATTGTGGTCAGATCTAGTGCAGGAGAAGTTCAGGCGGAACACCAAAGATGGCTCTTCATCAAAGCATGATGATGAAGAGGATTGTGCTTTGGCTGCCAAGGCAAGAAAGGGGAAGGGGAATAAATTCCCTTCTAAATCCGATTCTAAAGGAAAGAAGATGGATTTATCGAAGGTGAAGTGTTTTCAGTGTCACGAACATGGGCATATCTCTACTAACTTTCTGAAAAATAAGAAGACTAAGAAGGCTAATGGAGCTGTAGCTGATGAGGCCCTTGCCTCGCAATTTTAACTTGACTTCTCCTTGATCGCATGCAGGGTTTCAAGTGTATTGGGATAGGTGTGGTATTTGGATAGCAATGCTTCCTTCCACATGACGGGAGATAAGGATATTTTTAGTGACTTGGAGGAGAAAGATCTCCAAATGCATATAGAGATGGGTGACGATGGAAGATATAGTGCGACTGACATTGGTACCTTACCTTTCAAAGGGAGTCAGGTAAACCATTTTATTTGAAATATGTTATGCGTGTTCCAGGCCTGAAGAAAAACTTGGTCTCAGTCACAATGTTGGATGACAGAGGCTATGACATTGTTTTCAGCAATGGAAAAGCTTTCTTGCAACATAAAAATATGGGTCAAGCCAAAAGGATAGGGATTCGAGTTAAGAATATCTACAAGTTAGAGGTATATGGCTACGCTGCCATGATAGGAAATGTAGAAAAAGTGGTGAGCCGAGATGAAGGTGAATTATGGCATAGGCAATTGGGCCATATTCATCATGGAGCCTTGAAATTCATGCAACAAATATCTATTGGACTTCCAATGGGAACACTTTCTCAGTTAGATCAGTGTAAGGGTTTCACCATGGGGAATTATGTAAATTCCACCTTTCATGAAAAGGAGAATCGTGCTTCGATGACCCTGGAGAGAGTTCACACAGACGTGTGTGGACCATTCTCAATTGTTTCAATAGAAAAACATAAGTATTATGCTATTTTTGTTGATGAATTTTCTCATAAATGCTAGATATTCTTCATGCAAAAGAAGGATCAAACATTCCCAAAGTTCTATGAGTTTAAGGTATTGGTGGATAAAGAGTCAGGGAAGCAAGTGAAGGCTCTGAGGAGCAATAATGGTAGAGAATACATCTCTAACGAATTCAAATACTTCTGCAACAAAGAAGGAATTTTAAGAGAACTAATAGTGCCTCATAATCCACAACAAAATGTGGTTGTAGAGAGGAAAAATAGAATGATCGTGGTTGTAGAACAAGCGATGTTGCATGATCAAGGCCTACCAATGCATTTGTGGGAAGAAGCATGCAACACTGTGGTTTATGTACAAAACTGTTGTCCTCATAGAGTACTTGGCATGAGTACACCTGAAGAATCTTTCACTGGTAAGAAACTAGAAGTGTCACAGTTTAAGATTTTTGGCTCATCTTTTTATGTCCATGTGACCAAGAATGCCAGGAAGAAGCTAGAGCCGACTGCTGAAGTTGGGATCTTTGTGGGGTACTGTTGAAGCCTCAAAAATCGCTGCAACAACATTGGGGGATAACCACTCGGTCCATAGCTTAAAGCAACTCCATTTCTATTTGGAGTAGTGGCTCCAACTGGTTTAACTAGGTCCAGTTACCTTTTTCCTATCGCTATTGGTTTATGATGTATCTTTAACTACCAATAGATAGGGATATCAGATCACTTCTTCTTGTTGATCAGGAAAGAGAATGAACTTTAAGCTGATTTGGGTTCAACCAAACCACAACTAAGATTTTACCCCTTTGAGAAGAGGACTTAAAAGAATGTAGAACTTAATCTAAATGAAAACTTATTCTATAATGCAAACAAAATAAACTAATCTAAATCCTATCTCAATTAGGTAGATATAGATCTAACCCAACTAAAAGCAAGATAATTAAATGATGAGAATTTAAATATGTCTGGCTTTTAATTAGTGTCAAGCTAACAAAGAAATTAAATTAGCTGATATTTGTGAATACCAAAACACATCCTATTGAGACCTTTTAACTAAAATAATAAATCAACAACACTGAGGAAAAAATTCACAAAAAATGATATTGATTGTCTAATCAGTCAAGCCAATAATTAAAGAATAATATGTGGAAGAAATCTGCATCACATTACTATTTAATATATTAGTTTTATAAGATAGATTTCTGAGTAAATAGTTACTCAGAAATCAAATTTTAATCCATAAGAGAAGAGATACATAACAATATTGAGACAAATCATCCATATCAACAGAAATGCATAAACATGAATAAAATGAAACAACACTTTTATTATCATAAAAATTAAACTAGTATTTGAAATAGAAGTGTCAAAAATACAAATTAATTGAATCCGTTTCTGATCCTGGTCTCTAACAGTCCTTTACATTACTTGAACTTCTTCTTTCAAAACTAGAGCTGCAAAAATGAAAACTCTGCCCATCATACATAATTCAAGATATAAAGAAAAAACCCTCAATAATGTTCAGATCTGAAATTTTCTCTTCTCCCTTCTACAACTCTAAATTCCTATTACAAAAATGCTTTTAGAAGTCCATAATTGCAGAGGAGAGAGGCCCTTATTACATTCTACGATCTGCCATTTATAATATTTTCAAAAGTATTTTTGAGAGGAAAGTTTGTTGAAGAAAAGTCTACCCAATCCACTTTTATTTGCTCAAAATTCCAATCTTTAATTGCTAGAGCATTTTCATTGATTGAGATCTTTTTTCTTCATATTCTCTTCTACTATTTTCCTGCAAAAAGAAATCAAAATAATTTAAGATGTAACAATCAAGGTCAAAATTCCATTTTGGCATTAAAACAAACCCAATCAAATACAATTAAATAAATAATTAAAAAGGAAATTCAAGCTTTCTATTGATTTCTGTGATGATTTAATTGGCCAAAGATATTATTAATGAATGAATCTACATTTTGGAAGAGGCTTTGGGTAAATGAAAATGAAGAAAATAAACTCAAAAAATTGATTTTGTTTTATAAACTCAGAGCTTGATCTTTTGTCTTTTTTTAGACCCAATAGTGACTAAATCTGTTAGTGAAACCTCCTCAGAAATGTTCTCCTTGATTTTCTCTTTCCACTGAGCCATTCTGAGCCTCATTTGGCCAAGTAAAACTCAATCTATGAGCCTTCAAATTTGATGAGTCAAATCTGGCATAAATCTAGAAATTCTGTTGTTGGGCTAAAAATCAGAATTTTAATTAAAAAATCTAATCCTAAATTAGACTCTAATTATCTAATAATTAATTATATTTTAATTGTTAATTTATAAACTAAACTAATTATTTAATAAACTATTTATTAATTAATATTAATCTAATTAATTAATATAATTAACTAAACTAACACTTGTTAATTTACCATTCCACTAATGTTAAATTAAAACTATCCTAACTAACACTCCACTATACTAACTTTAACACTATCACTCCTTCACTCACATATGAGTGAGTTTGAAACTAATACAAATGACTTATGACAATTACCATTTGACTACTTCACGATCAGCATATCGGGAATGAAGGTCATCGGGGTTTCAAAGAGATGCGTCTATTGAAAATTCCCGATGCGATGTATTAAATTCTTTTTTTTTTATGTTTTTATATATATTTGTTTTTAGTGTTAAATTTAATTTAATTATATTTAATACAATAATTAATTTAATTAATTTAAAATTTAATGTTAAATATTAGTTTTTTTTTTGCTTTAGTTTTATTTTAATGATGTTAATTTGTGAAATTATCTAAGGGATGATTTGCCTATCTAAACTATAGCCACTTTGATATCTAATAATAAACTACAGTCATTTTGATATTTTGGATTTTTCGAGATTAGTAATTTATTTCAAAATTGGAGTAAATTACTGAAATCTCGACGCTTCGTGATTTGACTGTATAAGTAAAATTGAAAAATATTAGTAATAACTAACTAAGGGTTAATATTTAAACTAAATGTATCATTGAACTAATTTAATTACAAAATAAAATATTGTACATTTTATGCATTTTTAACTTAGGCGACATAAATGATTAGATTTCAAAGGAGTGCCATTTACAAACCAGTTGACCAAATGAGGCGAAACAAGTATCAATGGAAAGCTTATAAAAAATTGATTTTAAAAAAGAAATCAAAACAAGAATCTAAAGAAAATTAAAAATTAACAAAATCATAGGATAATCAACTTAATAAAAATCCTAAAAGGTGTTTAGCCAAAAATTTTATAGAAAGGGTCCCTATTATTTTAAGTGAACAAGTCAAAAATGGGGGGGGGGGTTGTGTTTTACCACAACAATGGTGACATATGGGAGAAGACCCAGTTATCTCTATTTGATATGAACAAGATTTTCCTAAAATTAAAGTAAAAATAAGTAAAAAGATAAAATTATTATTTTTAATGCTTGACTAGGTTCATTAGTCTGAATAAAAGCAAGAATCATCTTACTATAATTTTCTTAAAATTCCTCATAAATTAAAATATCTCATAACTCTATATCAGTCCTTAATTAGTTGTAGAGATAAATCAGGGGTCACTTTACAACATAGATTTTAAAATGTACTCATTTGTCATAGGTAGAGCCACTGCTGCCAGCAAAAATCTATAGTCTCGTACCTTTTAATCATGAATGATTCAGAATCCCATCTATTTAAGAATTATTGACCTAGAGATAAATCCATATTTTGTTTTTTTTTTTTTTTAGTTCTTAAAAGCCATTGTCCTGGTTTGGTAGGAAAATAGTTGACAATGCCATTCACTGGTTATAATTGGACTGAACAAGCTAGCTCGTGATGAGACCCCTTGTCTTATAATTTTTTGTAATCATAAGCCATTACCCTGGTTGGTTTAGTAGTGTTGGTAATGTCAGCCTATTTTTCCCCTATGATCATGGTAAACAGGCTCATGATGACACCTCTTATCTTTTAAGTTTAAATATATTTTTGGATTACACTCTAGAAAAATAAAACTGTTTTAAACAGGGAGAATCATTGACTCCTTAAGAATTTAGAATGACAATTTTAGAGTTAAAAATGCTTTGCTATAAAGTGTCTTTACTTGGTTAAAAAAAATAACTTTTCTTGACTGATAATAGAATTTTGAAAGATTTGAATAAAATATGGAAATATCAAAATAATTACAATTTTGATGAAAAAGAAATTTCTCATATTTCATGATACTTCATCAAATTCTCTTTTTTTAATCTCTTCCCTAAGTACGTCTACCTTTATAATAAGAAAAACAAACTTTATTAAGAGATTTTAAGAAAAAGATAATAGTAAACTATTAATAATTTTTTCCCTATGTATGTCGACCATGATTAGGTAATAAGAAGGCCTCCTATATAAATCATGGCAGAGTCACTAAAATTAAAATTGAAAATCAAAAGAAAAGAATTCTTAAACTAAAGTGAGAAAAGAAATTAGCAATACAAAATAAAAAATGAAGAAATTTAAAAGTGGAAAGGAAAATCCTAATTTTGAAACACAAACTCTAATAAGAATGTTTATACCAATGTCTCAACAAAATGAAGTAAAAGAAAATAATCATGTAATTATTCTTTCTTATGTTGAGATTCAGATGAATTATGCATTGTAGGGTTGTAAATGTTTTAGACTTTAAATAGAAGTGATGATAAAATTTAGCCACAATGAAAACTTTTTGTCTGATGTCAATCTTCTTGTTTCTAAGCATCATCTTAATTATTTTCTAATAAAAAGAATTCTTAAAGAAACAAACTAAAGGTTTCAAAAACTTCTTAGTGTAGCTGTTTCAACAAAGATTATCGCTGCTTCATGAAATAAAACCAGGAGAAGAGTATAGGACATTCAAAATATGATCTGGTAGATTATTGAAAGCTTTTATGCAAGGCTGCAAAACAGATTTAAATATCAACATAATTTAAAAAACATAACTAAAAATTAATGAAAGTGGATACATGAATCTTACCATTGGATAATTGCATTTGATCTTACCTGAAAGGTATCAGTTTCTCCAATACTAGCCGAATTCTTATTTTAGTCAACATTAAAACATGAAGAAGTCAAACTAACCAAAATCCTATAACCCAAAATCATTATTTATTTTATTTAAACTAAAGCAAGCAGTAAAATGTAAAAACAGAATGCTTTCTGTTCAAGGGAATTGGAATTAAAACAAATGCATTAGAAATGAGGTTGAGAATTTGCAGTGATGAAAGTTGTCAAAATATTATAGGTTTCATATAAACTCCATGATTTTCTATAAATTGTCCAAAATTAAGACCATATTTAAGATAATGAAATTAAAAAAAAAAGAGGTCTTGAATTTCATATTTAATTATGGAATTATTTAAAACTGAAATATATGAGAAATCAAAATGATTTAAATATGTTGTGAATTTTTCATCAATTGCTTTAGTACCATAGTGGTTACCCAAAATTGCTTTTGAAGTATTTCATACAACATAATGCATTATCGGATTATTCGCATTGTATGTTTCTTCATAATGCTTAAAGTTCAATCTGCAAAATTTCACCTTTGCAGATATGTCATATATTGATTAAATGTTAATGGCGTAGAAGCATGCATTGGAATCTATCGCATCGAGAATTGCAATGGAAAATTTGTGATATGAGAACATGCAATGAGAATATATGCGACGCAATATTGAATAATTGTTATATCAAGAATCAGGGAATGGTCGCATTGTGCTTTGTACTTTGTACATCACACATCACGCATCGCAGATCCAGAATAGTGATATGGCCATAAAAAAAAATGCGATGAAGCGATTGCGATATTGGCATATCGAAATATTGGAAAATAGTCATGTCGAAAATGCCAATACGATTCTTGCGATAGCGAGAACGCGATGGATGACGTGGCTTTTAGGTGGGACCGGCTTTGGACCTCAAAAGAAATTGGCGATCGACAATCTTAAGTACATGATGTGATATTCTTGATATGCCGATATGCAATGAAGAATGGACCCGATAAATTTATTACGAGATTTTAAAATTATATCAGATCCGAGACATCGGTACTTTTAAAATTATTCCCTTACCATTATTACGATTGAATGGACGTGATATTTCTTATGAACTTGATTTAAATTTGATATCAGGTCCCTAATTATGTGATCATCACAATATTGGTAAATTCATTTTATCAGAGATTTTTGATTCAAGATAATGGGATTATATTCAGCTGAAAACCTCTGATATGCGAAATGTGATATAGAATTTTATGAGAGAATGAGTGAGGTAGCACATTGGAGGTTTTTCATCAGCAATTTGTTATCAGAAAATGATAAGAGCTACTTCCGATTATGATATAAATGGTTGTGATATGGATGATGTGATATTGGAATGAAATAATTGACGAAGATGAGTGGGATGAGAATGTTGTGAATATATATATTCACTGTAGTATTAGTAATATGAAAATCAAGTTGAAATGTTTTTGATATGAATCTTGCGATACTGTTTTAAATTTCAATTGGGTTTTCTAAATGAATGAAAGAAAAGTTAAAAAATGCTCAAATTCTAATGAATCACAAATAAAATTTCCCTGAACCTGTTGCAAATTTGAAATGGGTTTACTGCTTACTTCAAGTTTCAAAAACAAATGAAAACCTGCAAATAAAACAGAACAAGAGTAAAAATAAACTAAGGAAAAGAGAAACTAACAATAGATGAAAATGAACTTGTAAATGCGTACCTGGAAGGAAATTCTTAGTAGCTTTTACCTCATGAATCTTCGAATTCTTCCTTCGATTTATCAAAATTCTGACTTTGTTCAAAATCATCCCATTATTTATTCTAAATTAGAGTGAAAAATCAAGCTGAAGGAAATCAATTATTCATGTTCAGAAGATTGAAATTCATAGCATCCATCAGAAACGAAAATGAGAATATGTTCCTTTTTGAATTGCAACAACAATTTATTACCTCTGCTCATTCCGAATTAACTTGAGAATTTTTTTTATTGTTATAGTGATTGTTTAATAATCCCTTTAGTAAATAACTATGATGCACATTGCAACATTAGATAATAAACTAAATATCAAAATGGGATAAAGCCACTAATTGTGGAAAAATATCAACATAGATTTGAATGTGTGTGTATGGCAAAATGGACACCCTTAAGGTCATTTCAGAAGAAAATCATATAAGTACATTTCGAAATAGAGAAAAGTGGCTTTGAGGTGATTGGTGCCAAGTGCAATCTCAATTGAATTTAGTCAAGACATTATTAAGAATAGGCAGAGTAGAGATATTGCTGCAATAAATTTTGATTTAAAAATGAGAAGCAAGAATTAGAAATTTTCTGATAAGAGGAAAATATTTCCTTGAACATGTATATTATATGAGAAGGGCTAATTGCTCGCTTTATTTTATCTGCATAACTATTAAGAATAAATTAACTATATAAAACAAACAAACTAAATTAATTATACTTCTATTCTAACCATATACATGAAAATGACTAGGTATAGTCATATTTACATTGTAACCATTCTCATATTTTAATTCCTGCATATATGTACAGTTCAAATGTTAGTAATAAAAATAAAAATTTAATTGAACCAAGAAAATTAAATCTGTAATCAGAATGTATAGTTATTATTAACAACTTATTTACAATCACTTTCTTTTGAAATGTCTTTTCCAACTGAATTCCAATTGGATCATCGAAACCTGGATGGGTTTCCATTAAGGATTGGAAAATGTTTAAAAGAGGAGATGACAGGCCAGATTGTGGATATGAGCTTTTAAATTTCCTGAAAAAAATTGTTAGTGTTATGTGTAAGTGTTAAACTATTAACAATTTTCCATGAAGGAAAAATATCCAAACAATTTTCAAATGAGTTAATGAAAAATGGATGGAAATCTGTCAAATAAAATGGAAAATTATTAATTGGATTAGATTGCTGGCCAAATTGTAAAAATACATTCTCTTTTTGATACTGCCTTAGAGAAGATAGAAGCTTTTGATAAAACATTAGCATTGATTGAAATTGAAATATTAATATCTTTTGATGTTCATTATTATAATATGAAACTTCAATTTCCCAATAGGGCAATGCATCAATTGAGTGTTTACTATTAAAATGCTCAATATGTTAGCGTAGAGTGCCAAAAATTTGAAAAAAAAATCTGAAAAAAAATCTAAATTTGAACAAAACAAGCGTGAAAGAAAAAATAAAGTGAAATCACTATTGGTACAACTGATGTTACAAAAAAATTGGGATTGTTTTGAAATAATTTCTTTTTCACAAGGATTGGCCAGAATAATGGCATTTGAATAATTTCCAATTCCAACTTGTGAATTAGAAAGAGAATTATGATTATGAGTAGGAATGGGAGTTTTATCATGATATTAATCATAAATTGGAATGTTTTCCCAAATGGTGAAATCATGAAGATAATTTGCTACTCTAGGATGAGGATTGGTTGAAATAATTTCTAAATTGAAATGTTCCTCATTCACTGATATTATTTGAATTTTATCATGAGGATTCTCTTGAGAAGAACAGAAATCAACATCCTTGATGTCAGAGTAATTATCATAAACGACTTCAGAATATTCTCTAGAATTCTCTTCGATCTCGTCCAATATATCAAAACAAGAAGGAATAAAAAATTAATGTTCATTAATGGCAAAAGAATGATAAATAATTGTTTCTCTATCTTGATAAAAATTTATTGGTAATTCATTTAGATTATCCTCTTTATTAATACGAAGAGGGGAAAAATTACCATCATTAAAAATATCAGGGTAAAGGGAAAAATGTGAATCTGAAACAATGCATTTAAAAATTTCTCTGTTTGAGAACTCTCGTACATTATGCTCATTGTAAATTTCAGATTGTAGATCATTCATTTGTCTATTTGCGCTTTCTTGAAGAATTGTGCTTTGGTTCTGTGAATTTGGTACTTGCTTATCATGAAAAAATTTAGAAATTTTTACATCATTTTGTGTGTTATTATTTACTTTGATTGCTGCTTACACCTGTTGATTTGCAATTTGATTTTTTGAATTCATTTCAGAGTAAATTTCAGATTTCAAGGCAACTCTTTCTCCAAAATTGCTGCTGTTACCTTCTTGCATTTGATAAGAAATATTTTCTAAGCTTTGTGAGACCACTTCATTATGATTTATTTGCACATCCATATTGGAATTCTCATTGATGTTGGAAGGGGATGGAACAAAGCTTGAACTAATTTCATATGGATTGAGAATGGGAGGAAGAGAGAAAATATATTCAAACCAATCTAGTGATTCTTCTTCCGTAGGTTTATCTGCAACTTTAAATCTTAAACAATTCAAATGAAATCAAATATTAAAATCTCTAACAGACTCATTTTCAAATCTTCGTAGATATTCAATTTCATCACATATCTATTCATAATCGTATCCGTCAAATTGAAAAAAGAAAATTGTAACAAATTGATCCCAACTGTGACTTGAGGCAACTGGAAGAGTTCTACACCATTTTCTAGCTTTTGCCGCAAATGCGAGAGTAAAAATTCTACATAAAATGCCTTCATCAATTTCTTGAAAATGACAATTTGAAACATTTTGAATAAATTGAAAAACATGATTAAAAGCAGAAGAATTTTTCTTACCATTAAAATTTACTTGAGACAAGAGTCTTACCACTTCAGGTGGAGTATTGGAAGATGCACGTCCATGGATACAACTCCAAATTGGAAGTTTAAGAGGAGCCATCGTGATTTAAATAAAATGTTAAAATTGAAAAGACTCCAATAGACAACAAGTTTTAGGCCCTCCTTCTAGCGCCAAAAATGTTGAAGCCTCTAAAATCGCTGCAACAACATTGGGGGATAACCACTCGGTCTGGAGCTTAAAGTAGCTCCTTTTCCGTTTGGAGTAGTGGCTCTAACTGGTTTAACTAGGTCCAGTTACCTTTTCCCTATTGCTATTGGTTTATGATGTATCTTTAACTATCAATAGACAGAGATATCAGATCAATTCTTCTTGCTGATTAGGCAAGAGAATGACCTTTAAGCTGATTTGGGTTCAGCCAAACCACAACTAAGATATTACCTATTTGAGAAAAGGAATTAAAAGAATGTAGAACTTAATCTAAACGAAAAGTTATTCTATAATGAAAACAAAAGAAACTAATCTAAATCCTATCTCAATTAGGTAGATATAGATCTAACCCAAGTAAGAGAAAGATAATTAAATGATGAGAATTTAAATATGTCTTGCTTTTAATTAGTGTCAAGCTAACGAAGAAATTCAATTAGATGATATTTGTGAATACCAAAACACATCCTATTGAGACCTTTTAACTGAAATAATAAATCAACAACACTCAGGAAGAAATTCACAAAAATGATATTGATTGTCAAATCAATCAAGCCAATAATTAAAAATAATATGTGGAAGAAATTCGCATCATGTTATTATTTAATAAATCAATTTTATGAGACATATTTATGAGAAAATAGTTGCTTAGAAATCAGATTTTAATCCATAAGAGCAGAGATACATAACAATACTGAGACAAATTATCCATATCAACAGAAATTCATAAACATGAATAAAATGAAACAACAATTTTATTATCATAAAAATAAAACTGGTATTTGAAACAAAAGTGTCAAAAATACCAAATAATTGAATCTGTTTCTCTGATCCTAGTCTCTAATAGTCCTTTACATTACTTGAACTTTTTCTTTCAAAACTAGAGCTGCAGAAATGCAAACTCTGCCCATCATACATAATTCAAGATATAAAGAAAAAGTCCTCAATAATGTTCAAATCTAAAATTTTCTCTTCTCCCTTTTACAACTCCAAATTCCTATTACAGAAATGCTTCTAGAAGTCCATAATTGCAAAGGAGAGAGGCCCTTATTACATTCTGCAATCTGCCATTTATAATATTTTCAAAATTATTTTTGAGAGGAAATTTTGTTGAAGAAAAATCTGCCCAATCCACTTTTATTTTCTCAAAATTCCAATCTTTAATTG
This sequence comes from Pinus albicaulis, assembly GCA_034641835.2. NCBI lineage: Eukaryota > Viridiplantae > Streptophyta > Pinopsida > Pinales > Pinaceae > Pinus > Pinus albicaulis. The sequence goes on from JAXQQM020092155.1 coordinate 168,186, forward strand.
TTGGAGCATTTTCATTGATTGAGATCTTTTTTCTTCATATTCTCTTCTACTTTTTTCCTGCAAAAAGAAATCAAAATAAATTAAGATGTAACAATCAAGGTCAAAATTTCATTTTGGCATTAAAACAAACCCAATCAAATACAATTAAATAAATAATTAAAAAGGAAATTCAAGCTTTCTATTGATTTCTGTGATGATTTAATTGGCCAAAGATATTATTAATGAATGAATCTGCACTTTGGAAGAGACTTTGGGCAAATGAAAATGAAGAAAATAAACTCAGAAAATTGATTTTGTTTTAGAAATTCGGAGCTTGATCTTCTACCTATTTTCAGACCTAATAAATGACTAAATCTGTTAGTGAAACCTCCTTAGAAATGTTCTCCTAGATTTTCTCTTTCCAATGAGCCATTCTGACCCTCATTTGGCCAAGTAAAACTCAATCTATGAGCCTCCAAAGTTGATGAATCAAATCTGGCATAAATCTAGAAATTCTGTTGCTGAGCTAAAAATTAGAATTTTAATTAAAAAATCTAATCCTAAATTGAACTCTAATTATCTAATAATTAATTCTAATTTAATTGGTTAATTTATAAACTAAACTAATTATTTAATAAACTATTTATTAATTAATATTAATCTAACTAATTAATATAATTAACTAAACTAACACTTATTAATTTACCATTCCACTAATATTAAATTAAAACTATCCTAACTAACACTCCACTAATCTACTAACACTCCACTATACTAATATTAAAATAATACTACACTAACACTACACTATACTAACATAACACTATACTAACTTTTACACTATCACTCCTTCACTCACGTATGAGTGAGTTTGAAACTAATACAAATGACTTATGACAATTACCATTTGACTACTTCTCAATCTTCATATCGGGAATGAAGGTCATTGGGGTTTCAAAGAGATGCGTCTATTGAAAATTCCCGATGCGATGTATTAAATTAATTTTTTAATGTTTTTATATATATTTGTTTTTAATATTAAATTTTAATTTAATTAATTTAATCATATTTAATATAATAATTAATTTAAAATTTAATGTTAAACATTAGTTTTTTTTGCTTTAGTTTTATTGTAATGATGTTAATCTGTGAAATTATCTAAGGGATGATTTGCCTATCTAAACTACAACCACATTGATATCAAATAATAAACTACAACGATTTTGATATTTTAGATTTTCTGAGATTAGTAATTTATTTGAAAATTGGAGTAAATTACTAAAATGTCGATGCTTCGTGATTTGGCTGTATAAGTAAAAAGGAAAAATATTAGTAATAACTAACTAAGCGTTAATATTTAAACTAAATGTATCATTGAACTAATTTAATTACAAAAATGGAATATTGTACATTTTATGCATTTTTAACCTAGGAGACATAAATGATTAGACTTCAAAGGAGTGCCATTTACAAACCAGTTGACTAAATGAGACAAAACAAGTATCAATGGAAAGATTATAAAAAATTGATTTTAACAAAGCAATCAAAACAAGAATCTAAAAAAAAATGAAAAATTAACAAAATCATAGGATAATCAACTTAATAAAAATCCTAAAAGGCGTTTAGCCAAAAATTTTATAGAAAGGGTCCCCATTATTTGAAGTGAACAAGTCAAAAATTGGGGGGGGGGGTGGTGCGGTGTTGTTGTGTTTTACGATAACAGTTACACAAAAACACCCCATAATTATTGTGTGTATTTTCCTAACAGTAAGATGACGGTTATGCGACGGGATATAAAATTCGATGAGGGGAAAGCCATGTGGTTGTCGCTTGAGAGGGAGCTAGACTTGCATTCAGAGGAGGAACTATTGGTTCCCAAAGATGATTCTCTAGATGTGCATCGGTCACAAGAGGAGGTGCATGGAGTGGAGGAGTCCACTCACGCAGAGCCAAATATTACAATAGGCAAAATGCATACCATAAAAGCTGATAGGTTGAGACTTGATGTTGCACATAATGTAGGAACCCCTACTTCACAGCACAGACAAAGAAAATCTCCTAACCGATTTATTGGATACATGGCTCTCATGATAAAATGTATTGTGACTGAGCCATATTGCTTTCAGTAAGCAGTTCAAGAGCCCACATGGGTAGATGCAATGGTGGAGGAGTATGACTCCATTCTCAAAAACAGTACTTGAGAAATTGTTCCAAGGCCAATTGATAAATTAGTGGTAGGTTCAAGATGGATCCACAAGGTAAAGCAAGCTACAGATGGGAGTGTTGAGAAATACAAGGCCATATTTGTAGCCTGGGGCTTCTCACAGATCGAGGGGATTGATTATGAAGAAAAAATTTCACCTTTCATAAGGTATTCTTCCATAAGGACCATCCTTGATCTTTCATCGCAGATGTGCTGGCGCATTCATCAGATGGATGTGAAGACTGTGTTTCTCAATGGGATCATTGAGGAAGAGGTGTACATAGAGCAGCCTAAAGGATTTGAGATCTTCAGCAGTGAGTCGCATGTGTGCCAACTCAAAAGAGAGTTGTATGGGCTGAAGCAAGCACCCCGTGCTTGGTACACTCGGATAGACAGCTATTTCACTGGATTGGGCTTCACCGAAAGTGAGGCGGATGCAAACCTATACCACATTGTGGTGGAGGATAAGATTTTAATCATTTTTCTTTATGTTTATGATTTAATATTGACTGGTGACGAGAAGCTAATACATTCATGCAAGGAGGACCTTACAAAGGACTTTGAGATGAAGGATATTGGCCTCCTTCATTATTTCCTTGGATTGGAAATATGGCAGCGATATGTTGAAATTTTTATGTCTCAAGGCAAGTATGCAAGGGAGATACTTGGTAGGTTTCACATGGAGGGCTGCAAACCCATGGATACTCCTCTTCCAGGAAACTGGAGGAAAGAGGATGCTACATCTGGAGAGGTAGTGGATGCTACTTTCGACAGTTAGTGGGTTTGCTAATGTATCTAGTGAACACAAGACTAGACATTTGCTATGCAGTTAACCCCCTAAGTCAAGTGATGGTTAAGCCTACCAAGCTCTTTTGGAAGGTGGGAAAGCATGTCCTAAGATACATGAGGGGCACATCTGAGTATGCCTTATGGTACAGATAGACGAATGAGGTGAAGTTGCATGGCTTCATGGATGCATATTGGGCAGGTAGCCCAACGGACAGAAAGAGCACATTAGGGGGGATCTTTAGTATCGGATCTATAGATGTTTCTTGGTACAATAGGAAGCATATATTCATGGCATTAGTTCAGTGGAAGTAGAATACATGGCAGCGAGTCAAGCTCCATATGAGGCTATCTGTATGAGAAAGATCTTGGTTGGTTTGTTTGTTTCTCATTTAGATTCGACAGTGATTCATTATGATAATCAGAGTTGCATTAAAATCTCGATTAATCCTGTGTTTCATGATAGATCTAAGAATATAGATATTTGATATCATCATATCAGAGATTTTGTGCAGCACAAGATCATGTTGCTTTAGTACATTCCTACGGAATATCAGGATGCAGATATTCTGATGAAGGTGCTCACGAGGAGAAAATTCGAATACCATAAAGACAGGATCAGTTTGAAGGATAATCCCTTTCTTGTTGAGAGGGAGTGTTGAGATTCAACAAGAAGATCCTAGTGAAAATTAAGCACCTACACTAGGATGGAGCCTCAGGCTATTTTTAGGTGGATTTCTATTTATAGATGCATCAGAAAATTCTATTTATAGATGATGGTCTATCTATAGATGTATGTGTGAGTTCTATTTATAGATCACATGTCTATTTATAGATGCATGTCGACTATTATTATCCCTTAATAATAGTTGGATAATAAACAATAATCTATTCTCAATGAGCACTTGGAAATAGTTAACTAAAGTGGAAAATCAGTTACCTATAGGAAATTTGAGTTCAAAGGTTGGTTGGTGGGACATGCAAGTGGACTTATTTTTAACTAAGTGATTCGAAGTTGTAACAAAGTTGGATGTGTAGTTATGTGAGTTGTAAAGTAGTTTAACTCAGTTAAGTGAGTTAAAATCAGTTGTGCTAGTTGTAACCAAAGACACACTAGTGAGAGATCAGTGAGTTAATTATTAATTAAGTCACAATCAGTGGTATCACATGCAATTGAATATTTAATATTGTTAGCTATATGCATGTCAAATCGAGTGGAGACCCAGTTGAGATGTAGGTGATTGGGACAGTTTAACTATCAGTTGTGACATTAGTGGGTGCACTCATGCAACCACACACACATTGGATGTGCCCATGGGGATTGAGCAGTCAAGGCAAGTAGTATTCCAATAATTCATTGATTTCTATCAGCTGGGATTGTGCAGTGGAGGCAGGCTATCCGGAGGCAGTAAATTGGCACATGAATTTGCCAATTTTTGTATGATAGTGTGAGACGATTATATATTGTACTGAGAGCTCTTGGATTAGAGTATTTTATGAGATTTTTTCATGATCCATGATATATATATAATATATGATAGTGGGATTTTTACCTTTATGCTTTCTCAGTAAAAACATTTGTGTTATGTGTGATTGATATTTCTTCTTGATATTGCAATTTGTGATAATGTTTTAAATTATGCAAATATTTTTGTAGAAGAGATTCTATATTTTAACAGTGGCATATAATTTTTATATCAGGAGAATCCAAGCAACACATAATTTGTATTAAAATTTCTACAATTTGTGGGGTACACTGATACGCCCCACAACTATCGAGTGTATTTTCATACTAACAGGATGACAGTGAGGAGAGATGTTAAATTTAATGAGGAGAAAGCCATGTGATTGTCCCTAGAGAGGGAGCTTGAATTGCATGCATAAGAGGAACTCTTAATTCCAAAGGATGAACCTTAGGATGTGGAGAAACCACAAGTAGAGGAACATGGACTGGTAGAAACCACTCATCTAGATCCATCCACCAGAAATGGCACGAAACACACCACAGATTCTGGCAGATTGATGCTAGATGTGACAGAGAATGTAAGTGCACCTACATCACAGCAAAGGCAAAGAAGTTCCCAGGACAAGTATAATAGACGCATGGATCTAATGAGCGAGTGTATTGTGACAGAACCATCCTCTTTTGAGGAAGTAGTGTAGTAGATGGTATGGGTTAATACCATGGTTGAGGAGTATTAATCCATTATCAAAAACAATGCATGGGAATTGGTCCCAAGACTAGTGGGGAAGTGTAATGTTCCTTTTTCAGGAACAGCTGCAGATTGGGAATAATATAATTTATTAACAATGTGCAGCTATATCCATATGCTTCATATATATTTAAAAACACTTAAAATTCAGTAAAATATACAACAAAAAATTTATACATCGTTTTACAAGGCAAAAGGTGGGGAAAAGTGAGGATTTAGGCCCGAAAACGTGTATATTTAGAGATATGCGTAACAATAATATGGGAAAGTAGTTGGATATAATAGCTAGGGATATGAGGGACTCCCATGTCTAATTTAAGCAAAAAAAAAAAAAATTTGCTAAGTTAAACAGTTCCTCCTTTCCTAACTAGGCTAGAAAACCCTGATTTCCCAAGACTAGATTTATGCAAAAATTTACTGAAGCATATGAGCATGATTTTATAAATGGTATGACTGAAATAAGCTCTGAATATTGAAAAATAACATCATGGGCATAACTCATACACTTTACATAAGAAGAGTGAAAGAATACGGGAGAAATCCTCAAGAAAGAGGTGCTACAACCATGTAAAAAGACTGCATATCAGTGACAGTGTAATTTTCAGGGCTGAAGCAGAATTTTATTGATTTTTAAGATATATATCAGATAATTACATAAAAATATAGATCTAATACAGATCCATGCACAAGAAAAGATGATCTATACATTCCCCTTGGGGATTTTCTCAAAACATGAAACACCGGGAGTAGATCTGAGATCTAAAACTTCAGATCTATAGAATGATTCAAAAATTTTGAATAATACCATTACATAGCAGATTATATCTGAAATATAACATATATTGGTTGGCCAATCTATGGATCACCTCTAATAAAGGAAGAATCCCAACACCGGAGATCTCTCCTCCAAAATGCAAGCAAAGCACCCAACAACTGTAGATCTGTAAATAACACAGTTCAAGGGAAAATACTACGCTAACCCTTCTAGAATGGGTTTGGCATGTTGCCAAGATGTAGATCTAAAGCCCAATGAGTCTAAAACTTGCTTATAAATGGGATAGATGAGTTTCCTAGTGATAATGGGTGCTAGAACTCCCTAGATCTGAAGAGATCTAATCTCCACTTGCTCCATCTCACATAATAAATTCAGCCCTAAAAAATATTGTGTTGTATATGCAAGAATAAGCTTGGCCATAATGTCGGATAGTGGAGAAATGCAACACAACCTCCTCCAAAGAGCTACTCCATGGAAGGAGAGAGGATTCCTAAATAGGAAACCCTCTTCCCTTTGGCTAACCAGCCAAGAGAACTTGAGTTGCTCAAGAAACCACAAATTCGAAATATGCTCAACAACCTTTGCTTGTTGCTCTCCTCCTTATTTTATAATAGTGGAGTCTTGAAAAAACCCTAAACCACTTCATTGGTTTAGCCCCTTTCACATTTGGAAGCTCCTTCTAGAACTGCACTGTCCCTCAAAGAGGTTCAATGCATCTAGACTGTGTTGTTTGACTTGGTCAAATAGGATCCCCTCTTGTGATTTAGACCCTTTCACACCTACAAGATATAATTTACATAGCCCAGATATGTATTTGTTCACATAGGCATTGATTTATTCTTGGTTTTTAGGAGTTTTACATGTCCTCCTTTACAATTTATTCATCAATTATGAAATGCAAAAATAAACATGGAAAAATTAATGTTCCAATTAGTTGAAGCTAATTTAGAAACATTACAGTCTCCCCCTCCCAAATGTTGCTTGTCCTCAAGCAACTGCAAGGGTGCTGCAAATTCTCCCCCTTCTTCTTGTGGCCTTCTCCTTCAACAGTCTGCACCATTGCTTCAAATTTTTTGTGATAATCCCATCTCCCAATGGTTCCTCCCAAGTGTGCAAAGTGGCTTTTGGTACATAAACCAAATAGCTCTCATTATGAAGTAAAGGAAGGTCTATATGGAAAACCTCTTGCTGATCCATGGCCTCATCAAGAAGAAGTGATGGTCATGATGGGGAATTCCACCATCAATGAAGGTCTTCCACCTCCATGCTATCATCCAAATGAAATGAATTACCTTCCAGCATGGTAACTCATAGCGAATTTCCTCCCAAATTCCCATGAGAGGCATGCTCCAAGTGATACATACAATCATATGGTCCACATCATAAAGAGACAAGTGATGTGCTATAGTGGCCATATGGTCTCCCATGCTCCCCTTAGAACATGTAGTGCAAAGAATGTGGGAAAATCCTTTCCCCAAGGACACATTCCACAAATGTGTCTCTCCTCCAACCATGTTCCCAAGAATAAGAACCTCTTCAGCATGTGGAATCATGATTAAGAACATGCTATTTGTCATATATGATAAAGGAGAAGGAAGATGCCTCCTCATGTGCAACCAGCGCAGTTTTACCATCAAATGCCATAGAATAGAAGATGACAAGTGTTTCCTCCAACACTTTTTTGATGTCCCATCCTTCTTGCATTCTTGGAGAAGGTGTTTTATGATTGGTGTAAAGGAATCACACCATAGGAAGTGTATCTCCCCTCCAAGATCCTCTAAAGGATGATCATCATCAATTAAGTTCATGGCCTCAAGTGGCCCATGAAGCCCATCATAAATAGTGCTCCCTCTTGGAGCAAAGCCCTACAAATGGGAGTTAGAAAAATACAAGTATACACCATCAGATTCAGCAATATAATATTTGTCATACACTTGTTTAAAATCAGCAAGGTTGCTCATTGATGAGCCTCCTCTAACACTCATTGAATAAGGAGGTGTAGATGATAATTCTTGCCAAGAGCTATGTTCCTCCTCATCTAACAAATGGTCCATGAACTTCTTCATATGACAGTGCACCTCCTCTTTGAAATTCTCCCACATGAATCCATCCAAGATAATATGATATGCTCTAATGAAACTAGTGGGTTTGAAAAGCAGGATCTCATAGGTTGCATTCAGTAGTTTCCCCTTAAGCTTGGAGTCTTTAACCAAATAAATATGATCATGGAAGTAGATGACCCCTCCAACTACCTTATACCTTCCATCCATTACCTTCCCATCAAGAACCTCACATGTGAAAGGGTACTTGTAGTATTCCATAATAAGTTGGGAGTCCCAATAAGGCTTTATACTTCCCAAAAATGACAGCGCTGTAGAGGCCTGAAATGTAGCCCCTATCATATCATGACTCTCCTCTTTGACATACTTGATGCCAAGGTCACATGCTGCAGTCCCATAAACTTTCTTTTGCTGCCTCCCTTGCAGCTGATCTTGCTCAAGACAAGATTGATGCATGTGGTAATCAACTTCCCCTTGGAAATTTCTTGTCCCCTAATACTTCCTTAATTTGGCCCATGCATGCAAGAGTATTAAGATCCTCTTGTCATGTTCAAAAATATCTTTTGTAAGTGAGAAGACCATGGGCTGCCCCAAAGATATGGTTTTTCCATGTATCCTCATATCCATACCACCATAGATTTCTGATCTTTCATTCCTCAACGCAGATGAATGAATGGAAGATAACAATGTCTTATTCAGAAAATTTCTTACCTCTTTTTTGAATTCATGAAAGACCCTCCGCGCTCTGCTTGCCTCTCCCAAGGCTCCTTCATTAGCCAAGTATGCAAATGATGCTCATAGTTGAGGGAACACTTTAGTTTTCCTCCAATCAGGAGGTCTTCTTGGTGGAATTTCTCCTTGCAAAGAGGCATCAAGGCATAGAAAAGAATGTGGATATAGGTGGACAGATTTGCCTCTACCATTGCTGCATGGATTCTCTTGCCTCCCTTGGTCTTCCAACCCTTGAAACAGAGAAGGGTATATGCTCTTCTTCCTGAGATGCTCTTCCTCCTCTCTTCCTTCCTCTATCATCAAGATCTCATCATTTGACAATGATGGTACATGCTGCTCAAGAGCTCTATGTGTGAGATATTTGGAACTCCTTGCAAGTGTGCAAGATTTTCTTCTCTTGGAGCAAGTGCTCCAGCTTCATCTTCATGACGTGTTTGAGGTGTTTTTGTTGTGACTGCGTTATGACCTCCTGTCTTCTCCTCCTCTCCAATAACTGAAATTGTCTCATCATCAACAAGAGACCTTAGATCTTGGTCATCTAGTGAAGGAGGAATCTCCATGCTTCCTTCTTGAGAAGAGTTCCCTTCATGCAATGGAGATCTTGCCCTAGGCAAGGCATCAAACAAACTCATACCTTCTCTCTTCCTCTTCATGAAGAAATTACTGACAGAACCTTGAAGCTTAGGTGATATGGCTGAGTGCACATATCAATGAGATGAAGATTCAGAATTTTCCTCATGTATAGATCTTGTAGATCTGATCAGAAGATCTTTCTACTCTTGAAACTTTCTAGGAGTTTCACTTCTTCTTCTTTCTTCTTCTTGTTAAACCTCCTTGGAGAGGTTCCTCTTAGATCTTAAAGATGAAGAGAATAAACCCATATTATTCATCATTCTGACCTTTCTCCTTGCTATAATACCACTATGAAGTTCCCTTTTCTACGATATCGAAATTCTATTCCAGATATTGATTGCAGGGGCATTTACTGGATATGTCACCTTTGAACAAATGATGAGATCCAAAGGCTACATGGACATCTACAGACTCTATCTATAGATTTTTAAATACTCTTCCTTCAGGGAATCAACACTTTGGCTTGAAGCCACAGGCTGAGCCAAAGATCTTGCTCTGATACCACTGTAATGTTCCTTTTTCAGGAACAGTTGCGAATTTATAATAATATGAGTTATTACCAATGTTTAGCTACATAAATATGCTTTAAAAATATTTAAAAACACTTAAAATTTAGTAAAATATACAACATAAAATTTATACAACGTTTTACAAGGCAAAAGGTGGGGAAAAGTGAGGATTTAGGCCCTAAAACGTGTGTATTCAAAGATATGCGTAAAAATAAAATGGGAAAGTGGTTGGATATGATATATAGGGTTATTATAGAATCCCATGTCTAATTTCAACAAAAACAAATACATTTTTCTAAGTTAAACAGTTCCTCCTTTCCTAACTAGGCTAGAAAACCTTGATTTCCCAAGACTAGATTTATGCAGAAATTTACTAAAGCATATTAGTGCAATTTTATGAAGGTTATGAATGAAATAAGGTCTAAATATTTAAAAATAACATTGGTTGCATAACTCATACATTTGACAGAAGAAGAGTGAAAGAATATAGAAGAAATCCTCAAGAAAGAGGTGCTACAACCATGTAAAAAGACTACATATCAATGACAACGTAATTTTCAGGGCTGAAGAAGAATTTTATTGATTCTTCAGATCTATATCAGATGATTACATAAAAATATAGATCTAATACAGATCCATGCATAAGAAAAGCTGATCTATACATTCCCCTTGGGGATTTTCTCAAAACATGAAACACTGGGAGTAGATTTGAGATCTAAAACTTCAGATCTGCAGAATGATTCAAAAATTATGAATAATACCAGTACATAGTATATCAGATCTGAAAAATAACATAGATTTGTTGGCCAATCTATGGATCACCTCAGTGAAGGAAGAATCCCAACACCGGAGATCTCTCCTCCAAAATGCAAGCAAAGCACCCAGCAGCTGTAGATCTGCAAATAATGTATTTCAAGGGAAAATACTGTGTTACCCCTACTAGAATGGGTTTGTTCTATTTCCAAGATGTAGATCTAAAGCCAAATAAGACTAAAACTAGCTTATCAATGGGATAGATGAGTTTCCCAGTGACAAGGGGTGCTAGAACTCCCTAGATCTGAAGAGATCTACTCTCCACTTGCTCCAGCTCACATAAAAAATTCAGCCCTAAATAGGATTGTGTTGTAGATGCAAGAAGAAGCTTGGCCATAATGCCGGATAGTGGAGAAATGCAACACAACCTCCTCCAAAGAGCTACTCCATGGAAGGAGAGAGGATTCCTAAACACGAAACTCCCTTCCCTTTGGCTAACCAGCCAAGAGAACTTGAGTTGCTCAAGAAACCACAAATTTGAAATATGCTCAACAGCCTTTGCTTGTTGCTCTCCTCCTTATTTTATAATATTGGAGTCTTGGCAAAACCCTAAACCACTTTAGTGGTTTAGCCCCTTTCACATTTAGAAGCTCCTTCTAAAACTGCACTATCCCTCAAAGAGGTTCAATGCATCTAGACTGCAATGTTTGACTTGGTCAAATAGGATCCCCTCTTGTGATTTAGGCCCTTTCAAACCTGCAAGATATAATTTACATAGCCCATATATGTATTTTTTCACATATGCATTGATTTATTCTTGGTTTTCAGGAGTTTTACATGTCCTCCTTTACAATTTATTCATCAATTATGAAATGCAAAAATAAACATGGCAAAGTTAATGTTCCAATTAGTTGAAGCTAATTTAGGAACATTACAGGAAGTCAGTGGTTGGATCTAGGTGGATGTACAAGGTGAAGAAAGCAGCATATGGGAGTGTGGAGAAATACAAGGATAGATTTGTGGCCAGAGAAGTCTCCCAGGTGGAGAGGATTGACTATGAAGAGACGTTTTCACCAGTTGTAAGGTACTCATCGATTAGATCCATCCTTGCACTCTCAGCACAGATGGGGTGGAAGATACATCAGATGGATGTAAGACAACCTTTCTCAATGGATTTATTAAGGAAGAAGTGTACATTGATCAGCCAATTTTTTTTTATACCTTTGACAGGGAGTCACATGTGTGCAGACTCAAGAGAGAATTGTATGGGTTGAATCAAGCACCTTGTGCTTGGTACACCAGCATCGACAATTATTTCACCGAGTTGGGCTTCACAAAGAGTGAAGCAAATTCGAACCTATATCATATTTTGGTTCATGGTAAGTTTTTTATTATTGTACTTTATGTTTATGATCTTATACTAATAGGTGATGACCATCTCATAACTTCTTGAAAAGAGGATCTTGCAAGAGAGTTTGATATGAAGGACACGGGGCTCTTGCACTATTTACTTGGCTTGGAAATATAAAAAAGAGATGGGGAGCTATTTTTATCTCAAGGCAAGTATGCCAAGGATATTCTGAGGAAGTTCCACATGGAGGGCAGCAAACCCATGGAGACTCCTCTTGTAGGAAACTGGAGGAAGGAGGACGCTACTTCAGGTGAGGTAGTGGATTCTACTATTTACATGAAGCTTGTGGCTTCACTTATGTATTTTATGAAAACATGACCAGAAATATGCTACACAATTAACCAACTAATTCAAGCTATGGTTAAGCTTATCAAGCTCTTTGGAAGGCGGGGAAGCATGTTTTGAGATATCTCAGGGGAACTGCAATGTATGGATTATGGTACAGACAGATAAAGGAAGTGAAGCTTCAAGGCTTCACTAGTGCAGATTAGGCAGGAATTCCATCCAACAGGAAGAGTACATTAGGTGGCACCTTCAACATAGGATCAACAATAGTTTCTTGGTACAACATGAAGCAGAGAACAGTTGCACTTAGTTCAGCCGAGGTAGAGTACATAGCAACTAGTCAGGTTGCATGCGAGGCCATATGGATAAGGAATATACTTGTGTGTTTGTTTGGTCATTAGATGGATCCAACAGTGATACATTGTGATATGTAGAGTTGCATAAAACTCTCAGTTAATCTAGTATTCCATCACAGGTCCAAGCATATTGATATCTAGTACCACCATCTTAGATATTGTGTTTAGAGGTGCATTATGTTGTTGTAGTAAATTCCAATGTTGGATGAGGATGCATACATCTTGATGAAGGCATAGATGAAGATAAAATTCGAATACCACAGAGGCAGTATCGGGGCTGATAACCCATTTCTTGTTGAGAGGGATTGTTGAAAATCAACAAGAAAATGTGTCTAATTTATTTTTTCCCTTAAATTAATTAGACAATAAATTGTAATCTTATCTCATAACAACTTGTATTACTTAACTAAGTTAGAGGGAGCTCTACTTGAATGGTTCATGAGGCACAATACTTGCTAAGTTTTTTCAAATGGGTAGCAAGCTAAGTGGGCTTGATTGTGGGGAAAAACTCCACAGCTAAGCACACTTGAGCTAGAGGAGTTCTGGGATGGGTGAACTCTTAAGAAGTCCTAGCTACTAAGTGCACGCCCTAGAAGTGATGATTGACGTTATGTGATTCATTTCACTAGTTTCAATCCCACTTCTGCACACCTATGAGCATCACCTAATGAAATGAGTGCTAAGTGGACTATTAAAAAATTATGAGAAATTAGTCAGTTATGACTACCTCTCATGGAAATGGTCATAGATGAATGACTTACATAATGTAGTTGAATCCCAAAAATGATATCTAATATAATGCACTACAGAAACCCCTCATACTTAAATACAAAGAGTAAAGGGAGCTCTACTTGAATTGTTCATGAGACACAATAATTGCTAAGGTTTTGCAAATGGGGTAGAAAGCCAAGTGGGCTTGATTGTGGGGAAAAACTCCACAGTTCAGCGTGCTTGAGCCAGAAGAGTTCTGGGATGTGTGACCTCTCGAGAAGTCTTGGGTACCTGGTGCAAGCCCCAGAAGTGATGATTGATGCTATGTGATTCATTTCACTAGTTTCAATCCCACTTCTTCACCCATGTGAGAATCACCAGATGTAATGAATACTAAGTGGACTATTCAAAAATCATGAGAAATTAGTCAGTTACGACTACCTCTCATGGAAATGGTCATAGATGAATAACTTACTTAACGGATTTCAATACCAAAAATGATATCTAATATAATACACTACGGAAACCCGTCATACTTAAATACAATGAGTAAAGGGAGCTCTACTTGAATGGTTCACGAGGCACAATACAACCCCTCATAATTAAATACAAAGAGTAAAGGGAGCTCTACTTGAATGGTTCACGAGGCACAATACTTTCTAAGGTTTTGCAAATGGGGTAGCAAGCTAAGTGGGTTTGATTGTGGGGAAAAACTCCACAGTTAAGTGCGCTTGAGCCAGAGGAATCCTGGGATGGGTGACCTCACAGGAAGTCCTGGTTACCAGATGCAAGCCCTGAAAGTGATGATTGATGCTATGTGATTCATTTCACTAGTTTCAATCCCACTTCACCCCTATGAGCATCATTCGATGCAATGAGTGCTAAGTGGACTATTCAAAAATCATGAGACATTAGTCAGTTATGACTACCTCTCATGGAAATGGTCATAGATGAATGACTTACTTAACGAATTTGAATCCCAAAAATGATATCTAATTTAATGCACCGTGGAAACCCCTAATACTTAAAACATTGAGTTAGCTCAAGAATTTCCATTTGAGGGTAAAAGGTGAAGCATGTAGAGTGATTCTATTATTTTCAAAAATGATATCTAATATAATGCACTTCGGAAACACCTCATACTTAAAATATTGAGTTAGCTCATTACTTTCAAGTTGAGGGTCAAAGGTGAGGCATGTAGAGTGATTCTATTATTTTTGGGCTCTAGTTGCACTTAATGCACTATTGTAGTGTGAGTGTAATCAGTTAACTCAAATTAATTGAGTTAAAATCAGTTTAACTAGTTCTAACTTAGTGATGAGCTAATGAGAGGTTAAGTGAATTAAATTAGATTTAATTCATAGGTAGTGATCTATTATATAACTGATAATTTTATATTATTAGCTACATGCATGTCAAATATGATGAAGACCCAATTGAGACAAAGGTTAAAGGGAAGATAACTATCAATTGTATTATTAGAAAACTGCCAAGGTGCAATTATAAAGCCACAGGAAGCCCATGATGGATGGTGCAGTCAAGGAAGGTTGGAATTCGTATTTAATAGGGATTTATTTGCCTATTAATTACATGAGAAAGGTAGGCTAAAGGTCGGCAGGAAATTTTCTATGTGTTTGTCCAATTTTTCCTAGATCAGTGTGAGACAATTGGTAGAGTGCATGAGATTCATGTGAGCAAGAATGCATTGTATTGTTTCAAGATTCCTTGGATTATTATACAATAGATATAGAGGGTTTTTTATAAATTGATTTCCCCAAGAAAATCTTGTGTTGCGATATTGATTTACTTCTTTCTCTTACTTGCATGTGATTGAATGATCGTGATTTATATTCGCAAATATTGTAGATGGATTCAATATCTTGTTTTAGTACATTGCATGATCGGATTGAATCCATTGGTATAAATTCTACATCTAAATTGTGTTGTCCTTTATTTATGTCGCCATTTTAATCACAATTAGAATCATGCATTTTATCCGAAATTATGAGTAAAGAAGGTTTCCTTCTCTTATATAGCTGACGAGTAGTATAACCAAATGCAATTCAACATTCAAAATATCTCACACGTCTTGTTTGATAGATAAGTTTTTTATTTTCATGTTTTCCATAACACTCTTATTGTTTCACTCTTTGAATTCTTCAAATGGAATATATTGTAACGTCCCCAACCACCCTTGGATGATGCCACTCACACAAACCTTAAAATTTTACTATTTCACTCAAAACCCTATGAAAAATTAAACCATAAATATCTATACAAAGTGACCAAGTACATTGAACAAAACCAAGAATAATTGGAAATATATCCATAAAATAACCACAACTCATAGATTGAACTCAAATAACCACAAGATTACAAAACCATACGTATATGCAGTGGAATAAACATAAAACCTATTTTCAATTACTCATTTGTGAATGTTGTCAACTCACTACGGATCTCTCATGATCCACCCAACCATAGATTTCATCATTCGCTATCTTTCAACAATCGATCACCCCTGAGTTAGGGTCACAAATCCATGGGAAACGATAATTGTAAAACATCCAAATATCATGTCCAAGATGCAAACCCAACAAACATGCTACTCAAAGGATCCAAGCACCTTCGAGGCTAATTACAAAGTTTCCAACCCAAAAATCACGCTACTCCAGGGCTCCAAGCATCTTCTAGGCCATAAACAAGACCAAAAAATGTTGGGAAAAATACTGAGAGGGGGGGGGTGAATCAGTATTTGCTGTATACTCAAACTTTTTACTTTTTCATAACTTAAAACCCATATGCTACTTTCCTTTATAAAACTAGCGTATACACGCGGATACCCTTCATTAAACTCGTGTATACACATATATCTAATTATGACATTAATTCTTCACTTATATCATTCCATAAACAGATCTAGCAAATACAGATACAATTCAGATCTAGATCCCCTTTTTCATCATTGGTGCATCATGCATTCAGATCTATCATTCAACTGTAACCCTTTCCATTCAGATATACTTCAGAGAGAAGTATTCATTCAAGCTCAGACATCTTGCACCCATGCTCATTATTTGCACAATGAATTTCTTCTCTTTATATAGGTTTACCCTTTTTCAATACCATGAGCCAAAACCACATTACTTCTGATGGTATTCCTAGACGGGGTCATTTAGACGAATCATTACCCAATACAATGGGTCAATACCATGGTGGTTACCCCTGGTTTTGCACTTTATGAGCGCTTTTGCCCATACGCAACTTGGAACGTTCTTTCCCGCATGCATACGCGACTTCCCCTAGACATATCCGCGTATGCCTTAAGACATACTCTTTTCACCATAGATTTAGTACATGATGAATTCCTTTCTTCATTGCCTTCTGTACTCACTGTAGATACATCATATTTAGCTCATCAAGACATATTCTATCAAGCACAACTTCATCAAGTAAGTTTCCATCATCTTCATCAAGTGTGTTGCCATTCAAAGACAACACTCAGCATCATATTGCTTAACAAACATCATTTCATATCAGATTTACATCATTTACCAAGTCCATCAGGTCAAGAATAACTTTGCCATCAAGGACAACACATGCCAACACGCTTATGTCTTCATCTTCATTCAGTGGGTTGCCATCAAGGACAACATTCTGCATCATATTGCCAACAATCTCCCCTTTGGACTTGATGGCAACCATGATGGTGTTTGGTTACCACAACGGATAGGTACAATAAGAATACAATGACACCATGTCACTCTATGCATTTGACACCATTCTTTCTCTTCATTCAAATGTTTCATGTCACTCTCCCCCTTTGACATCAAGGGCAAAGGGCGGATCAAAACCAACACACTCTCCCCCTTTTCTCCTCATGTAGAAGAAGTGTTCTGCAGATCTGATATATACTGAAGTGACCAAGCTCCCCCTGAGTTCATGTTGAATCTTCAAAACACATTTTCCAATGAATTACATGACTCTATGACTTTCCTATCACCAAAGACTCATACTTACATCAAAGATCCAACCAAGTGGATTTACATATGAGACTCAACTACCCAACCAAGTGGGTTTACAAAATTTGACTCAGCTACCCAACCAAGTGGGTTTACAAATTTGACAAGTCCTTACATGACAGAATATTACAATTTTACATCATGGATCTCTTCATGACCCTTTCATCAGACTGCAAATATAAATTTAATACCAACACCAGAAAATCCTCAAGAAAGAGAACTTATATCAGAACCATCATAATGCCAACAATGCATTATGCTCAGCAAGGCTAATGCTCCTCCTGAAAATGTGCATCCGAAAATCCTTTCAATATGACTAAGGCTCCCCCTTAGTTTGTGCATCTTGAACATTATCAACCAATCATCAAGGCATATTTAAAACAGCATTATAAGAGCTGGAACATTACCAGAGATACCACAGATACCAAACAGTACTGCAGTTGTGCTAAAGAGTGCTGATCCAGACAAAATTTTGTCAGCAACCATCCATACGCGGTTTTATGTGTATGTACTCGCGTATGTACGCGATTGTGTAAAGGAAAACCCGCGTATCCAATTCAATCTTCTTCATTTTAACGAGATCTGATCCTCTGTGAGACAGAGACAGTGTTCAGCTTCTTTCTGATATATTTGAATGCTTCCCTGGAGTGTAGATAGATAGAACAGTGTAGTTGTGTCTTCAAGCATCATCCAATGATTGTAGCATAATATTAACCAAGCCTTCAAACTCTTTGCAGCATCAACATATTCTTCCCAAGAGAAATTATCATACCAGAACAACATCTTCAAGTATGTGTCAAGAAATCATCCAAGTGGCCCAATATCACCAACATCTTCAAGATTTGACATGAAGTAACATATGCAGGCATAAGATCTCAACCATAGTAACAAACTCTTCATGATTTATTTCTGAATCAAATGACATCCAACTCATCCATGTGTGAGCACAACAGATACTTTTCAGCAAACAGGGATCAAAATCTCATCATAATAAACCATATACCAAGTCATCATCCAAAGAATAACCGGTCATAGTGCCAACAATGCAGTCATTAGTATTCAACCTGCTGCTCCCCCTTAACTTGTGCAACCTGAATACCTTCATCAGCACGTCATCAGCAACAATCTCTTCATGGAATGTCCATATCCAACAGATACTCTTCATCAAGCAACATTCCGGGCTCATCCATGATCTTCATCATAAGAAACCAAGTATCATATCATCATAATTTAGAACTGAGAAATAATCAGATACAGAGTCAATAATACAGTTATTAACAGTCAGACTGATGCTCCCCCTGAACCTCTGCTCCAGATCTTCAGCTATCATATAAATTCTCTTATCATCAATGCATACGCGACTGTGTCTTCTGAAACTCACATGTATACGCGAATTTTGTTCATAGAACCCGCGTATGGAAAGTGAAACATAGAAATTTTCACATTCCTTCATCTCCCCCTGAACTTGTCCTTCCTGTTCCTGTATTCTTCATATCAGATGCTCTGTCAGAAATACATATAACCAGAATAATCAAATCAACCATGAGAATCATCATACATTGCTCCCCCTGTGATGATACATTACTAATCCCTATAATGTATCTCACATTACTTCTGCAGTCAATCAGAGAAGTAAGCTTTAGAAGCGGATGACTGCAGTAGGGTCATCATTCCCTACGTTTTTGACTGGTGTCTCTTCTTTTTCCAGTTTTGCTTATGGTGTTGGAATTTATCAGATCTATTCATCATACTTGTCCTGCAATCAGTGGCTTTATGACCAAATGAGTTACAATAGAAGCAACATCCATGAAAGAAACCCTTACCAATCAGATCCCTTTCTTTTGTGAAGTTATCATCTTCCATAGTGGATGCCATGAGTATTCGCAAAACGTTGTCAGAACCTTCTTCATCCTCACTTGACACTTCATCATTATCTTCATTTGCATAATAACTCTTTCCCTTTTCAAATTGTTTCCCTTTACCATGATTTTCTTCATAAGGACATTTAGCAGCATAATGACCAACTCTTCCACAATTGAAACATTTGAAGGGGAGCTTACCTTTGAATCTTCCAGTTCCTAGTTGGAGTTTTCTCACAAAATTAGCTTCTTCTTCATCTGATATATAATCTGATTCCTTGATATCTTCCTTGTCTTTTCCTTTTGCACATGCCTTAAAAGCAGCTTCTTTGATTTGAGAGGGACCTCCTTTTCTCATTTCAAAAGCAGTCAGAATACCATGAAGTTGAACAATAGTTAGAGTTTGCAGATCTTGCTTTTCTTCAAGAGCAGACACTTTAGATTCAAATTTTGAAGTCAAGGATCTTAATACCTTTTCTACCAGAGTAGTATCGGTTATGGTTTCCCCCAAATTTCTCATTCGATTTACAATATCATCTAGACGTAAGAAGAAATGGGAAATACTCTCATCACTATGCATCTTCAAATTTTCATATTCAATTCTAAGGGTTTGGAGCTTTGCACTTTTTACCTTTGCATCACCTTCATAAATTAGGATGATTTTGTCCCATATTTCCTTTGCTGTATTCAGCTGCATGACTTTGACAAATTCAGATTCAGTTAAGCTACCTGTTATAGCATTGACCGCTTTTGCATTTGCTTCATAATTCTTCCTTTCAGTTGGATCTGTTGTAGCAGTTGGATATTGATATCCTTGTTCAACCATGGCCCATACATCTGCTCCCATAGACTGAAGATAGGATCTCATCCTTACTTTCCAGAATATCAGATTATTTCCATTGAATAGAGGTGGCCTTATAGAGAATAATCCTTCACGACTTCCCATTGCGACGGATCTCCTTCAAGCGATCAAGCTTCTGTAGAAGGACTTGCTCCAATACCAATTGTTGGGAAAAATACTGAGAGGGGGGGGGGGGGCCCGAATCAGTATTTGCTGTATACTCAAACTTTTTACTTTTTCATAACTTAAAACCCATATGCTACTTTCCTTTATAAAACTAGCGTATACACGCGGATACCCTTCATTAAACTCGCGTATACACATATATCTAATTATGACATTAATTCTTCACTTATATCATTCCATAAACAGATCTAGCAAATACAGATACAATTCAGATCTAGATCCCCTTTTTCATCATTGGTGCATCATGCATTCAGATCTATCATTCAACTGTAACCCTTTCCATTCAGATATACTTCAGAGAGAAGTATTCATTCAAGCTCAGACATCTTGCACCCATGCTCATGATTTGCACAATGAATTTCTTCTCCTTATATAGGTTTACCCTTTTTCAATACCATGAGCCAAAACCACGTTACTTCCGATGGTATTCCTGGACGGGGTCATTTAGATGAAACATTACCCAATACAATGGGTCAATACCATGGTGGTTACCCCTGGTTTTGCACTTTTTGAGCGCTTTTGCCCATACGCGACTTGGAACGTTCTTTCCCGCGTGCATACGCGAATTCCCTTAGACATATCCGCGTATGCCTTAATACATACTCTTTTCACCATAGATTTAGTACATGATGAATTCCTTTCTTCATTTCCTTCTGTACTCACTGTAGATACATCATATTTAGTTCATCAAGACATATTCTATCAAGCACAACTTCATCAAGTAAGTTGCCATCATCTTCATCAAGTGTGTTTCCATTCAAAGACAACACTCAGCATCATATTGCTTAACAAACATCATTTCATATCAGATTTACATCATTTACCAAGTCCATTAAGTCAAGAATAACTTCATCAGGTGGATTGCCATTAAGGACAACACATGCCAATCTTCTTATGTCTTCATCTTCATTAAGTGGGTTGCCATCAAGGACAACACTCTGCATCATATTGCCAACAAAAAAACCACAGAGCACTAGGCTCCTAGAGATAGCATAGGGGCTGACATCATAACAGGATGCATATAGTCAGGTGTGGTTAAATTAATAATCACACCTTGGTTAGTACTAGAGTCCAACCCCTAGGACTCTCTGACCATAAGTCACATAGAATTAGTTTTACCATCTTTAATAAATATCTTTATCCTTTATTGAATATTTTAATATCATAATTCCAACCGTGGAGTCATGGGCCCCTCAGACTCTTTCTATCTTAGTATGCCAACAACCATTATGGGATTATTAATATTAATAAATTAAACATGTTTACCACATAAAATATATGCATATAAAACATAATCATGTGTGCATGCCAACCCCAACACATAAACACAAATACACATGGGTGTATCTCCCTAGAAGCATCTCTCTACTCACCAACCTAATTAATTTTGTTCTAGCTCACTAGCCTAAAAATTACTGTCCTCAAACTCATCACGTATGTGCACTGTCCTTAATCATGTTCATAAGTTGGCCCCCTGACCTAACATGTGCACAAACATAGGCATACTGACCTCACAAGTCCTAGGCTCACCAACCAACACATATCATACACTGTTATTACATAAATCATTAAGGGGTGGAACTAGGGGTGTAACATTCCACCCCCCCTTAGAATAACCCTGTCATTAATGTTCCTTTGTCTTCAGCAATACACATGTACTATCATTTCATTGGTATCCATTGTGTTTTCAGTTTAATTCTCTTCATGTCTCATAATACTTCTTCGATTGCTTCGAGATGCACCTAAATTAGTTGTTCAACATACACCTACAACATTGAACAGTTAAACATAAATGCTATCACCATGTTTATACAACAAGTATTCTATCCAAAATAATTTCAATTCATAATTTAAGAACACAAATTCATAAAACAAGAGAAGGAAACCAATTACTTATCTGTGTAAGTATTCTTCTTGTTTCTAGTGCTCTCAACCGACTGAGGCACCAACCAGAGCAACCTTCCAACCTACAAACTCATGCCCCCCAACCACCTGCATTCAAGTGGTGCACCCCTTCTTTGCACCCAGAAATCTTTCAGATCTCATTCTACCACCTCCAAGATGGCTTATTTCTAGATAGCGATGACCTCAGAGTATTTGGCTCCAAGAGTTGATGTTTCTCTTTTGGGGCCTTTAGGTACTCTCCAGGCCCTTGGGAAACTCATCTTTCCTTCTTCGTTCTCATGTTCTATATGAGGATGATGGTCTTGAGCAACTGTATCATTATTAAAATAACAACCCTAAGTAGTCCTCATGTTAGACACATCACCTATACCACATCATATCACTATCAGTCTACATTCAACATCACACACATGCTCTAATTACACTTAAACTGCATATATACACATTACATATTTTCCAATGTACCTACTACTGCATAAATCACATATAACATTTCATATCAATCAAAGAGAAGGTTTTAAGAGGTTCTCCTATTCATTCTCTCTCATATCATGGAATTCAACAACATGGTTGTCCTTCTTCACAACTTTTCCCATTACTCTTTTCTGCATTACTAGCCACCTATCTCTTATACTGATACTACCAATCCTTGGTATATCTATAGACTTTTATGATTATAGGCCCGAAGGTGTGTTTATTTCCACATTTTATTGAAGAGAGAAAGAGTATATGAAAAAAATTTTCTTACATAAAATGTCTTTGAGGCAATCCAACCTTCTTGTGAAATATCATTACCTTTAAAACAGGCTATGTTGAATCAATGGAAAATGATATGTAAAGTAAAAATTACAAAACACATATGACATTATTGGTTTTATTTTGTGTTTATTAGCATATAGAGCACACACATCATAATCATGTAGAATAATATGGTAGTAATAGTGCTCAAACAAGCTTGCTTCAATTTGTATGCAGTATTACAACAAAGAAAAGTAAATTGGGAATGCGAATGAAATACTAATTAGAGATGAGATATTTGATAAATAAATTATTTATATGTGGACTTGGATATGGATAAACATTCAAGTTGCTTATTCTTAATATATGCATGAAACTGAATCATATCATGGAAATGTAGTTTTTCCTTTAAGATCACGGTAATAATTTCTTACATCAGTGATTTGAATACAATAGTTGAATGTTAAAATTGCAATTTGTGAGGAAGACCATACATGATCCAGTGGTTATACTTTGAGTTATTTTGAGAAGGGAAGGTAAGTAGGCAATCAATTCATAGAAGAGCTCTTATAAGTAAAGCTAAAAGCCCATGCTAATGACCTCATCTCATTTTGTGATAGAAAACCAATAGTTGGAAGATAATTGAGTATCTATCACATGTTTTCACCCGAAGGAAACAAATACTTAAATAGAACTATATAGATATAAACTTGTTCTTGGAAACTGCTCAAAGTTGAAAGGCCTTGCAAGACATCATGGTGTAGACATCCACACACAATGTCGGTGAGTGGAAACCAATATTTACATTATTATTCACATTGCAAGCATATATTCTCTTCACACACTCTAAAACACTAACGTAGAACATGTAGGTTTTAACCTTGAACAGAAATTATCTACACATGAATCTTATAACAGAAAATAAACAATAGCGAGAGCATAAAACATAAAACAGATAAACACAGAGATTTTCCCCTAGATCCCAAATTGGGATGACCAGCTTGATTTTCATTATATTCCTTTTAGTGTTACAACACATATATATACATGACAAAGCATACATAAACCCTAATCCATTAACCTTGGATTAGATCATAACTGTAGTTCCCTTGACCGGATCTACAAAATGCCAGGGGCCAAAAACCATCATACCCCAAAACCATGTGCAAAACCATGCACAAAACCAAGGGCGTGGACCACCCACTGGAAATTAAGGACCAAAAATTTTCACTGTGGCACTGCCCCAGACCCCGACAGGGGGGCCTATTCCCCCCCCACACGTGATTAGTTGTGGAAAGAATATAACACATACACAACATTCTCCCACTTGTTGTTTTCTTTCCGCAGGGGGCCACAGGAGAGCTTAGTCATTGGCCCAATTCTTCAACACCCATTATTTCTCTACACCAAGAGAACTTCTGAGTGCTCATAGACTTTGTCAATGCATCTGCAACATTCTTAAAAGTGTCCACCTTTACCAGAAACACCCTCTTAGGCTCAACCATATCTCTAACAAAGTGATATTGAACATCAATGTGCTTTGTCTTTGAATGATAAGCAGGGTTCTTAGCCAAGAAAATTTCACTTTGGCTATCACAGTCTATCCTTATAGCTTGTTGTACCAACCCCATACTTGAACATAATCTTTCCAACCAAAGTTCCTCCTTGCTTGTATGAGTGGCTGTCATGTATTATGCCTATGTAGTTGAAAGAGCCACTACAGACTGTCTTTTACTCATCCAAATGACTGCACCTCCAAATAGGCTAAACACATACCCACTTGTAGATCTTCTTTGGTCCAGATCTCTAGCCTAGTCTGCATCAACAAAACCATGAATGTCCAACATTCTTTCCAATCCTGGTCTTCCCTTGTAGCACAAGCCATAATCACTAGTGCCACGTAAATATCTGAAAACCTGCTTCACTACTGTCCAATGCTCCTTCCCTGGGTTTGACATACACTTGCTCAAACTCCCACTGCATGTGCAATGTCTGTTCTAGTACAGACCATTGCATACATCGGGCTACCCACTGCACTTGCATGTGGAACACGGGACATATCCTCCTCTTCTTCTTGTGTCTTGGGACACTGTTCAACAGACAACTTTACACCTACAGGAATAGGAACATTCACCAGTTTACTATCCTGCATATTCAACCTCTGCAATATGGTCTCAACATACTTCCTCTGGTTTAACCAGAGCTTCCTCTTTGCCTGATTTCTCTTAATTTCCATGCCCAAAATATAGTTTGCAACACCAAGATCCTTCATGTCGAATTTGGAGAATAGTTAGTTCTTCAAATCTTGGATAATTTCTTTGTCATTTCCAATCAAAAACATATC
Source organism: Pinus albicaulis (assembly GCA_034641835.2). NCBI lineage: Eukaryota > Viridiplantae > Streptophyta > Pinopsida > Pinales > Pinaceae > Pinus > Pinus albicaulis. The sequence goes on from JAXQQM020092155.1 coordinate 193,487, forward strand.
ATCCACATACAAGACCAAATAAATAACATGGTCACCAATTAATTTAAAACAAACACAATGATCCTCTTTTCTTTTGGTGAAGCCAAGTCCTCGTATATAGGTATCAAATTTCTGATACCACATACTTGGTGACTATTTTAACCCATACAGAGACTTCTTCAGCCTGCATACCATTTCTTTCTTACCCTTCACCATAAAGCCTTTAGGTTGCTTCATGTATATCTCCTCTTCTAGATCCCCGTGAAGAAAAGTTGTCTTCACATCCATCTGTTCTATCTCAAAATCAAATGCAGTAGCAACAGATAAAAGTAATCTAATAGAAGTAACTTTGGCGACAAGAAAAAAAAGATCACCAAAATAAATTCCCGGCACCTGGGAATAACCTTTTGCTACCAACCGAGATTTTTATTTCTCCACCTTGCCTTCTACATTAATCTTCTTCTTAAGCACCCATTTGCTCCTGATGAACTTCCTTCTAGCCGGCAACTCCACTAGATCCCATGCCTCATTTTTGTGCAAGGATGCCATTTCATCAACCATGGCCTCCTTCCAGAGTTTTCCATCCTCTGAATCTACTACCTCCCTGACAGTCCTGGGATCATCATCAGTTATAGTTAAGGCAAAACCTGAATAGAAAGCAGATGGACTATACCTTTCTGGTTTCGTTCTTTCCCAAATTGATCTTCTAATAGCTGGAGTTTATGGCTCTTCATCTTCTGAGTCTTTTTCTGTTGTAGAGTGTGATTCATCCTCCTTTAGCTCAAACTCTATCTTCTAAGGTTCCTTTGGTAGGACATCATGTTTAACAACATATTTCAGTTCTCTAAACACCACATCTCAGTTGTACACAACCTTCCTTGTTTGTGGGTTCCAAAGCTTGTAACCCTTTAAACCATCCTTATACCCAATAAAGATGCACCTTTCAGATTTATTATCCAACTTGGTCCTTTTCTGCTTTCGAACATGTACATATGCATCACATCCAAATACCCTTCGATGTGAAAGAGAGGTTTTCTTACTAGTCCATACCTCATGTGGTGTCTTATCCTCCAACACTGATGAAGGTGATCAGTTAACTGGATAGCATGCAGTCTCCACTGCCTCTGCCCAAAATTGTTGTCCTAACCCAGTACCACTGAGCATGCTTCTTGCCTTTTCCATTAGTGTTTTGTTCATTATTTCTGCAACTCCATTTTGCTGAGGTGTGTATGGAGTAGTCCTCTGTTGTGCTATACCACACTTCTTACAAAACTCTTCAAATTCCTTCTTGTAGAACTTCCCACCATCATCTATCCTCGGTGCCTTTATCTTCTTCTCTATCTTGTTTTCCACCAGAGCCTTAAATTCTTTAAATCTTTCAAAAGCTTCAGATTTCTTCCTCAAGAAATATATCCATGTGTTCCTTTAGAAGTCATCTATGAATGAAACATAGTACACAGAATTTCCCATTGATGGAACTAACACAGGTCCAAACACATCACTATGCACAAGTTCTAATATCTTGTTTTCCCTCTTAGCATCAGAAGGAAAACTCACCCAATTCTTCTTCCCATATACACAATGTTCATAGAAATCAAAATCCAGAGAACAATTAGACATACCTTCTACCATACCATTTCTATGTAGTATCCAAATGCCCTTCTCTCCAATATGTCCAAGCCTTTGATGCCATAGCATGGTCTTTTCTCTAGAGACAGCTAGGCTTTCCACTCCACTTTCAGGAACCACAAAACTATTACACCCATAAATAACATTGCTACCTTGTAGCTTTTACATAGTTCCAGTCAAAACTCCCTGCATTAATACCAGTGCTCCCCGAACCATCTTCTGGGCATCTTTCTTGAACAGTGTTTTTACACCTGCATCATCCATCTTACTTATAGAAATCAAATTTCTGGCTAATGTAGGAATATGAAGAACATCGGGAAGTGTTCTAATCCTTCCACCTTGCAGCTTCAGCTTCACCTTTCCACGTCCGATGATTCTGGCCTTCCTATCATCCCCTAGGAAGACATCACCACCATAATATTTCTCATACTCACAGAACCACTCCCGATGGGGAGTGAAGTGAAAGGGTGCACCTGAGTGAATCGACCATGACTCATGATCTACATGTGTATTTGAAGAAGAAGCCAAATACACATCCCTGCCTTCATCCAAGGTGGCTTTTGCCTCTTCAAAAGGAACATCATCAAATTCCTTTCCTTTCTCAGGAGCTTTAGATCTGCACTCCCTTTTGTAGTGCCCTTCCTTTCCACATTTCCAGCATACCTTTAAAAAATTTCCAGGAGATTTAGATCTCCCTCTAGATTTGGATCTCCCACTCAAAACCTTATTCTTGTTTCTGATTTGGGACCTTCCTCGTACAGATAAGGCATCTCCATTCTGGCCCTCCATATTTCTCCGTCTCATTTCCTCCGACAACAAGGCTGAGACAATGTCATCAAATTTCAAGGTAGTTGTATTGCTACCTATTGCAATAACCAGACTGTCCCACAAGTCTGGTAGAGAACACAACAAACTGATGCACTTATCTTCATTTGAGATTTTAATATCAACAGATGACAGCTGACTCACCACAGTATTGAAGGCGTTCAGATGCTTTGTCACCGAGTCTCCATCCTTCATCCTTAGGTTATACAGTTTTTTCTGCAGGAACAACTTATTTGAAAATGACTTAGATTGGTACAAAATTCCAAGTTTTTCCCACAAATTCTTCACCGTAGCTTCCCTAGATGCATTCAACAATACTGAATCTGAGACACACAACCATATTGTGCTCTTACCCTTCTGATCCAGTTTCTTCTAGTCTTCATCTGACATTGCTGTTGGTTTAGTACCTAGATCTACCATGATCCACTGATCTTTATCCACCAGCAGATCCTCCATCTTGAGCTTCCACAACTCAAAATTTTGAACATTAAATTTCTTGATCTCTATATTTCGACTGCTCGCCATCTCCTTTCACCGCAAGATTCGATCCCGCATATCTCCCACTGAACAGGGTCTATCTCAGGCCCGAGCAAAAAACCCTCAGCAGCAAAGGCATTCCCTTGAAGCCAAAAAAGCTCTGATACCAAATGTAGGTTTTAACCCTGAATAGAAATTATCTACACATGAATCTTATAATAGAATATAAATAATAGCGAGAGCATAAAACATAAAATAGATAAACACAAAGATTTTCCCCTCGATCCTAAATCGAGACGACCAGCTTGATTTTCATTATATTCCTTTTAGTGTTACAACACATATATATACATGCCGAAGCATACATAAACCCTAATCAATTAACCCTGGATTAGATCATAACCGTAGTTCCCTTGACTAGATCTAAAAAATACCAGGGGTCGAAAACCATCATACCCCAAAACCATGTGCAAAACCATGCACAAAACCATGGGTGCAGACCACCCACCGGAAATTAAGGACCAAAAATTTTTGCCAGGGTGTATTCCTGGACCCCAACAGGGGGGGCTACTTCCCCCCCTGCGACCCCCCCATTGCTCCCAACGCAAAGGGGGGCTATCTCCCCCCCACACGTGATAAGTCATGGAAAGAATATAACACATACCCAACAGAACAATCATAATATTTTCACAAACCAACCTAGAGTTTTGGCATGGGATTTTGTTTTTGTTAGTTTTGTGTCGCTATGTTGGCGGTTTGACTAGATGATGCTTTGTTCAGAGTTTAAGAATATTTTTTTACTGTGGGGTGATGACTATGTAGATTTGAATTACTGTATGTAATCTAGCAACTGCTAGCAACAATCTAGCACAAACTACCAGTCAATCATAGAGGAAGCTTTACATTGGTGGAATTTCATATGAGACATCAAACGAGGCACTCATATTTATTTTTTCACAGTATGGAGAAATAGAGGAAGGTTCTGTTACATATGAAAATAATACCAAAAAGTCTAGGTAATCACCTTTTTGCTAAAAATGAAATTATTAAGTGGAAATTTTAGTTTCTTGTAATTCTACCATTTGAAAGTTGTATATATATACTATATCTAGTTTGCAATATCATTTTATATTTCTACTTTGATGAAATGTTTTCAAACAGGGGTTTTTCATTTGTGGAATTTAATTCTATTGAAGCCACCAAAAGGGCTCTTGAGGATTGAAACAAAAAAATTGATGTAAGTAAAAAAATTGTGCATTTTTTAATGGCTCTTGAGATTACATTTTTTTGGGTAGTTTAAAGGATATACTTAAATTGTTTGGAAAATTATTTTTTTGAATTTGTAATTATTTTTTGATATGTATGGAATGTAAGTTATAGGGAAACTTGTAGTTGAGGGCTAGAAGGAGAAGGCTGCTTCACAACCTATGTCATCCTCTCAAGTACAATTGGGACCACAAGTACAACTAGGTTATACAAAAATGAATCCAAACTTTCCATCATATCAAAGGTCACAACTACCTCCTCCTACTCCAGAAGAAAATCCTACAGGTCTACCTACATATGCTCCACAATCGTCTTATGTTAAAAAACCTTTACATGGATCTACATTTGCAAGAAAACCTATATATATAGTGCTAACTGTTTCTCATGGAGTTGTAGCATGAACGTAGTGCAACCCCCACTATAACCAATATACAACCTTTAAACCTCCATAGTCTAGCCAGCCTAGATTGCCTACAATAGGTACCACAACTGCACCTATCCATCCATACTATGGTACTTCACAACGTAATTATTAATGACATGATGATAAAATATTGTCCTCCTTATTGAGGATTAATATAATTAACCATGGTCTCAGTACTTAAAGCTCCCATTTTACCAGAGAAATAATTGAAGTTCTATTTTAATTTTTTCCACTTCACTAGAATTAATTTTTGGAGGTATGTATATTTGGGAATTCCATGCTAGTCCCATGCAAAGACTTTAAAAAGTTTTATAGTTTATTGGAAGTTGTAGAATTTACAATTTATGAGGTTTCAAGGTCTAATTTTTTAAAGTATGATTTCTTAAAGGGTGATAGCTCAATGGAAGAGCACCTTCTTTAGAAGAAGGAGGTTGGTGGTTCGATTCAATCGTGCCTTGATATTCACATGGAATGATGATGGTTAATTTTTTGTGATGGGGGCTCTTTTGGCCATCACCAATGAGCTTATGGTGACATTTTTTGACCCTCACCAAAATATTAAACGGTGGCAGTCAACGAATGCCACCATATATATGCATCGATAGTGATGATCATCAAAAGGACCATCACCATCAATCACATTTTTTCATATGAAATTGTGATGTTCAATTTTTGGTAACGAAGGCTCTTTTTGACCATCACCATTGAGCTTATGGTGACATTTTTCGATGTTCACCAAAATATGAAATGGTGACGGTCAATGAACATTTCCATATATATATATATATATATATATATATATATATATATGCATAAATAGTGACGGCCATGAAATTTCCATGAAAATAAATCATTTTTGTTTATATGAAATGGTGATGGTCATTATCTGTCACTATAATCATTATTTGTGATGGACCTTGAATGTCACTGTTGGGGTTCCTATGTTTTGGCTAGATTGGAAAAACCAAAAGATAAGACAATATCAAACCAGTTTGGGATTCAAGGATCTAGCCCTCCTGAATCGAGAGAGGGATCTCTCTGTGAATGAGTTTAAAGATGTGATCTTTAAAGCCTGAAATGTGATATTAGGCTAGTTATGAAGAGCATGGGTTTTGTTTTTTTGTTTTTGGTTGGGAAAAGACATGATGAAGGTGAAGGAAGTTCAAAATAAAGAGTGAAGATGTATGCAAGTAAAGGAATGATTCGGCTGACAGAAAAAAGGCAAAAACAGTTTTAACCCATTGGGATATGGAGTTGTAGGAGGATTTTAACTGGACAACAAGGTTCAAGAAGGATCCATGGGGCAAGTCACTTATGCCAAAGGATCTCTTAAGTTGATTTTATGGAATGAAATAGATAGGAAATGGAGAATAAAAAAAATGAAGAACAATGAACAGTCTAAGATCAAGTAAGTGCTTTCAAACTATCTTGTTTCGGCATGTACTTAGAGAAACAAAACTTAAAAGTATTCTGAGATCAGGTAAGTGCTTTTAAACTAGCCTGCATTGAAGTACTTTCAGTTAGAAAACATTTAAAAAAAACATTTGGAATAGCTTACGATCAGGTGAGTGCTTCGAAACCAACCTGCTTTAATATACTCTAAAGGAAAAACACAGATGATAATCACAAAGAGCAATCTAGATCAAGCAAGTGCTTTGAAACCAACCTGCTTTAATATACTCTAAAGGAAAAACACAGATAATAATCACAAAGAGCAATCTAGATTAGGCAAGTGCTTTGAAACCAACCTGATTTAATATACTCTTCAAAGATATCAACTTTCAAATGAAGAAAACATAGAAATAAATATTTTACTAAGAGTAGGGTACTGTTGAGAATAAATCCTAGCTCTATGTCTGATGTTCTTTATTAGATAAAGTGGATAGAGTGAAAGAATTAAAGAAAATAACAATTGACAGTGAGGAACACATTGCCATTGACATAAATTAGGATCCCATAAATCAACAGCTTGTATTTGATGTTCAAACCAGTTACAATAAGTAAGCCCGGTGGGTCTCTACAACTTCAAACTTCTCATATCAGCTTATGTATCTTCAAGTTGCACACAGGGCATCAGTAGCTTCAAAAAAATATTACATGCAATCAAATGTATAGAGACCAACCATTATTCATCTTCTACAGAAGTATTTATAGAAGAATGAGGAGGTGGGATATGATAAAAGATCTCCTGGGTCAATTAATACAGACTGATGACTTCTTAGCCTTTGAGGGGCTCGATGAAGAAATTTACAGATGTTTATCTGCATTAATTTATTTACATTTATGATTAAGCTTGGTGGGAGCCTTTGTTGACTTTTGAGGCTCTGTGTCTTGTTTAAGTAACTCTGTTGCTGCTCCCTGAGGCCTAATGATCGAAAATATTTGCTTTTGGGCTATTCTTAATCTTTTAAAATAGTTTTGCCGACAATTAGAGATAAGATCTTTGATTTGTATTAATTTTTTCAGCTGTCTTCAGGTAAACACCTCTTGTTCATGTAATGACTAAGCCTTCTTTGATTTCTATGAGGCTGCGATTGCCTTTAGGAGCTGGAGAGGGTTCGATTAGCCTCTGCTTGTGGCGGTGAAGGCTTCCTCAGATCAACAGATGTCTTTGTCTCTTCGTAAAACACCTTTAATTTACTTGAGATCTCTGTTTTAGGTCTGACCAGGCTTATCCTATGTCTTCTGGTCTTTATGACATATTTATCCATGGATTTATGCTTTTGATTTGCTGAATGTGTGCCTTAATCCTTCAAACTGTGCTAGGAAATCTTCAAACACTGATACTCTTTGTTTCTTTTATGTATTGTTGTGTCTTGTTGATGTGCAGGCCGCGCAGGGCTCATATGGCATCAATGCCTCATGAAACATTGACGAGACGTGGAGTATGACCCCAGCGAATGGTTCCCTTTGGTGAATCGAAGGCATGAGAACTGTGATTCCCAGCCTTCGACTTTTTCTTCTATTATAATGGAAAACCATTGATCACCTGCAAAACACGAAACCATTTAAGAAATCCTACGTTTTGGGTTAAACTGATTCAGAGGTTGTTGGAAGAGAACAGGGCCATTGGATGGCATCATCCAACAGTTTGGATTCATTTAGAAAAGGTCAAACGAGAATGGAGGAAGAGAATAAATCAGATCTGTTGATCGCGCGGAGATCGATAGTGGGGATTAGTCAAAAACATAAAGTGGAAAGGCAAAAGGTGATGAAACCATTAGGGAAAAATCTGGGACCATCCAATCTGGACATGTGGATGGTCTAGATCCAGTCGGAGGATTGCAATCGGTGGGGGGAAAAGAGGAAGGGTGTAATGAAAATCACCGATGCGATTATGTGATCGGGCCATTGCAATCGGAGCCTCGGGCTTGGTCTTTTTGATCTAACCATTTTCAAATTTTTTGATGCAATTAGCACTTGGGACCATAACTCTTGGTCCCAGGTGAAAGTCATATGGAGTAGAAAGGCAGAGGGCGGGGTTTAATATAACGGGCTAATCACATAAGAAGTTTGATGCGGGTCTATTTCAATCAACCCATTTTTATATTTAAAAACATAACCCTAGCACGTTAGACCAAAGATTTGGGTAAGTGGGTTTTTGGATTTACAAAGGAAAAAATGAATTGGGAAAGGTTTTAATAATAAGGTTTAAGTGCCGAGTGTCGGCCCACGGAGAAATAATATGATCAGGGGTTCTAAAAACGGGCTTAATCGCATCGAAACTCTTTGGCATGGCACCAAGACTTGCATGCTTTGAACTTTTGTGATGCGATAAGCACCGAAATGGTTAGTTCTTGGTTCCAGCACCAAGGCATGTGGAGGGGAAGTGGTTTTTAAGACTTAGCCCAAAGGGGCTTAAGTCTGTAACACACAATGGCATTTTTTATGGATTTTCAATGGTTTTCAAAGGGTTTTGAGGGTTTCGATATAGTTTAAAAAGGAGTTTTAAACTATGCAAGGTGGATTTTATGAAGGGGGAAATGGAACGCAGGAAAAATATAGGAAAATGATGGGAAAAAAGAGTAAAACTAAAGGTTAGTTTCTGAGTGGAGGAAGGGGAGACAAGGGGATTTTGCAGCAACTCTTTCTCATAAAATCAGCAGAATTTTCTGAGCTTTGAAATGGGAACAACAATGCATATTTTTGACAGAGGAGATGATGTCTTTAAGAGGCTTCAAGAGATAACATTTCTGCAATAAAAATGTTTCTTGAAGGCTCCAACAAATGTTTTGGCCACCGTTTGATAGAACAAATTTTATAGGTGGCCAAAAATGACCACAACACCTATACTTTTGGTGATGCCACCTCTGGTTACGTTCAATTTTTTAGTGACAGAGGGTAAGTTTCGCCACCATTTATCATATGAAATGGTGATAGTCACTATCCATCATTTTAAATCATTATTAGTGACAAACTTTGAATGTCACCACAACACCTATACTTTGGGTGATGCTACCTTTGGTGATGTTAAGAATTTGGTGACAGAGGCTCTTTTGACTGTCACCAATGAGGTTTTGGTGACATTTTTGGACCATCAATAATGCCATTTTTTCTTTTAGTGACCCTTGATTAACTTCCTGTAATACCGAGTATGTCCCAACATAGTGAGAAGTTATCTTACTATCTTCGGTGGAGGAAAGTTCACAATGATAAAAATATTAGCAGGGACCACCATTAATCCTTTCTTACATACAATATGTCCCAATAATATACCAAAAGGCATACAAAATATGCACTTCTTTAGGTTCAAAGGGAACTGATATTGTCTTCATGTTTCAAGCATAAGTCTTAAACTTACAACATGTTTGATCAACAATATAAATATTGTTCGGTCATCAAAATATACCTCCAAAAGCTTGTGGATGTACTCCTTAAAATTTGTGACCACCACCCTAGAAAATATATGAGGTGAATTCTTTAATCCAAAATACATTATTTTGTACTGATATGAGCCCCATTCTATAACAAATGTGGTTTTATGCCAATCTTCAGGTGCAATCCTAATCTGATGATAACCAGAGAATCCATCTATAAATGAGTAAGCTTCTTGGCCTCCTACATTGTCCATCACTTCATTTGTGAAAGGGGTAGGGAAGGGATCATGTAGACATGCATCATTCAACTTAGAGCAACACATATCTTAATTTATTCTTGATTCTTTTTCTCTTGCACCACCATAAGACTTACCCATTTTAATTCTTCTCTAGATTTAATAATTATTGTTGTTATCATCTTATCAAGTTCAATATTCACTTTCTCATTATACTTTAGGTTCAGTCTATAAGGCCAATTATTTTATTAGCTTCACGTTAGGCTCTAGGTAAATCTTAATGACTACTAGATATCCTATTATACCCTTCATTTCTGAAAAATTTGTAGGAAATAGTTCTTGATATTCATGAAGTAACTATGTAACTTTATTATGTGTCTCTTCATCCCAGTACTCTCTTATTGTTGCAAAATTGGGTTCCTTCTATGATCCTATGTTTACCTTCTTAGTCTTCAGTGGCTTGGTTATCTCTCGTATCTCCATCTCAGTTTTAGTGACTTCATCGTATCCTTCTGACCATACGATGTCGATGTTACAGGGATCTTCTTCTTCTAGATATGCAATAAGGTTATAGAATTCCATTGCATCCTCTAGGTGTGTAACCCAATCAAGTTGTTTCCATGTTAGTGGGGTAACATTCTAAAAGACCTTCTTCTTGACTGTCTGAAGGGACAAATCCATGTATGGGAAATCATCTTCAAATATGAATTTTAATATGAAGCCATCGACCATGTCTTCCAAATTATTGGTACCATGTCAAAGCTCTGTTTCTAGGTACCAGTTCTTAGGGATTGTCTCTAATTTATGAATGAATCCATGTACCCATTCTTGTTGTGGAATCTCCTTTCATGTTGAACTGCATAGCTCGATATGCTTCCTAGGACTAGTTTCACCATCATATTTTATCTCCATCTCTATTTTTATCTGTCAAAACCTTATCCACATTAGTCTTTGACATTCCTGCCAATATCCTATATTCTTCTTTTGTGCATTACACCACAGAGCAGTGGTAGCTTTCAGGGCTATATCCAATGTTAAAAAACTTTATTTTCTGGAACTTTTTCTACATAACCCTAAAGAAAATTATTCACATCACCTAAGGCATCATAAAAAGGCTGGTTACATACCTTAGATATCATACAATGAAATGATTTGGTAACTCTTAAACAATTCCTTTTGGATACTTCATGCATCATATTCTGCCAATTTTCCAACTCTTCTTCTGAGTCTCAAGTACAAGAAATATCATTCTCCCAACTCAACTTTACTTCTACAGTAGGGTTAACCCAATATTTTTTCTTCATTTTCATTTCATAGATATTTTCTATGTCTGTTGCCCAATATTATTGTTTGACTCATTCTGTATACCTTACTCACTCTGATGGATCCAAGGGAACAATTACTCTCATATTGTTGCCTTCAAATATCATATGTCTCTTCTTCATATTAATTATGGCCATATTTTCAAATTCCCAGTTAATTCTAAGCAATGCAATATAGGGGTTATTGTCATCAACAATCTCTATTACTTCAAAATTAGAATTAATGCGCCGTCCTTCAATATCCACTGTGACACCTGGTAGTCTTCCTATAGGGAAGATATTTTCTTGATTTTCCATCCTGTTAGGTCCTTGTAATTTGTCAGATTGGCAAGACCAAATAGACAAGGGTAACATCAAAAAAACTTTGGATTCCTAGGACCTAGCCTTCTTGGACTCAGAGAGGGCTCTCTCTATATTTGTGTAAAAGATATGATTTGATTGATTTATGATGCTGATTTTAGGCTATTAAAAGTGATAGGGTTGTTTGTTTTGTTTTTTTGGATGGGTTGCTTTTTAAGTAGAACATATAGGGTAAGATAAATTCAAACCATTGGGCTATGTGGTCTATGAAAGGCTTGAAAAGTACAACAATAAATCAATGTTGTTTCATAGGGAAAGTTAACAAAGCCAAATGGATCTTAATAGCTTATGTGAGTGTAAAATGAACATTAAGTTGTGAATTTAGTAAGTTTAAAGGGAAATTAAGAATCCTTTAAAATATAATAGGACAAGAAGAGCCTTTAAGATCACTATGCTTAAGAAAGAACCAAAGGACAGGGCACACCATAAACTTCTTTGGCCTAGCTTTATCAAGTAAACTTTGAGACAACAATGCAACAAACCCTAGAGAGCACGAAACTCCTAAATTCTCTAGCTATTTACCTTCAGAGAAAGAAAACACTTAAGATAAAAAAACAGTGATGATTAAAGAGCAGGAAACTCCTATAAAATACCTTCAAAATGAATTTTCAATATAGACGAAAGGATAGGGCAAACCATAAACTTCTTTAGCCTAAAACCTAGTAAGAAAACTTCAAAGAAAGGCCTTAAAAAACAATGTTTCAAGCTACACCAAAGGATAAGGCATACCATAAAATTCTTTGGTTTAACTCTTATTAAATCATTTCCAAGACAACAAACTAGGTGGAATTATAAAGCAATTAAGAATTCTCCAATCAAACCTAGTAGAAGAAAACATTTAAACAATAGAAGGAAGACAAACTTAAGGTGCCTCTAACAGCATATCTTAACCTAAATTTTCTATTCTATTGCAAGAGAAAAGATGAAAAATATGGAGAACAGAAGGAAAAAAATAAAATATCAAAACAACATCACCATTTAAACAAGTTCATGAATCCTGTGAATATGCTTGTTGTTTTTGCTCAACCTAGTCTCCTAAATTGAGTTCATTTAATTGTCAACCAGGGTTGGTAAACTGCTGAAGTGTGGTGCACTATATGTGCCTAGGTGCTTGTTTCTTACTGCGTTGTGTCTAGTGTTTTATGATGTTTTTGGTCTTTTATGGTTTTATGTTCACAGGAGAAAGTACTAAATGCTAGTGGAAAGAAGCTACTGGTTAAAAACAGAGTGAAGCCTAAATTATGGATGACAAATGACAAATGAAAATACTGAAATAGAACCAAACCTAAACTATGACTTAGCAAAATACAAAGCTTGATAATGACTTAAAGAAAACAAATCACAACATGAACTTAACTTGTCCAATTCATTCATTAAAGATGTTTTGGAAGAGCTTGAGAAATGGGCAGCTAACTGTGAATAAAATTCTCCTAATTAAACAATTAAACAATCAACTTATAATGATACAACATCTCATCCATGATTAAAGGTTTGTTGATACATATTTGGGAAAAGACATTTGTAACATCATAGGATCTCTATTCTAAAACTAGCTCCTAATTTTATTCTGAAACTTAATTTAACACAACTAAGCCTCACTCAGAAGTTATAGATTTCTTTTCAGAATAATCTTTGAGGAAGGACTTGTTTGTGAAATGATAAAAAGGTTGCAGAAGTACTCCAGGCCTTAGACTGATACTATCCTCTGTCTAGATTATTATGAGTTAATATAGATTTGGAACAAAAGAAGTTTTGTAAATAATGAAGACCGTGGCATGTAAGTTTAACAACTAATGCAATGGATGGCAGCTAAACTTGGAATGTAAATTCAGTGAGCTAAGCTAAAACTGAACTAGGATGCTACTAGTCTATAGTGAACAGTGCTGAACTAAAAAGCCATTATCAAACTTGAAACGAAATAATAGAGCATGAATTAAATGCAATTTGACTCCGGAGTGCCCTAACTAAGTTATTATGCCATTAATCTATGGGATTCTACAGCCTATTTTGTCCATCATGAATGGTATTTTGGAAGAGCTTGTTAGAACAATCCTGGCTGTACAATTCAATGCATTTGAATGCAAACATGAAACTGAAAGCAAATACAATTAAAGACTAAGACATCATAGCTATTTCCTACTCATTGTTATGATGTTTTGGAAGAGCTTTTTAAGAGTAAGATCAGCTATGCTACTTAGTGTAAACAGAATTCAAAAGCAAATTTAACTAAAGTCTAAGACATCGCAGCTGTTCTCATTCATTGTTCATGGTATTTTGGAAGAGTTTATTTGATCAAGACCGGCTGTAACACTTAGCAACTAAACCTATAATACCACAGTTATGACTTATTCGTTGTTCTTGATGTTTTGGAAGAGTTTACTTGAGAAAGTTTAACTGTGATAATTAACAACAGGAATTGCAACTAAAATCTACACACTACAACTATGCCATATCCATCATAACGATATTTTGGAAGAGTTCATTAGAATACGTATAGCTGTAATGATTAATGAAATTAACTACGAACATAAACTTCAAAAGCTTGACTGAACTAGGAAAGAAACGAAACTAAATACTTAGCTACACCGTAAAAACAAAGCTGCTCCAGAGGCAGGGGCCCTCCACCACTAGAGTAGCACGAAATCTAGTTCAAAATCGAATCAACGCGTTCAAGGATATGCTATATTCTTCGTTAAAGGAAAATAACTTAAAACAGAGTATTCTCGGTCTTCAGAAATATAGCATTCAATGCACGAAATCCATTCAAAATCTAGAGCTTGTCTCTCGGTTTCCCGAGTACATTTATAACAAATTTTCATAGCAGAACTTGAGAGAATACGGGGATCATTGTCTTTTTGTATCAAAATCATACTAGAACTCTAAAGATGGTAGCGTAAAGTGACAAAGGACATCTGGATTGTCCTTTTCCTATTAGGAGTCTTCCTCCTTATGTAAGTTCCCACGTACAAAACCACGTCCAAAATTCCACTCATTCTTCATGGTGAGCAACAAACGTTGAGCACATGATGTGGAATATACCCATGTGTGGCTTTTCCTGAGAGAACACCTGGAACATGCTTGAACGTGAAGACAGCTGTAGAATTGGAAACTAGCTATGGAATGTCTGCATTCTGTAGCTAGTTTCAGTTCAAAATGCATTACAATGACAAAATCACAAAACTTAGCAAGTTAGCCATGATATTAATTCTTAAAGCAATTTTAACTAATTTCATTGATCATTTGAGCCTGGGATTAGCAATGGACAAAAGAAAATGGGGTGAAGTGTGATGGAAGAAAGAACACTCTTGAAGCTCAACATACCCCCACTGCTGTCTTCTTGCATGTCCTCATGCAAGTTATTCCATAAACTCAGAGACTTCTGCAAGAAAATCCAACCCTCTTCTTCTTTGTCTGGAAATTAAAGGCCTTCTAGGCTTCCTGATAACTAACTTGAACCTCAAATTAGTAAGTGCCTTGATTAGCTTCTTGTTTCTCTTTTTCAATTTTTCATTGGCCTTTTCAACTTTGTCTATTTGTAGAGCCAGGGTTGAATTCATACTGGTTTTTAGTTTAACTTGTTCCTTCAGAATATCATTCTCAGTCCTGATATGTCTATTAAGTACTTCCAGCTCGTACCTATCTCTTCTTAACACATCTGTCTCAGACAGTGGAGGACTAGGGGTTCTTTCTCTACCCTCTGAAGCTTTCCTTTCCAATGTTTCAACATAGTTATAAATTTCTTGCTGTGCAAGGTCAATTTCAGGGGCTTCTTCATCAAAATCTTCTTTAACATCTTCTTCAATAGATGTTTCCTCATCTTCTATGTTTATCACCCCAGTTTGTTTGATCTGTGTTTTCCTTAGTTTCCCCCTGAGTCTATGGCTCCTTCTCGGCTGGGATGGTCCCTCCCCTTTTTTTGTTGCAAATTTTATGATTACCCTCTCTTCCTTAAGCTGCCTCTTAATCTGAGCCAACTTCTCAGAGATTATTTCTTCACTACTATCTTCAATTGCTTTATTAGTTTCAATTTTAGAGGCTCTCCATTTTCTGCTTCTCTTTGTAGGCTGATGTTCAAGTGAAGGCTCTTCTGGTTCCTCAAAGTGGTTTCTTACTAAGAAATTATCCCAAGTATCTTTTGTTTTGGCTAAATGGTGTTCAATTAGAATCTTAACCAAGCCATGATGGTATAGAGTTGTTTCTAGGAATTGGCCTCTCCTTTGAACACTTGAAGCCATCTTTTTTAAACTTTGAAGCAAGAAATAGGGTAAATTAAGCTCTTCTTCTAGGAAATGCATTATCAATCTAATATGGTAAAAATAGAAAGTAACATATCTACCTTCACAAGTGATAAATTTCTATAGGATAAGCAGCATATTTCTCCATTTATTCTTTAATGCAGAGCTTGGAATTCCCTTTTTAAACACAGTGACATCCATACCTGGTGATTTGAGGATATGCTTCCATGATTCATTATGAAATTCTCTGTTCTTAAACCATCTTTCTCCATGTCTAAGCAATCCTGTTGCTTCTGCAATAAAAACCTCTGTGACAGTGAATTTAATATCTCCAACTTCAACCTCGGCTCCTTTGAATGACCTTGCAAACGTTTTAGTAACTTCTTTGTGGAAGCCATTAAATTTTTCAAGGAATTGCAGCCATCCTGCTTGTTGCAACATCTCTCTGCTTTGAGGGTATCCTTCCAGGTCTTTTCTGCCTACTGGTTCAGTTCTCACAATGAGGCCCATAATTTATTCTTCAATCATCAGATTAGTACTCTTTCTGCTCACGGAGACAATGAATTCAACCTTCAAATTAATACTCCTCAGCTTCACGGTGAGAGTGCTTCAATCTTCAAACTGTTATACCTCTGCTTCACGGTGACAATGGCTTCAAATTTCAACTGATATACCTCTACTTCTTGGTGACAGTGGTTTCAACTTTCAAACTAATATACCTCTGCTCACGGTGATAGAGATACCTCTGTTTTACAGAATGAAATGATCAAGGGTTGGCTACGGAATGAAGTAATAGGGAGTGGTTACGGAACGAGTTAAATAAGTGAGGTGAAGAAAACAAATCAATGAGTGAAAAGACTGCAGAGATATTTTACAACGGATTCAAAAATCATCATTAAATGATTTGGCTAGGTGACGTGAGAAAATCAATCACATCAGGATTTTAACCGCTTAGATGATGATCGGGTATAGAATTTGAAATGAAGGATTTTTATCCAAAGTTTTACGGAGGGTATATTTGGCATGATCAATAAAAATAATCAAAACAACTTTTCGAACAATTCATAACTAAAACTATACTAAAGTTTTTATGATATGCCATTATAATCAGAAATTTTTACCTTTTCTTTTCATCTACTTTTTGTGGTCTTTATATGCTTGTTCTCCTCTGGAAATCACTATTTTGTGAGTCTTCATAATCCTTATTGATTTTTCTTGTTCATGGATATACAGGATCATCTTGTTGCAATTCAAATGTCTGCTGATCAGTGCCTTCAGAATCTGTAGCTGCTGAATGACTGTCTAGCTGCGGAAAGTCTGATTAGCTGCAGAATGTCTGTTTAGCTGCAGAATGTACCTGTAGAGAACTTTAATCATGGAATGGAGTGGTTTGGAATATAAGTGGAATCTTATATGGAATGAGTGAAGATAGATGATGAAATAGGGTATAATGGGATATGTATGAAGTGAATGATGGAGTGAGATGGATTACAATTTATGAAATGGAGTGGAAAAGTATAAGAAATGGCCTGCAATTCATGACATGTGTTATTTAATTGCAGAAAGACATCAAACTTTAAATTCTGATATGGAAATGAGGTGGATGAAGTATGGAATGAGATGAATGAAATATGGAATGAAGTGAAGTATGAATGAATGAATGAAATGGAGTATGGATGGATAAGTAAATGGAATGAAATGAAATGAGATGGATAATAAGTGAAATGGATCTCAACTTATGATTTTGTAACAACTACTTCCAGAAACAAAATGGGAAAAGTTAGAGTGTCAGAAAGACTCTGATTTTCACCCTATCTTTTCTGTATAAACATGCCAATCAGTGATTGGTTTTCATGTTTATACTTTATTTATTTATTTATTTATTTTTTTTCAAAGAAATGACTTCAGAAAATTCATAAAGTTGATGAAGAAGAAAGATTCTTCTTCATTAACTTCACATCACTGTGGTCTTGGAACTTTTTGACAAATTCTTCTCTTGAGAGTGGTTTATGATATAGCTTCAATATATGACCATTCACAAGAAAAGTAACCTCTTCTTCATCTATTGTCCTGATTTTTACTGCTCCATTGTCAAAAAATTTAACAACTTCATATGGCCCAAGCCAATGCGTTTGAAATTTACCTTGAAAATCCTTGAACTTTGAATCAAACAAGAGGGCCCAGTCACCTTCTTTGAACTTCTTCTCTTTGATGTACTTGTCATGCCATCTAGTCCTTTGTTATTGGACTAGACTTTTTTTCTGAACTGCATCTTGTCTGATCTCGTCCAATTCATTAATATGCTCCAATCTATGCTTTTGTGCCTCTGATAGATCAAGTCCTAGCTAAACTGCCATTTTGAAAGTTTGAATCTGGAACTCTATGGGAAACAAAACTTGCTTTCCATAAACAAGTTCATAAGGAGTATGGCCTGTTGTGTTTCTCCATGTAGTTCTATAGGCTCACAAGGCTTCAGGAAGCCTATCTACCCAATCTCTTCTATGTAAATGAACAGTCTTTGTTAGGATTCCTTCAATGACCTTATTAGTAGATTCCACTTGACCATTTGCTTGTGGATGATAAGGAGTAGATTTTCTATGCCTAATTTTGTACCTCTCCATCATTTTTTCCACTAGCCTTGATGTAAATTGAGCTCCTTGATCTGTAACAATTTCCCTTGGGACACCAAAACGAGTAAAAATATCCTCAAAAAGAAAAGTAACTACAGATGCTTCATTAGCAACAAGTAATGGCTTGGCTTCTACCCATTTAGTAACATAATCAGTGCAAACTAATATATACCTCTTATGTCTTGATGGAGGACTAATAGGTCCTAGAAAATCCAAAGCCCATTTTTCAAAAGGTTCAATATGTACCTGAGGTTGTAATGGCATCTCACCCGAGGGAGAAGGTTTCCCTACCCTTTGGCAACTGTCACACCTTTTGACATACTCTTTAGCATCTTTAAACAAGGATGGCCAATAATATCCTAAATGAAGGATCTTATAGGCTGTCCTCTTATTAGCAAAGTGTCCGCCACAAGGTTCATCATGACATGCTTTAAGAATCTCAGGCATCTCATCTTCCCGAACACATCTCCTAATGATCAAATCTGGACCTGTCTTGTACAACTCATTAGCAACCCATGAATATTTTGCACTGTCATAAATGATTTTTCTTTTATCTCTTGCATTCAATATTGAAGGAAATTTTCCTGAAACTAAATAATTAGCAATGTCAGCAAACCAAGGAGTTTGAGTAGAAATTGCAAAAAGATATTCATCAGGAAATTGATCTTCAACTGGAGTGTCATCTTTGATATTTTGGAGTCTAGATAGGAAATCAGCTAATGTGTTTTGTTTTCCAGGCCTATCTAGAATGGTAATGTTGAATTCTTGTAAGAGAAATAACCATCTTATGACTCTGCCATTAGTAATTGATTTGTTCATTAAGTATCTAATTGCAGAATGATCAGTGTGAACAAAAGTTTCATAGCCTGTTATATAGTGTCTGAATTTGTTTATGGCATGAACAACAGCTAAAAACTCTTCTTCAGTTACAGTATATTTTAACTCTGCAGGAGTCAAATTTTTACTGGTATAGTAGATGGCATAAGGAATCAGGTCTTTTTGTCCCAGAATTGCTCCTAGAGCTGTATCTGAGGCATCTCTTGAAATATGAAAAGGTAGCTTCCAGTTAGGTCCCCTTAAGATAGGTGCTTCAGAATTTTTTGTTTTTAGGGTCTCAAAGGCTAACTGGCAATTAGAATTCAATTTGAATTCACAGTCTTTGGTAAGAAACTTAAAGAGTGGAGATGCTATCTTGGTGAAGTTTTCTATAAACCTCCGATAATATCCTGTAAATCCTAGAAAACTCCTAACATCTTTTTGACAACTTGGAATAGATAAGTTAGAGATGACTTCGACTTTTGACTCATCAACTCTAATCCCATCCCCTGAAATATGATGCCCCAAAACAATACCTTCAGTAAACATCATGAAACATTTATCATGACTAAGTGAAAGATTTGCTTCTTGACATCTCTTTAAAAAAATTTCCAAGTTTGCTAAAGCTTCTTCAAATGTGTTTCCATAAACTGTGAAATCATCCATATATACCTCTACACAATCATGTATTAGATCTGAAAAAATTCCTAGTACTACCCTTTGAAATGTTGCAGGTGCATTGCATAATCCAAATGGCAATACTCAGTAAGCATAGGTACCCCAAGGATAGGTAAATGTGGTTTTGTCTTGATCTTCAAGTGCTACTTGGATTTGATTGTAACCACTAAACCCATCTAGGAATGAGAAGTACTTTTTTCCAGCTAATGTATCTAACACTTGATCTATGAAAGGTAAGGGAAAATGGTATTTAAGAGTAGCTTTGTTTAATTCTCGGTAGTCAACACATACCCTCCATTTACCATTTTTCTTTGGCACAATTACCAAAGGAGAAACCCACTGACTATCTGAAATGGGATAGATGAAGTTGACATTTAACAATTTTTGTAATTCTTCTTTAACAATCTCCCTAAGATTTGGATTCATCCGTCTTTGAGGTTGTCTGATTGGTTTACAATTTTCCTCTATATAGATGTGATGAGTGCAAGTCTTGGGGCTTATCCTTTTCATGTCAGTGTACTCCCATGCATATGCAGAAGAATGTCTCTGTAATATCTTGACTAACTCTTCTTGTTGAGATTTTTCTAGGTTCTTGTTTATGTTCAAAGTCTTGCCCAGAAATGTCTCACTTGTAGAGCTTCCAAATTTATCCATATAATGAAGAGACATCTACCTTGATGACAAAAACTCAATGTTGGATCCCTCTTGAAATGGTTCATGTTTGTATTCTGAAGAGGATTCAAAGTTTTCTAGAGTATTCAGAATTTGATTATCTTCACTAATTTCTGAAATTGTGAAGAGAGGTTGTAAATCTTCTTCATCCTCTATCCACTGAGTGTCATCTAGATCTGTAATTGTCCTAGCTGGAGGATATAAAGTGAATTTCTTAGTTGAACTACCATCAGAGATGTACATATCACCGGATCTACAACTAATAAAAGCATCAGCTATAGCCAACCAAGGTCTTCCTAATATAACAGGATGTCCTCCTAGATTATTCTTAGGAGTTAGGATCATGAAATCCACAGGGTACTCCCAAGAATCTAGGGACACCGGAATGTCTTCTATTACCCCATCTGGTTTGATCACAGATCTGTCTGCTAATTGTAATAATGTGGGTGTAAAGAGAAGATTAGGAAGTTTCAGTTTATCCATGATTTGTCTACTCATGATATTGATTGCTACTCCTAAATCAATGAGTGTGTTTTGGATTTCAATTCCATTGATGTGAATTTTAACAACTGGATTTCCTGGGTCTAGATAATTTGGAATAGCAATCTTACCCATCATAATGTCTGCTATTTTTCCTACCAGTTGAATTTTCTTTGTCTCTCTTATTCTTTTTCTTGTTTTCTTCATGCTCAACTCCTTTATTGTTTTGGCTAAAATTGGAATTTCCTTGATGGCTTGTAATAATGGAATCTTAATGCAAACATTTCTCAGCTCATCTAGGAAATCATAATTATGCACTATAATTTGTTTTTCTACACCTCTATCAATTTGTAATCTTTCTGGAAAGGAAGGTGTGGAAGTAGATGTTGATGGCTGCTCTAATACAGGAGTTGAAATTATTGGTTCTTTTTGCTTTGATTTTTCAATGTTTGGGTCCTGAAAAGATGTATCTTCCTCAAGACTTTTATTCACTTGTAGAGAATCTTCCTCAGAGTTATCTCGTTCTTGTATGATCACAGAAGGTTTCCTCTTTTCAAGTATTCTTCCAGACCTAAGTTGAACATCACTAAGTTCTAAAGGAGTAATTAAATAAGTTGGAAACTGTTGGCCTTCTATCATGTATGTGTTCTGAGGATTTTATTGTTGGGGTTTGGTATGGGTTGAGCAAGAAACTAATTTGATTTTTGAGGAAATGGTAATGGAAGTGGTTGATTTTGATGTGGTAGGTTCTGATGATGTTGTTGAGGATTTTGTTGAAAATTTTGTTGAGGATTTTGAGGAGAAAAATGTGGGTATGGTGGATAGGATGGTGGATACTGATAGTACTAAGAGTATCTTCCATAGGGACTTTTTGCTCCTTGTGCCCAAGCTTGAGATTGATTTTGAAATTGAGGCCAAGGTTGCTACCAAGAATTCCAAGGTGGAGGTTGGTTATACATTTGATCATGGAATCCTTGTGTTTGAGGTCCTTGCCAAGGCCTTCTAGAGAAAAAATTGAGAGATTCTGTGGAATTTGTAGGAGTTTCCTCTTGAAAGACAGCTTTGAGACCAGGAAGGGAAGGACAATTCTTGGTTTCATGTTTTTCAGAACAAATGACATAAGTCTCTACAACTTTTACATCTAAAGGGCATTCTCTTAAGGCATGTTTCTTCCTACATTTGGGACAAAAGATTGCTAAGGCATCAGATTCGGCTTTTTGCTTGTTTTGTAATTTAAGGGTGTCTATTTGTTCATTAAGACTCCCTAAAATGTCAGATTTGAAATCATCAAGCATATGTTCTATTTCTAATCTACTTACTGTCCCAGAAGCAGACTTACTTGCCCTTGCAAGAGCAGGATCTCTTGGACTTTTTACAGTTTTAGATTTCCCTCTTGAAACGTTGATACAAAACTCGGATATTTCAAGTAATGTGAGCTGTGATATATCCCCTTTTCCCATCATGTTAAGGATATCCAACCATTCATCCCTAATTGTTTTCAACAAAAGAGCTTTTAAGGTGTCTTGATCTAAGTTTTCCATTTTTGCTCTTTTGATGTTGTAATGAAATCTCTCCAAAAAATCTTCCAAGTTTTCATCTTCTTTTTGTAACATCTTAAATACCTCTTCCTTATGATTGACCGGCATACAATAATACAGATACCTCTCTAGAAATGCTTGTTTCATGTCTTCCCATGTCCTAATAGAACTGTTAATCAAACTCATAAACCACTTCAATGCTGCTCCTTTCAATGTTGAAGGAAATAGTTTAAGTTTTTGAGCATCTTGTAAGTAGTCATAATTTCTACACAGGACTTCAAATTCAAATAGGAAGGTTTCAGGATCTTCAGTTTTAAGTCCATAGAAGTTTGGAAGGATGGAGGGTGAAATTTTTTTCATGGTTGTATTGGTTTCTTCATCTACTATAGGAAACCCAAAAGAGCTTCCTATTTCTCTTCTACCTCTTCCTCTACATCCTTCTCCTTCTACACCTCTACCTCCTTCTCCTCTACCTCTACCTCTACCCCCTCCAAATAATGTGTGTTCTCCATTAAAGACTCCCCCTCCTTCTTCTGCCATAGTTGATTCTCCTGTGGAAGTGGAAAAGTTTGTGTCCCTAACAGGAGTCCTTGAATCTTCTTCTAAGATAGGTTCAGTGGATGAAGTGGAAGGTCTCTCTAATGGAATATCTGATCTTAAGTCTTCTAGGAGTCTAGGATCAGTAAAAGATGGAATGTGAGTCTGAGTTGAAGGTGTACTGGCTCTTGGTCTAGATGAAACAAGTGGTGTTCTAGGGATCAAGCTTCTGCTGCTACTTCTTATGAATCTACCCCTTGAATCTCTCTCTCTACGCATAATTTTTTTTTTATTTTTTTAAGTTGGGCTAATAATTCTCTTTCTGATCTTCCAGGTCACACTAGGTGCAAGAAGAGAGCATACTTAAGAAATTATTGAACCAATAACTCTCTTTTCTGATCCTCCAGATCACACTAGGTGCAAGAGGAGAGCTTACTTCAAGAGATTATCAAATTTTCCCTTCTTTTTATTGTTTTTTTTTTTCAGAAATTGGCTACCTAGTTACACTTCCCCAGAAACGGCGCCAAAATGTTTGTGCTCAACCTAGTCTCCTAAATTAAGTTCATTTAATTGTCAACCAGGGTTGGTAAACTGCTGAAGTGTGGTGCACTATATGTGCCTAGGTGCTTGTTTCTTACTGCGTTGTGTCTAGTGTTTTATGATGTTTTTGGTCTTTTATGGTTTTATGTTCACAGGAGAAAGTACTAAATGCTAGTGGAAAGAAGCTACTGGTTAAAAACAGAGTGAAGCCTAAATTATGGATGACAAATAACAAATGAAAATACTGAAACAGAACCAAACCTAAACTATGACTTAGCAAAATACAAAGCTTGATAATGACTTAAAGAAAACAAATCACAACATGAACTTAACTTGTCCAATTCATTCATTAAAGATGTTTTGGAAGAGCTTGAGAAATGGGCAGCTAAGTGTGAATAAAATTCTCCTAACTAAACAATTAAACAATCAACTTATAATGATACAACATCTCATCCATGATTAAAGGTTTGTTGATACATATTTGGGAAAAGACATTTGTAACATCATAGGATCTCTATTCTAAAACTAGCTCCTAATTCTATTCTGCAACTTAATTTAACACCACTAAGCCTCACTCAGAAGCTATAGATTTCTTTTTAGAATAATCTTTGAGGAAGGACTTGTTTGTGAAATGATAAAAAGGTTGCAGAAGTACTCCAGGCCTTAGACTGATACTATCCTCTGTCCAGATGATTATGAGTTAATATAGATTTGGAGAAAAAGAAGTTTTGTAAATAATGAAGACCGTGGCATGTAAGTTTAACAACTAATGCAATTTAAAATGCAATGGATGGCAACTAAACTTGGAATGTAAATTCAGTGAGCTAAGCTAAAAATGAACTAGGATGCTACTAGTCTATAGTGAACAGTGCTGAACTAAAAATCCATTATCAAACTTGAAACGAAATAACAGAGCATGAATTAAATTCAATTTGACTCCGGAGCGCCCTAACTAAGTTATTATGCCATTAATCTATGGGATTCTACAACCTATTTTGTCCATCATGAATGGTATTTTGGAAGAGCTTGTTAGAACAATCCTGGCTGTACAATTCAATGCATTTGAATGCAAACATGAAACTGAAAGCAAATACAATTAAATACTAAGACATCACAGCTATTTCCTACTCATTGTTATGATGTTTTGGAAGAGCTTTTTAAGAGTAAGATCAGCTATGCTACTTAGTGTAAACAGAATTCAAAAGCAAATTTAACTAAATTCTAAGACATCACACCTGTTCTCAATCGTTGTTCATGGTATTTTGGAAGAGTTTATTTAATCAAGACCAGCTGTAACACTTAGCAACTAAACCTATAATACCATAGTTATGACTTATTCGTTGTTCATGATGTTTTGGAAGAGTTTACTTGAGCAAGTTTAACTGTGATAATTAACAGGAGGAATTGCAACTAAAATCTACACACTACAACTATGCCATATCCATCATAACGATATTTTGGAAGAGTTCATTAGAATACGTATAGCTGTAATGATTAATAAAATTAACTACGAACATAAACTTCAAAATCTTGACTGAACTAGGAAAGAAACGAAACTAAATACTTAGCTACACCGTAAAAACAAAGCTGCTCCAGAGGCAGGGGCCCTCCACCAGTAGAGTAGCACGAAATCTAGTTCAAAATCGAATCAACGCGTTCAAGGAAATGCTATATTTTTCATTAAAGGAAAATAACTTAAAACAGAGTATTCTCGGTCTTCATAAATATAGCAGTCAATCCACGAAATCCAATCAAAAGCTAGAGCTTGTCTCTCGGTTTCCCGAGTACATTTATAGCAAATTTTCATAACAGAACTTGAGAGAATACAGGGATCATTGTCTTTTTGTATCAAAATCATACTAGAACTCTAAATATGGCAGCGTAAAATGACAAAGGACATCTAGACTGTCCTTGTCCTATTAGGAGTCTGCCTCCTTGTGTAAGTTCCCATGTACAAAACCACGTCCCGAATTCCACTCATTCTTCATGGTGAGCAACAAACGTTGAGGACATGATGTGGAATATACCCATGTGTGGATTTTTTTGAGAGAACCCCTGGAACATGCTTGAACATGAAGACAGTTGCAGAATTGGCAACTAGCTACGGAATGTCTGCATTCTGTAGCTAGTTTCAGTTCAAAATGCATTACAATGACAAAATCACAAAACTTAGCAAGTTAGCCATGATATTAATTCTTAAAGAAATTTTAACTAATTTCATTGATCATTTGAGTCTTGGATTAACAATGGACAAAAGAAAATGGGGTGAAGTGTGATGGAAGAAAGAACACTCTTGAAGCTCAACACTTGCCCCATTGATATTCAGTCCAAAATAGTTACAAAGCTCCAAAGCCAAAAACTCTTCACAACTCTAATTCTATGAGGTATTCAGCTCAGCAATCAAACAACAACCAACTATGAACTATACATGCAATATTTGTCTACAAAATAAGGAGGTAAACCCTATCTAGGGTTTCAAATGTCATTCATTACATACTTAATGCATTTTGACCTTTGAGACCATGCAAGGCCCAAGGAAAAATATCTAAAACTCATTTATTGCAAAAATAACTTCTAACATAACTATTTGAGCTAATTTTGGAAAACGTTTGAATTCAAGGCTCCAAAATATCTTTTGCAATAACTCCTGGTAAGGACACAACTCTAAGGTATAGAGGCACAGCGCCAAGACTGGGAAAATGACCTATATTGCAGCTAACTTGTGGAGGCCTTCTCGGTGTCCAAATGAGCTCCATGATGGTTCATTGGAAAGGTCTTTGAGTCTATCTTCTAAATATACCTCTATTTTTCAGAATGGTGCCCATTTTCCTTGTCAAAAATCACTTCTCCCAAGACTTCTAAATGCGCAACGCCAGTGCCAAAAAGAGGGCAGAAAAGTGAATTTTTGGTAGTTTTTGGCCCTTTTGAGGGACCAGTTTTGCTCTAAATATCCTGAAATGTTTTGAGGTTGATGTACTTGGAATGAGGAACATGAAAATTATTAATTTTTGTAATTTTAGTTCCCTAAAAAAGAGTGCAACGCCAGTGGTGCTGCGAGTTTGGCCTAATTTTTTGCAAGCCAAACTGTCAAAAATTCAAAATTTGCACCAAAGTGCCAAAGATGGAATTTTCTTTGCTGATCCTGGTTAGGATGCTTGGAGGGACACCTAATAAATAATATTATTTTTTTCCTTCTCTTTTGCCTCATTTAGAGTCTGAATCTTTGCATGGGCTCGTTTGAGCTTGGCCCTTGCAATCCTGTTTCTCATGGCATAATGTCTTGTCATCTTCCTCTGCATGTCAGTGTCTCTTTTTGCCTTCTCTAGTTGACCCTCTAAATGCAATTTTTCCCTCTCAAGCCAAGATTTTAATGTTCCCAATTTTTTAGCCTCAAGCTAAAAGAAACATTATAGTTAGTAGTATTTTATTTTAGTTAAATAAAATGGGTAAGGAGGCCCCATAATCCTTGAGAAGGAAGAATAAACACTCATCATTTGAAAGGAGGAGGAATAAAGTAGTTGATTTGAGCACCACATGGTGTGAATAGGATTAGATCATGTTGATCTAGTCATATTTGACCAAGTCCACATGCACTGTCTAGATTCAATGTATCTCCTTGATGGACTGCGCAGTTTTAGAGGAGGATCACATGCATGAGTTGGAAGGCACATGTGGATGGCACCCATGGTGAAGAGGAGCACTTGCTATATAAGAGCAGGAGGAGAGAAATTGTGATTTATGCTTGATTATAATTTGCTTAGTCTGTTGAGACTTCACTCCTCTTGCTATTTAGCAAGAGTGTAGTGCTGCATAGCACTAGGTTTTTCCCGGTCGGGAATCCCTACCTCATCCTTAGGGAAGGAGAGGTTATACAGCTGCATTTCCTCATTCTAGCATTTGGCCAAAGCTACCTCTTTCAATCACAACGTTATTCATGGTGCAAGATAACTTTTTGTTGTAGGGTGCAGCAACAGAGGATCTCTTGAGTTGTTCCTTGGCTTGTTTTTCAGTGGAGGGATCATCTATTCATTGGAGGATCACTGAGGAGGACTCCCAGGGTTATTTTAATATCATTTGCATCAGGCCAACCATCCATCTTCCCTCACAGCATAGTCTCTAGCTAGGACTGCGCTATTTTTGCAGGCAGTTGCTCGGAGGGGTATTTGAGCTCATTAGGAGGAGTTGTTTCTGAGTAGAGGGATCAACCTTTTTCTCAGATACACTATCAGAGGAGGGAATCATTATTTCTGATCTGATATATCCTCATTTTATATTTTGATTTAGTTGCAGTGACAAGTCAAATTGTCACATTGTACATTCTCCGGCATTTCTAGCAATCTCTCCTAGATTGGCTAGAAATCTTGTATTGGAGCCCATTCTTCTATTCTTTGCAATTTATTTTTATATTTCATCCATATTTAATGTATATGCATCTACATCAGCATTTACTCTAATATATACTGTGCATTCAATGCTCTCCGGCATTTGGTGCAGTTGCAGCAACTCATGTATTTCATAGTTTGATCATTGGAGATTGGTTTCGATAGCTTGAGTGGCTTGTCCCTCAACATATTTCTGTATGTTGTTGTTGATATATTAATAAACATGATGGCTGTAATATATTTCCTTTATTGACATGTTCAAATTTTCAGAGTTTCATGATTATGCTCATATGTTGCTGTAGCTCACTCTTTGAGCACTTTTTCAAGATACAGAAGGGAAGGAGATCTGTTCAACCTTCCTTGAGGGATTTATTTAAGCTCAAATTATGGAAGTGTAATGTATGGTGTGTTAAATAAGGGATTTAATCCCCCTTTCATCTTATTTTTACATTTCCTGCCTTATACAGCACCCTCCTGGACCATATTGCAGAAAATCCTAAAAAAGGAACATTATAGTGGTATCGGAGCATCAATCTTGGCTCAACCTATGCACAAGATTTAATGCTGTCAGAAAGAGAAGCTTCTCTCCAAGGAGAGGATATTTACAGAGAAAACAAGAAAAGAGGAATGACAGAAGAGGAGATCTCCCTACTTCTTTTCCAAACTATGGAAGCTGTCATAGAAGATCTCAAGGAGGTACGAAGGGAGAATTGCAGAAAATTTCTGAGAGGATTTGAAGATGAATCAACCCCTAGCTATTATCATGATGGGTGTGGGCATTCAGCCACACATGCAGATCCACAGCGCAGTTCATTGCCCACTTGCACTGTCGGGAGAATGGAGGAAGAAGATGAGGCCATTGGAGGAGCAGCACTGCAACTCAAAGGTATGGCTCATGGTTGGTGGTTTGAAAATTTTGTTTCATATTATCATGCAAATGTAAAATCATATGATGAGTTCACTAAGGGGTTGGTGGGGTAATTTGATAAAAATCACTGTGAAACATCATGTATCATAACATCAAACACTTTGCATGCATTGGAGGGAACCATGAAACAAACTCCATTCCACATTTCTGAAGGGAATGTAAACATGTATGATGGCTTGCTAAGGGAAAGATCCCCATTGTGTGAAGGTCCCTCTTCTAATTGTGGAGACATGGAGGTACTTCCCTCAAGAGATGACCAAGAACTAGGGTCTCTACTTGATGATGAGTTATTCTCAATTATTGATGGGGAGGATGAGAATAAGAGATCTAAGAGTGTTGTCCCTTTGGGAAGAGATCCATCACCACATGGAAGTGAAAGGGGAGTCATTTCTTCCGTTAGAGGAACCATTGTATCTTTACAAGGAGTTCCAAATGATTTAACATGTGGGAACCAAGGCACAATTCCAAAGCCATATGCTGTATTTTTTGGGGATTGTGAGATGGAGGAGGAAGAGAAGGATTAGCATCAAGGGATGATACACCCTTATCTATTCCGGGGAGTTTTTGCACAAGAGGAGGAGACTGTATTGCGCGGTGAAGAGGGGGACAAACCAATCCACTCATATATACAGTCCACTTATGAACTAGATGTGTCACTATATGGAGGCATTCAACCTTGGAGGCCCCCTGATCTAGAGTTGATGAGGGGCATCTTGTCATATAGTTCACCACTCCTGGATTTCGGAGAGGTGAAGAATTTGGAGGAGTCCAGCATAGCACAGAGATTTTGGGATAGACTCAAGGAGGAGGGAGGCACTCTCTCATTTTCAGCATTACCCACTCTCATTACCCATACTGCACTCACATAGATTGCTATAGGGATGGAGGAGAGCATCTTCATGATGTAGGATGAATGATCCATAGATTTAGAGAGACAAAGGATACTTCCTTTGAGGGAGGACTCTTTCAGACATGGGAGTAGATGGAGGTTACTCATGCTTACACTGACCAGAATTGGGATATTCCTTTTGGATGACAGCTTCTCATGGGAGGCCAACTTCCAAGGGTCACCATTAATATTTGAGCATGAGTAGCTGCATGATAGGCATGGCAGCATTTTGGAGGATGGATTTGGCATGGGGTATGTCAAAGTAGCAGGCAGTAGCGTGAGGGGAGATTCACATGCTAGATCATCAACGCTGTCTATGAGGAGGATTGATCTGTATTTGAGGTCTCGGCTTTTGGTAGAGTAATCCAAGGATCTTGGTGCATGCATAGTTCTTGATGACCTAGAGGGAGATGACATATACATGGTGGATGATATGGTCATCTATTGTTATAGAAGAATCTTCTTGAGTAGATCATCTAGTCTGAAGGAGAAACTATTACATGCAGCACATGAGGACTTCCTAGCTATGCACCTTGATCCATATCTTGTTTTGTTAGAGGAGTTCACTTGGGATGGCATCTAGCAGGACATATATCGGCATATGGAGAGATGCATAGCCTAGATGGTGATAGAGAGGATGTCACAGCCACCTTCCTACTCATTGGGAGTGAGGGAGATTTTTCAGTTGAGCCATTTCAGCTCAAGGTCTCAAGTACATGGTAGAGAAGGTATAATTTCACATTATGTTTTGTACTTCTTTACTTTACATGAGCAACATATTGTATCAATAAGGATCATCCCTTCTTGCATTTTGTATAATGTACTTGCAGATACTTGTAGATTGATTTTGGCTACCTTAATGGTGGTTTGTGGGGGAAGCCACATGACTCTTGGTGTGCATCATTAACACCACATTGTACATTCATGTTCACATCCTATGAGATGACTGTGATAGAAAACAAGTGGCTATTAAAGAACTTGTTATATTTTTTTTTGAGGTAGACATGGAATGCACTGCACCAGTTCCTCATGTGGAACTATGATTCACTCTCTGGTTGCCATGTGGCAACTTGTTTTCATTATATTTTTCTTCCATATGTTACCGATGTTTGTATACTCATGAGAGGCTTTGTTTGGAGAGTAGGCTTGGAGTCAAAGATGCCCATTGGGAGTATGATTCTGTCCTTTTCACATGTTGTATGTTTTAGGAGAAACAATGGGCACACCATGATTTCCATGTCATTACTTTTCTCTTCATGTAGGAGGATCTATTGGGAGAAAATGCGTTGTTGGAGGAGGCACTTCATGGTTGATTTATTTTGTGGGGAGGCTTGGGCCAATTGTGGAGGCCATTACATTTCAGCCCAATATTAGCAACCCCCTCATACTTATCATAAATGGAGGGAGAAACTACTTGGATGGAAAAATCTAAACTCTCGATTCAGCCCCAACATGTTGCATAGATCTGGGGTTGAGGACTGCTTTGTTGAGCTACCTAAGATGGCTCATTTAATTTGGATGATTGCATGGGTGAAGGAGTCACTCATTGGGAATAAGACTTCCCATGTTTTTCATCACTCCTACCTTGAGGAGGCCATTGAAAAACAAGGATATTTCCACTTCCATCTTCTATTATCTCATGATGTATACTTTGGTTTTACACACTTGGAGGGATAAATGGAGGACAGATTTATTGCATACTTTGATGAGCTATGGTGGGGTCTATTGATGAGGAGGCCATAAGAAGAGGAGGATGAATTTTTCTCTACCTTGTAGTTTCTTGAGGACAAGCAACATTTTGAAGGGGGAGGATTGTAATGTTCCCAATTTTTTAGCCTCAAGCTAAAGGAACATTATAGTTAGCAGTATTTTATTTTAGTTAAATAAAATGGGTAAGGAGGCCCCATAATCCTTGAGAAGGAAGAATAAACACTCCTCATGTGAAAGGAGGAAGAATAAATCAGTTTATTTGAGCACCACATGGTGTGAACAAGATTAGATCATGTTGATCTAGTCATATTTGACCAAGTCCACATGCATTGTCTAGATACAATGTATCTCCTTGATGGACTGTGTAGTTTTAGAGGAGGATCACATGCATGAGTTGGAAGGCACATGTGGATGGGACCCATGGTGAAGAGGAGCACTTGCTATATAAGAAGAGGAGGAGAGCCATTGTGATTCATGCTTGATTATCACTTGCTTAGTCTATTGAGACATCGCTCCTCTTGCTGTTTAGCAAGACTACAGTGCTGCATAGCACTAGGGTGTTCCCAGTTGGAAATATCTACCTCATAATCAAGGAAGGAGAGGTTCTAGAGCTGAATTTCCTCATTCCATAATTTTTCCAAAGCTACCTCCTTCAGTCACAGTGTTATTCCTAGAGTAGGATAACTTTGTGCTACAGGGTGCAGCAACAAAGGATCTCTTGAGTTGTTCCTTGACTTGTTTTTTAGTGGAGGGCTCAGCTATTCATTGGAGGATTAGTGATGAGGACTCTCAAGCTTATTTTCATATCATTTGCATCAGGCCAACCATCCATCTCCCCTCACAGCGTAGTCTCTAGCTAGAATTGCGTTATTTTTGCAAGCAGTTGCTAGGAGGGGTATTTGAGCTCATCAGGAGGAGTTGTTTCTGAGTAGAGGGATCATGATTTTTCTCAGATAAACTATTAGAGGAGGGCATCATTATTTCTGATCTTCTACAGCCTCATTTTATATTTTGATTTAGTTGCAATGACAAGTCCAATTGACACATTGTACATTCTCCGGCATTTCTAGCAATCTCTCCTAGATTGGCTAGAAACTTGTATTGGAGCCCATTCTTCTATTCTTGGGAATTTCTTTGTATATTTCAGCCATATTTCATGTATATGTATCTACAGAAGCATTTACTCTAATATAGACTGCACATTCACTGCTCTCTGGCATTTGGTGCAGTTGAAACAACTCATTTATTTCATACTTTGATCATTGGAGATTGGTTCCGATATCTTGAGTGGCTTGTCCCTCAAGATATTTTTGTATATTGTTGCCAATATATTAATAAAAATGATGGCTGTAATATATTTCCTTTATTGACATGTTCATATTTTCATATTTTCATGATTATGCTCATATGTTGTTGTAGCTCACTCTTTGAGCACTTTTTCAAGATACCGAAGGGAAGGAGATCTGTTTAACCTTCCTTGAGGGATTTATTTGATCTCAGCTTCTGGAAGTGTAATGTATGGTGTGTTAAATAAGGGATCGAAGCCCCCTTTTAGCTTATTTTTACATTTCCTTCCTTATATAGATTCCTCCTAGACCATATTGTAGAAAATCCTAAAAAAGGAACATTACAAAGATTCTCTATCTTTGCTAATTTATATGGCAATCAACTCACTTGGAGTGAGCAGCTCTACCAATTCTGCCTCTTTCTCCCTTTCCCAGGCTAAAGCCTTCTTCATCCCAATTTTCCTTGGTATCTGCCGAGGAAGTTGTTCTTCCTCATCATCACTATCATCAAAAGTGCCCAAGGTCTCGTCCAACAAATCCTTAGCCTTTCCGACCTCTTTCTGAGCTCTGATTTTCCTAACCTCACTGATGGCCTACTTTGTCTCCAACTATTTATTCTCTAGCTCAAGAAAACTAATCACATTCTTTTCCCTACCAAGATTAGCTTGAAGCTCACTAATCTTGGCATCCTTGCTTTTGAGCAACATATTGTTAATTCTCTCCTCATCCTCATCCTCAAGGTCAATCAACTAAAACTCCTGCTCAGTTTCATTTTTATCCTCCTCTTCAACCATGACATGCTCTGCAACCTTTTCCTTGCCCTTATAAACCTATTTTTCTGATGAAGAAGGAAGGGCCCCTTTCACCTCAAGTGAAGAAAACACCTGCCTATGGCCTCTCTGATATGTGAGAGGAAATGGAATAATTTCAATCATTTTGGTGCCAACTATTTCAATGTTCCTTTCCATGCTTAATGCTCTGGTGTCATGAGATGAGGATGAAGGATTGTGGAAAGGTGATGAGGAAGGATCATCATGAGATGAATGGATGTGACTGGATGGTGATGTATGAACAAAAGGATGTGATGGAGAAGTGGATATGGGAGGATGAGAATATGAAGGAATATCTTGTTAATGATGGACAGGTGGAGTAGTGAAAACCTAATTGGAAATGAAGGTCTTCCATGGAATTTTTTTCTACTGTAGCTAATGCATGACCACCATCTTGATAAGTGAATGATGAAATAGGCTTTGCAGTTGCTGATTGTAATCTCTCTTTTGCACAATGTAAGCCACTTTTTCAATGCTACAAAAGAGATAATATGGTATATGCATTATCCTAACTCTAGTGAAATGCATAAGAAGATGGATGTGGTAAGAGTAGAGGCGGGAAAACCTTCCCTCGAAAATGAAATAATTCATTATTATCCTCATCATGGGTGCATATCTATCAAGAAGATGAGAAAAATGGAAGATGGAATTGTGATGATATTTATACCTAGGTTTAAGTTATGGTACAAAACAACTAATGTCCAGGTTTTCTTGTTTGAACCACTTATCTCCCACACTAGGTATCCCTCTAGCAGTTGCTGTTACACCATTTTTTGGTCATCTAACCTATTATCATTAGATGGACCCAAGTACACCATGTAAGACCAATTTTACCCTAAGTAAAATTGTTTTCACTATGTAAAAATAACTTAATAAACCACATTTTATTAGGTTGTTTATGGTCTAAATAGGAAACCCCAAAAGGTAATATTAAACAAACCTATATTTGTTTAATTTTCCTCATGGAATAATTAATTAAACCATAATTTAAGTATTATTCCTAGTCATGTTTAACCCAAAACAAAGAAATTAATTAGATAAACCTTTATCTATCTTATTATTTTCTAGGAATAATTATTTAAATCTTATTTAGATAATATTCCTTGTTAAATATGACCAAATCATCCACAAATAATTAAATAAATCATTATTTATTTGATTATCCTTTAACCACTTCCTTAAAAAGATAAATAAATCATTTATTTATTTATTATTGAAAAATAAAGGGATTTGACCCAAGTCAAATACTTTTTCCCTCCAACAAATATAATAAAATATTCCATAAAAGGTGGATCTAGATTTGGTTAACATTATTTTAATCATGCACCAAGATCTAGAATGACCCAATATTTTGTTATAAATAGGAGGGCTTTTCCTACCATTCTTCACCTTTTGTTGCCTATTAGATCACTCTGGATCTATACACTTGGTCATATTTTTCTCCATTTTTGCCATTTGTGAGCTCCCTTTGAGTTCTATCTTTGTATGGGTTTTCTACACCAACAGGAGAGAGAAATTCTAGATCTGAAGTGCTGAGGACTTCCAAGAACACATCCCATTGAGGAGAATTGGAAACATATTCTTGTTTTCCTCCCAGCTCTTGTCTTGACCAACTAACTACAGATCTAAAGATATTGGCAGCCATATTTTATGTTAGGGCTATTAGTTATGCGTAGCTAAAGTGGTATTTTTTCGTACACTTCGACAAAAGATTCATACTAACAACTGGCGACTCCACACGGGTTTTCAATTACGACCGCTGTCGTTTTTCATATTCCTGCATATCCAGCTACTTCAGACCCGAGGGTTTCTTTTCAGTTTTTTTTTTTCCTATTTTCTTGTTGTTTTTCACCTATAAAACCCTAAAACATTAAAATTTCTAACTTCCGCGTGTTTCTGGCCCTATTGCGCAGCTGACAGACATCAGCTGCAACTGAGACAGCAAATTTTTCCGGACATTTGCGGCCGAGACACCCGGAGCTTCAGGTCGCACTTTTCAGCCCAGGGCCTGTGACCTGGACCTCCAGGTCACACTTTTCAGCCTATTATCTGTGACCTGCACCAAAAACAGGTCAGAACCTACGACCTGCCAATTTTTCTGCTCTTTTTCTGCAATTTTTTTGGGTTCTTCTGAAGCTTCTGTCAGGGTTTTCCAGCCTCTTTCTTAGCCCTTTTCGACCTGTTTCTGATATGTTTTGCTCATCTAAGTGGGAACATAGCCCCCTAGGGCTTCAGTAACCTCCACTTTTGGTGAAAGAGTTTTTATCTGTTTCAGGTACCTGTTTTTCAGAGTTTCAGCGCCCCTATTTCCAGATCTGATACCTCCTTTTCAGACCTCTTTTAATCAGCTTTTCCCCCTTTCAAAACACCTCCTGAGTTTTGCTTGGATCTACCTTTAGGGCCTCCTCCTTGCCCCTTCTGCTTTTTGCTGATTTCCTCCCTTTTTCCAGCCACCTTGCCTCTGCCTCTTGGCTATGTTCTGCACCTCTTTTTAGCAAATTTCTCCTTTAGATCCCTGTCCCTTTCGACCTTAGATCTATTGGCCTCTTTTTAGTGTGTTTTGATTAGATTTTTTCTCTCTGTTAGACTAGTTTTGAGAGACCTGCCTTTTTGGGTTAGATAGATGCATTGTTAGCTGTTAATTTTCTGTTATTTCAGCATTATATATTGTTCTGTGCAGATTTATTTTCATTTATGCAACACACTTTTTATTTTGCTCTCAAAACGTCAAGGTTTAAAAATTAAAATTAACACACGCCACACACTCACCCTAAATGAAGAAGAGCCTGGTTAACACTGCCAGGGAAAGACTTTAAAACACTATAAAATCAATTGACACTGCACCTTTCTGCCCTTGTTTCGACATTGTAATCACTTGATCCTGCACCTCCCTGCCTTCGTTGGTCATTCTTCTTCCCCTTGTGCCGTGTTTGTGTTGTCACCATTGTGCCCCCAAGGCGCATCTCCTGAAGACTTCTTGGCCTTCACCCTCAGTTTCCGGTCGGTCGACTTACTCCGTCCCGCCGTCATCGAGTTAGTCCTCCCCCGAGTCTGCACTCCGACTCCTCTTCTGATTCATTGGGTTCTCCTTTTACTTCTGGTTCTCCCCCTGTCACCTTCACCATGTCTGGTCCAGGGCCTAACGCTAGCGGTAATCCTGGCCCTACTGTCAGGCCTACTACTAGCGGAACCGCCACAGGAACTACCTCGGTTGCACCTTTTCTCCCTTACATGGCAGGCCTCAGCCTCCCCGATCTCAATCAGTTGACCAATGACCCTATCCACCACGATGTTGGTTGGCCTGTTATGCCAACCAAGCTCCCCTCTGACATCCCTAAGTTTGAAGGCCTTGCTGGAGAAGATCCATCCAATCATGTCCGATCTTTCCACATGTGGTGTTCCTCCAACTCCATTACCGATGATTCCATCCATCTTCGGTTGTTCCAATGCATGCTTACGGGTGAAGCTTCTAAATGGTATGTTTACCAGACCACCTCTTCCCATACCACCTTTGCGACCCTTGCCCAAGCCTTTTTATCTTATTTCCAGCTCCCTCTCCGACATGATACTGGTATAGAGCTTTTGACTTCTTTCAAGAAAACCTCTTCAACCCACCTTTCCACTCATGTCCAGGAATGGCGGCGAAGACGAAGCTTATGTCGTGCTCCCCCCTTCGAAGATTGGGTTTATATGGACTGGTTCCTTCACACTCTTTTACCTCCCATTGGCAAAGATGTCGCCTCTCATTTCTCTCAAACCAAAGAAGCCACCCTCCAAATCGCCTTGAAATATGACCTGATCTACGCTCAATCTGGTTATGTTTATACCGTCCTTCCTGACCTCCCCAGGCCTGGTGGTGCTAACGCCCTGGGGGCATCTCATTCCGTCGACGGTATCATTGGAGCACTTTCCCATCCATATGCTCAACCTCCTATGGGCTATGGTCTCCCTCCAGGAGGGGCCATCACCTCTAGCACTATTCCCCCTCCAGGTATCATGTATCCAGGATACGGCATGCCTCCTCCTTTTGCCCAACCTCCTGCTTACCTCAATGCTGCCCAACCTCACCCTTATCCTTATCTGCAGCCTGGTGCACCAGTTCCTCCAGCATATGCGCTCCCACCTCCCTTGCCTTCTCAACCCCCGCAACAACAACTACAGCCCCCTCCAGGGCAAGTATTTGCACAGCAGGGTGCGACTAATCCCCCTTCCTATCAAAGAAGGTGGAGAGGAAATCAAAATCAATCTGCCCCTGGTACTCTTGGACCCAATCCTCAAGGTACTGACCCTAACACCGCTACCCAGCAACAGGGTACTCAGCCCAAGCCGGGCAGGCCTCTTCACACAAATAAGCCTTGTTCGTGTTGAGGTGTTTACGGTCATTACACTCATGATTGTCCCCTCCTACCACATATGTGGCAAATGTGGGAGTCTCAAGCCACATTGCGAGGACAACATGCCTCCCCTCATGCTACCCCTCATGTGGCCACTACTCAACCGGCTGTGTTTACCGATCCTTTCCCCCAGCAAGGATTCGTGGCTACCCAACCACCTGACGGACAGGTTGCCA
The DNA here is from genome assembly GCA_034641835.2 of Pinus albicaulis. Lineage (NCBI taxonomy): Eukaryota > Viridiplantae > Streptophyta > Pinopsida > Pinales > Pinaceae > Pinus > Pinus albicaulis. Next base: position 231,543 of record JAXQQM020092155.1, read on the forward strand.
CTCAACCTTCCCCTTCTGGTTCCTCCGATTACCAGATCCTCATAATGAACTCTGATCCTTTTCCAACCATCGACCTTTACCTTCAAACCCGGTCTCTCCAGTACCCCAAGCCTCCCGCTCCGTCTACCTCCGAGTCCCCTTCTTCAGGTTCTACCGAGCCTCTTTCAACATCCAATGGCCCCTTACATATCCCTCAACCCAAATTTGAGCTTCATCCCTAGATTCTTAAGGGACCATTATGCCGAAATGCTGCTCCTAGTCAAGCTGCTCATTCGTATAGCATAGTAGATGATTTGGCGCAGTCTCCTGCTGCCATTTCCACATTGGAACTCCTCCAATCGCGCCCTTCCCAAAAGAAGGCTCTACTATTTTCCATGGGCGCTGTAGATCCTGCTGACGACCAAATGATTATTTTCAATGCCCATAAATTCGAGCATCCTCCCCTTCCTGCTTTCATAGCCTTCCAAATCCCAGTCAAAATCTGGAACGCTAACGTTTCCCGGTGCATAATTGATGAGGGGGCATCCACCTGTGTGATGTCTGCTTTGGTTTGGAAACAACTCGGATCTTCTGAGCTGGCCCCTTCCACGATCACCCTTAGAGCATGGGATGGCCACTCCTCCCAGCCCATTGGCCTCTTCCGTAATTTTCCTATCACTCTTGCGGGCAAGACTGTTTGCGTTGACGTCGAAGTCATCGATGCCCCTATAGATTACAACATTCTCTTGGGGTGAAGCTACACCTATGCCATGTCTGCTGTCCCTTCCATGGTTTTTCACAAGATGTCTTTTCCTCACAATGGAAAGATAGTCACCATCGACCAGTTCACGTATCATAAGCCAAAGTCTCAGACCTCCCCTGAGACGACCATCTCTTCCGTAGCCAATAAGAAAACCATCGATTCCTTGACCAGTGTCTATCCCGGCGTCTACAAAGACTCCTCTTTTCTTGGAACTTTTCCTGGTCTCCCTCCTCCTCCTATCTCTGATCCCAGCTTATCGAATGTTTGCATGAGGCAATCATCTCAGGCTGCCCTTAAGCGGCCCGCTTTGGCTAGTCAGCAACCTCAACCTCGCCCACCGCAACCCGCTCCTAGCCATTCTTCTCAGCGAGCCGGACCTCCTCCTTCTGGCCCTTCTCCTACAGCTGATACCCCCGACCCTCTCTATCCTCCTGGGTCGGTTCCCCCAGGCCTCAACCATCTCAGAGCCGTCCCTCCTGGTCATTATCCCACTGGTCAGATCCCTTTTCTGGCTCCTCCTCCCGGAGTCTATTCGGTCCCTGTCATGGCCACCCTCTCTCTTCCCAACTTGACCCGGGGCATACCCGTCTGGTACCTTGACCCTCCAGCCACTACCCCGCCTAGTCACCCCAAACCCTACCTTGCTTTGACACCGGTTCAACCAGTCCCCCTCGCTTCCTCTATTTCCAATGTGCCCCAAGCACCTCCGCAGGACCCTTCTCCTGTCGTGACGACTCCTGGGAAGAAAGGCAAAGCTCGCAAGGGGGCACCCAAAGACAAGACCACCACGACTGACCCGGCCCCTCATCCACCCGCAAATCCTTGTGCCTTGTGTGATGTCATTGGTCATGCCACCCATGCTTGTCCTGAATTGCCCCGTATTCAACCCATGGTTAAAGTCGCATTCCCCGAGTCTACAGTTCCTGAAGCCTCCATTCCTTCTTCGTCCGTAACAAAGAACCCCAAGACTCTTCACACCAACAAACCTTGTGCTTTATGCGGTGTCCATGGCCATTACTCCCACCATTGTCCTCACCTGACACATTACCGTGCCTCTTTAGAGGTAGTTCGAGAGTATGAGGTTGAACAAAATCAATCCGCCTCTCCCATACTTGCGCAGTATGCTTCAGGTCCGCTTGAGGATCCCCCCGCTCCCATTGACATTCCCCCCCCCCTGATGTCCAAATGACGGAGTCTACTACCACCATTCTCTACCTATCATCCTCTATGAGACCCTTGGAGAACATTCCCTCTAAATCCTCCACTTTTGTTTCGCTTGACCCCCCTTCAGCGACGACCCTGGGCTCAACATCATTTGACCATTTGTTTCGCTGTTCTTCTGTCATTCCCCGTGATGATCCGTATGCGAGCCTTTCTTCCTCTCCGGATGATTTAGGTAGCTTTGCCACGTCCTGTGGTTTCCCTTCCACTCGCCATCCCCCCTTGTCTCGTCCGGATGTTTCCTTGGGAACCTTTTCCACCCCTGACCTTATTCTTCCCGCCCATACCCAGGATAACCCCACTCGTATTTCCGTTGACCTCCACAGCCCGAGTCCTAGCCACTACTCCTGTAGCCCTCATATCCCGCCATCTAGTTTGTATATGAGTCATAGCCATCTTGCCTCCCACAGTTGCCGCTTGATGTCTACTATCCTCTCACGCTGCCGTCATTGTACCTCCCCCCCCCATGTTTTTTCTTGTAACACTATTCTGCAGGACCTCCCGTCCCCACCCTATATCGGTTATGCCGATGGTGCAAGTCGTTACTCCCGGAATATCGCCTCTGTAGGATGGGCCATTTTTACCCCCTTGCACGATCTTGTCCTCTCAAACGGAGTCTACATTGGTTCTGCCACCAACAATCAGGCCGAATATGATGCAGTGCGTGGTCTCTTAGCCGATGCCCTCTCTCATCGCATCCTCCATCTGCATGTTCCGTTAGATTCCCTCCTTATTGTCATGCAACTAACTGGTGTCTATGCTATAGGGTAAACTGCTTGGGTGGTTAGTTTTCGTGGATCCCTCTCAGGGCTTTCCGGTGCCCGAGGCAGACAGTCAGATTAGCTATGTTGTTCACAAAGATGGCATGAGTATGTTCATATTAGCTTGAAATAACTTGAAGGAATACAAATAGAGAATTACCTCTTTGACGGTTTTGTAATCTCTTGGAGAACGATGTGCAGCAAAGTAAGAGTCTTCCTTCGCCGGCTCCAAATCCGAGACCTGCAATCAGTCAAAGCACCCGTGTAATTTCTAATATAACAAGTATTCTATCAATTAAATCAACAATAAACATCTAGATTATACACATCTGAGCCATTCATATCATACTAAGCAAATATTGAAACAACAATATAACATCAAGCATTGAGTGGACAAAACGAACATAGTTCTATTGATTTAGAAAGAAGAAGGATTACAACCATTGGTTGTACCAAGCCCTCCTCAGTCTCCCAATCTCTCTTCTCTCTCTAGTGAAGAAGTCCAAGTCAACAAACTCTCTAGGAGCCTCTTTGACTCTTGGCCTTCACAATGTCACACTATTCTCTATTCCACAAGTATGCAAGAACTTTGAGCAATCCTTCCATATTTGTCTTCTCCTCTGAGCTGATGAGGAGGTATTTTGACCTGTAACAGATGCCCCCTAAAGTGTGAGGTCAGAGACGAAGACGATGGCCGAAATACTTTATAATTTGTAGAGAGAGAGAGAGAGATTGAAAGGCTGAGGAAAACCTGAAACAACAACATATGTCAGAAAATATAGTATTTTCCCAGAGTCGGGCATGTCCCATGCTCGGTAGCTTAAACAACATGATTTCTCTAGAATAGAGATATGAAGAATCTGTCCACCAATAGGCACAATGTGGAAGTGTCTGTCATATCAGGATCAGGCTGAAAAAGCTGTCTCCATAAACAATATCGCAGCTTGGGGAAGGGAACACAACTTTAATGATGTAACCTTTGCCCCAAGGTCTTGACCGCCGATTCACTTAAACTACACATTTCTCAACATGTGAATGAGGGAGTTGTCGTCAAACATGTGAGAAATCGTCTGATTACCAGTTGATAATGAAAACTGTTAACAGACGCGAAGGTGGCCACCGATAATGATGATGGTCCCTAAGATGCCCAGTACAATCTAGCGAGTGTGAATAAAAGGAGTTGAAGTCGAACACTCATAGAATCATTCGACCAAGAGCCAATGATGAAAACCCTTGATCAAACACAAGACTACTTGCCACTGATGTCTGCAAGTATCTGGGCACTGATGTGTTTCTGGATCAACTTCCTAGATAAGGTGTTGAAGTCGATAGGAAGTGATCTGTTGAAAGGTAGGCACTGAGGCGTCCTACATCAGTCAACACGAAACGGAAACCAACTGATTTTGTTTATGATTTGAGATATGGAAGAGTAAATGGGAACGTCGGACGACAAATAATTTCTGGCATAATGAACGGTTTGGTTGATAACAGGAGCAGTAGATAACGAGATCTGCTTGAACAATAGAAGGCACTCTAGCAGGGTACTAGGCAGCGAAAGCATGATGAACACCAAAGAGTGTGTTAGGATTTTACCGGTGCAAGGACACTGGGAAATGAAGGCTAATACTCATAGATGGTAGGGTTCGGCTAACTGTGAAAGAGTTTTCTGGGAAGTGCCATGTTCAAGAATTTTGCTGCCAAATCAACCTTTTTTGAAAATGTAACAGAGGTAGTATCCATTTTGTCCAAATTTTCCCCGTCTGATTAAGTTTAACGAGTCCAGACGAGTAAACTCGGTGAAATTTTCATGTTTAGAGAGTCTGAAAAATGTCAGGAAAGACAACTCTGTGCCCCATCTGATTAAGTTTAACGAGTCCAGATGAGCAAACTCGGTGAATTTTTCATGTTTAGAGAGTCTGAAAAATGTCAGGAAAGACAACTCTGTGTCCTGTCTGATTAGGTTTAACGAGTCCATACGAGTAAACTCGGTGAATTTTTCATATTTAGAGAGTCTGAAAAATGTCGTAAAAGACGGCTCCATTGGGGTACCTTTGTCATGTCTTGATAACCGGGCACGGCAAAGGGGTAATAGTAAGCCCGAAACAGTTCATTTTCCATTAGTTAGTCCATCGAATCCGGAAAAGTGAGAAATCTATGTTCAATGGACGTCTACCTCATTTTGTTATGAGTACGAGGAGACGAAGTAAACTCAATCTTCTTTGTGAAATTTTGACGAGTCCAACAAATAAAACTCGGTACCTCCGTGAAATTTTAACGAGTCACGCGGAGAAAACTCGATATTAATTTTTCTTGTTTAAAGAGCGTTGAAAAAGAGGAAAAGAATGGCTCCTTGTTCTTTGTCTCAGTAGTTTAACGAGTCTGACAAAGGTGACTCGGGATTTTTTTGGTTTTATGAGCGAGAAAAAGATTCCTAAAAAGAATGCTCAGAGCTTCTTCATGGTTTTAACGAGTCTGAAGAAGAAAACTCTAGGTTTTTTGGATTAACGAGCAAGAAAGACCAAAAAGAACGCTCGATGTCAACTTCGTGTAAGTTTAACGAGTCCGAAGAAGAGAACTCGAGGTTTTTCGGATTAACGAGCAAGAAAAATACCGTAAAAAGAATGCTCGATAAAACATGAGTATGTCTGCTCATAAATCTTGATCCCTTATAGAATCATCAGTACCAACTCTCAAGAGTTGCGACATGTGTACAGTGAGGAATCACGACTTTGCCGACTGACTTAAGAGAGTCATGCCCCAGAATTTGCTATAAGAAGGTCAGAAGACATTCATTTTCACTGTTTCAAGTGCTGTGAAGAAGCTCTGGAGTGGAAAAGGGGTGAAAACTTCAGCTGACAATTACGGTCAATCCGGGCAACAGTTTTCTATTCCGCGAGATCCAGGTAAGAGCTAGAACCTCCTGTTATCATTTAATTGTCAATTTTTTAGTTTTTGCTGGTTCAAAACTAGGAAAATTTGAGGCCCTAGAAAAATATTTGCGCCTAACGCGGGGCAGGAGTACAACAGCCGCATTAAACGCATAACCCGTGAGGGAACTGCGCGTTAGAACGCTCTGTTTTGCACTAGTGTCCGCATTAGGCGCAACATGCTTTCTAACAATTCAATTTTTTCATTTTTGAAGTGGTCCAGGCAAATTTTAATCGGTTAAAAATGTTTCATTTGCAGGTGTTCAGCTGTTAATCATGAGTATCTGGAAAGAAAGAGAGCATGAGCGGGAAGAACGAGAGATGGTGACGGATGCGGCAAGCTTAATGGCTCTCCGGAGGTGCGGATTGCTTAAGTATGCCCGTTTAGAAATGATGAGGGGTCAAGAGGACCTCCTGAGGTGGTTGATCCAGCAGTGGGACGAGAGGCATCATGTCTTTCGGATTGGTGGCAACGAGCTCGCCATCGAAAAAGATGATGTTTACTTTTTGACCGGCTTGTCATGTCGTCGGGCGAGGCCCAATTTGACGGGGTCCAGAGCTGACCCTCGTTCCACTACTGATTTGATCCATGCGCACTGCGTACGTGGCACCCAGGCTGTGAGTAACCGAATACCTATTGCACAGGTGACTTTGAGACCCTTGCGGTCTATTTTATGGATGATCGTTCACTTGGCAGGTGCCAAGAGTCAACATGTGGTGACCAAGGCTCAGATGCTCCTAGCCTTGGATTGTATGCAGCCTCAGGTTTTTGACTGGTGTGACGGTGTAGTCCGTCGAGTCCGAGCAGAGCTTACTGCATGCAAGACCCGTACTCAAAGAGAGTTTGGGTACGGAACTCTGATTGTTTCTTTCATATTGGAGCGGATACCACTGATGAGGCCCAGGATCCTAACAGCGCCATTGGGTCCGCGCGAGCCTAGGCAGGCTCGGTGGGCCACTTTGCTTCCACGGACTGGAGAGGATCCTGTCCGTCACTGTTTTGATGAGGGATTTTTTGATTGGCTGGACTCTCAAATCATCATGATTGAGGATTATCCCTATGCAGGGATGAACTTCACAGGCGACCCTGAGTTAGTCCTGCCCCCTGGCACCCAGTGGGGGCCCGATGGTAAGAAAAATAATCAATGTTTTGCAAAGAAGTTTTTGTTTTTAGATTTTGAATGTTTATGTAAATTTTTTTTGTTGAAAAGGGGTGAAAATTAAGTTTTGACATGAAAATTTTGCTTGCTTGACACAGATGTGGCACCTGTCCGTCCAGCTGGGGCCCCTCGCTATTCACGGCGAGGATTGTAGCTACCCGCAGCTGGCGCGCCTATAGAGGAGGCGGAAGCCGGCGACGACGACGATACCCAGATTTTACATGAACTCTCCCGGAACTTGGAGGGTCTGAGTATGGGTATACCGCCGCTTCCTATGCGGGAGGTTCCAGTTCGTCTACAGCGGCATACATTGGGTGTGCCAGAGAGATACCTGGTTCCTCTGAGGAGGATAGCTAGAGCAGTTGTATGCTATCGTGAGCATCAGGCTTAGCTGTTTGGAGTAGATGTATTAGTGTCAGAGCATGGCTTAGTGAGCCAAATTTTGTAAAACACCCCAAGTTTTGGGAGATTTTCCTTTTTGATGTTTTCTATGTACTGGACATGACATATATATCTATATATATTTTTTGGTGATTTTGTGTTTTTAAATTTTTATGCATTTTTGATGTGATAAAAATATATGTACTCATGAGTAAATCTTTTACAATAAATGTGACAAATGCCAATCTAACACATAATTTGCCAAAGAATCAGCTAATGTATTAAATTCCCTAGGAACGTGCTCAAATGTGATTGTTTGAAATTGACGTTCTAAAAGTCACACTCGTAAAAAATAACGTAACAACACGGGGTGGCGTACGCGGTAATGATTGTTTAACTACATAATGATGAGTTGGGAATCTAACCTGACCACTAAATCAGAGATGTCACGAGATGCCGCTTCCGTGAGGAGTTGGATCACTGACATGTATTCGGCGACATTGTTGGTGGCGCTACCCAGGAAGATCCCCCCGGAACCAAGGAGGTCTGACTCAGGAGTATAGAGAACCCAAGCAGCTGAAGCAATGTGTCTAGTGTGACGACTAGCACCGTCCGCATACCCAACGTATGATAACGAGTGTGATGACATCTGTGCGAAAGAAAAAGATTACATGAGAAAAACACCTTCAACCAAACAAATAATTCAGAAGCATCATTATAAAAATAGGCAAAACTTTTATACATAAAATTACAAAGCATATGCCTAGTGCAAAACTAGGCAAAATACTTCTTCAGATAGAGCCTGTTGCGGGGCTCCTCGAGTGGAATTCCATTGCAGTCCTGTAGTTCGTAAGCTCCTTTTGAAAGGGATTTAGTAACGATGTAAGGACTGAGCCACAATGGTTGGAGTGTTCCTGCCCCCAAGAGGTCGTGTTTTTTATCATAAAGTAGAACAAGATCGCCTTCTTGGAAAGAACGAGGCTTGACAGATTTGTCGTATTGAGCTTTAACTCGGCGCTGGTGAGCTTCGAGTGCTAGTGTAGCATCTCGACGAGTTTTGTCTAAATGATCGAGCGAGAGAAAGCGCTCTTCTGTGGCGGTGGTTCCAGGTAGGAGTTCAACAGCCAGTTTAAGTGATGGGATTTCGCACTCAATCGGAAGTACTGCCTCCAGGCCGAAAGCAAGTTGGAAAGGTGTGATATTTGAAAAGCAATACGGAATATTTTCCATGATACCTGTCTTGACCGAGATTTCGATGAGTAGTGTCTTGGAAATATTACCCATGTTCCCTTCTGAATCGATAGTGTGGACAGTCTTATAAGAGGAGGGAACGATCTCAGGTTGGTCAAAGAACGGGATTTCAGTTTTTATCGCCTCCGAATCAATCGTCGAAGTGCGATGGTGGAACTCTCCCCAAGGTCGTTCTTCTAATGACATGATTTCTCAAATAGCTTCGTCTGTAGGCCAGACTTCATTGAGGAGATCCTTAGAGAGAACTATTGTGGGAGATAGGGTCGTACCTGTGGTCGAAACCATATCAGTGGAGGGTTCATATGCGACTTGGATGGCTTGGTAAGCCAACTCAACTGGCGAAAGCAGCATCTGATCTCCATATGAATCAATTTCTAAAGGTGTCGGAATGATCCATGGGTCGATAGAGCCATCCGAAGAGGTGGATATCATTGCAACCGTGTTTGGGATCTGAGGCAGCGGTAGAGGAAAACAACCCAGTAGGGAAGATGCCTTCAGAAGACCGGTACCGATACTGACGTAAGAGTCAGGGACACCTCCTATTAGGGGTACCGAGCTACTTGGTAAAGTGGAATAATCAGGGGTGCAGAAGGATAGCTGATCGACCGTGACTATTTTCCCATCCAATGGAAATAGGATGAGTCGGAAGACCGAAGACACGATGGCGGTCATGGCATAAGACCAACTGCGACCGAGCAAAAGATTATAGTCGAGATGACGCTGTACGACTTCAACGTCCACGTTTACCGTTTTCCCACCCAGAGTGACGGGAAAGCTAGCAAGGTATCCTTTGGGTAGGAACGTGTGGCCATCGAAAGCTTTCAGGGAATTCGATGGCGAGGTTAGAGTAGGAGAACCTAAATTCAGCCAGCAAGCTTGTGACATAACGCAGGTCGAAGCACCTTCGTCTATGACAGTGCGATGGATGGGTCTCCCTTTCGACACAACCTGCACCTGAAATGCGAGTTGATGTGAGAGGCGAGGTTTAGCCTTTTCCATATCAAAGATTGCTAGCGTGGAACCCTGGGGGTCTATTCCGCCAATGGCCGAAAGCAAGGCTTTCCTTTGTGCTGGACAGGTTTGTAATACTTCAAGTGCAGACATGGCTGACGGTGCCTGCGCCAAATCTTCTACAATATTGTAGTTTTGGGCTACACGTGCAGAGGTATTATGAGTCGTGCGTCGAAGTGTCCCTTTGGGGGGACGAATTACAGGTTCAGCAGTAGGCCTTTCGATATGCAAATCGTTGGGCGGTGGCGGATTGGAACTAGTTCCAGGTTCCTGAGCATCTATGGTAGGGGCTCCATAAAGCTTGGCGCGAGTTTGAAGGTCAATACTCTCGATGCCATAAATGGCAAATGGTCCTTCACCGGAAGGATGCGAACCACCATTTCCCCGTTGATGGGGTTGTGGCGGGTTGTCAACCATATGTTGATGTTGCTGCTATTGATTGGGGAAAGGATTGTGAAGAACAGCAGGTGTTCTCCCAGAATCCTTGTTAGCAATAAAATCAGTGCATTCCTGCAACCGAGGACATTTGTATGTCAAATGGTCCTCCGCACAGATTTTACAAGGAAATCTCATGGGTTTATCCTTTCCTTTTTCATTAGCAGCATTTTTCTGATTAGAGTTATTCTGATTATTCGACTGCTCTTCCGAAGAAGATGTTTTCTTCTTATTCTTCCTATTTTTCCCGTTGGGTTTTTGTGAGGTTTGCACCGAATTTACCTCAGAGGAAGGGAGAGGAGTCGTTTGATGGGGGGTGGTGGCAGCCAAGGATGGCTGGGAGGTTTTCCCCCGAGACTGATTGGTGGCTACCCCAGAGATCGCGCCAATGAGACCATCGGCATGAGCTCCGGTTTTCTGAGTAGCCGGAGGGTTCGGGTTACCAGGGGCATGGGGGAGCAGATCGTAAAGCATGCCGGATTGTGAATAGATCAAATCCAGGTGATGGGCACGACGAATACTTTGATCTTCTGTCACCGCACCAGAAAGGCCAATGTCTTTAGAGATATGGGGTAAAAGAGACTTGCAAAACCAATTTGCCAAGAGATGGTCCAGTATTGGCGCTTTCACAAGCCTCCTCCTACGTCTCCATTAATGAATATGGTTGGAGATGTGGGTGGCGGTGTCTTGGCGTAGTGATGTTAACAATTCTGTGCCGGTTTCCACTCTAATTGGTAGTTGAAAGTTCTTTAAGAACTCCATCGCTAAAGCGCCAAACGTATTGATGGTGGCACGTGGTAATTCAATCGTATTTTCCCGCCTGTAAGGGTGCGGGAAAATAGTCGAAGTCGGACACTATCATCTACCATGGAATTGGATATGGACCACAAATGGAAGGTAGTGATGTGTGCGGCCGGGTCGTCCCCATGCTTCCCGTCGAACTTCGGGATATCTGAAGGAATCTTATGTGGTATAGGAGGCCAAAGCGAGTTATGGTTGATGGGGTCGTTTGTCAGCTTATGGATGTCAGGTATGTCCAAAGCTGCCAAGAAAGGAAATTGTGGATTTGCCCCCGAGTCTAATCAAGGAAGTATGGGCTGACTACTTGGACCATAGGGTCCCCCCATCCAAGTGTTACCAGAAGGGTAAGTGGGACTTTGATAAAAACCTCCCATAGGTGGAGGAGTAGGAACATATGGTTGTTGTCCATAGGGCATAGTGTATTGGGGGGCGAATGGTTGGTTGCCCCCAGCGTAAAAGTGCCCTCCCACTCCAGATGGAGGTTGGGGTTGGTTAGTCCAAATGGATGCAATAGAGTTTCCCGGAGGCATACTAGTATTTGCATAATTTGGCAACGGTATAGATCCTACACCTATGTTTGAACCACTTAAGGGGATAGTATTTACAATGGGTTGTCCCATTTTTCCTAAGGATTGCATGGGAAGAGAAATATTCCCTGCTACTTGTGTACTGATAACACTGCCCCCTGGCATAGTGGCCAGGGGGTTTGAACTCAACAGAGGGTTCCAACCGAAAGGGTTGCTAAAGGGTACCGAAGTAGTCGTGCTCGTGGGAGGAGCAACCGTGGTCCCCAACGTGGTCACGGTAGGAGTAGATGCCGAAGGGTTCGGTAAACTACTGACAGTTGTGTTGACCATAGGGTTGGGGGTCGGCATATGTTGACTACTGGGGTTACCCAGTAATGGCATAGAACTGACCACCAGCGGGGAGGATGGTGGCGAACCAATGATGGTTGCCATTGGCATCGTCCCTATGGATGCCGGTGGTGAAATAGATGTTGGTGTGTCCGCAGACATATCTGGGCGTGGGGGAATACGGGCCCCATGCTTGGGTCTAACGGATCGGTGGGCGGAAGGATTCGCAGTGGGTACACGCCTTGATGAAAAGGGTCCTCTTGGGGTTAAAATTTGTGGGGGTCTGTGATAAGTCCGGATTAGTCAAGGAGAAGCCTTTCTTCGTAGAAAACCCAGGACACGAGTTCCAATCTTTCCTCTAGGGTGAGAGGAGGTAGACCTTGCTGTCGTCGAGACAGACGGCGTGGGTCAGGGGACGCCACGGTGACCGGTTTAATTTTAACAAATTTTATTAAAATGTGATATATTATGAAGTCTCAAGTGACAGTAACCACACACTTACTAAAAATAAAAGACTCTCTAAAATCAATCAGCAAGCAGCCAGTATAGGGTGCCCTGTCTGAGTACTACCGTTCACTGGTGATGAAATCCAATCTCACAATAGCATACAGAGAGGGTTGGTTGAAAGTACAGTTACGGTTACTCTAGAGCTTCGCCCGAACCCTAGACGATAGGTGTAAGCACTCTCGTGAAGACGAGTACCCTCCTAAAGACTGAAGACAGAGTAGGTCCGTCTATTTCAGGTACCAGGACAACCCGTCCCAGTCACCTTGTGTAAGTCCCTAAAAGTATGGCCACTAAGGATACCTCAAATCACAGACATCATCAGGGGGGTCCACGGTCAAGGACAGTGTGCTATATGGGCAGAATACCTAGATCCCCGATCTAGTTTCGACATCCCCGAAGGGAACCCCAATATATAACACACCCACGAGATGCAGTCGAAGGGGGGCTACCTTCTAGTGCACCCAAGTGTTGTCTCGCGCTGAGCTCCAATAAAGGAACGGTCCCAATAATGTGAGTGCAGTAGGATTTCACTCGTTAATGACTCTAGTTTTCAAGTTTTGAGATCTTGGGTAGTTTTCTCACTTTCCTAACCCAAGATCCTAGCCTGAACTACTATTTGTGTGAGCTCAAAAAGAGTTATTAGATTGATTTTATTATCGCTTTGTTTTTAGTGTACTTTGTTATTAGTCTTGCGGAGGGGAAATGGACGTATGAAGTATAGTGAGACTCTGACTCAAGAAACCATGCAAAACGTGCTCTAAATATTAACTTCAATGAACAGTGTTTCTACAAGGAGAGGTTTCTTTTTTCAATCATCCATGCACCAACATGTAAATAGCACAGCTCAACTTTTAAGATTCAGACTTCTATCTACCTCTTTTAACAGTCTGTGAACCAAACTTTCAGAATAAACTGAGCTAAATGTAGAAAAATATAAAAAAAAAATTCTCTTTAAAAAAGTAAATGCTTTGCACACTAACTAAATAAGAGAAACAAATAATCAATGCCAGTTTAGCAGACAAGCATAGGGATTCGGTCTGTGAAAGATACTGATGGCCAAAAAACTCCACAGCTAAAACACAGTCACAGTAGTGAACAACAGGGTTTTTTGGCTGGGTAACGCTCTGTCTGTGAGAAAATACAGCGTTATAACACACTGTATTTAAGCCTAGACCGCGTTATAACGCACTGGATACACTGCATAGGTCGCGTTAACCAGGGAAAAGTTCTTCAGTTGGCCAAACAGGCACAGGATTGAACTCTGCAATTTGGTATGTCTACTGGGCATCAAAAAATGGTCGGAAGGATACAGAACAGAGGAGAGAAGGAATGAAGGAATAAATAGCCCGGAAACTATGGGGGAACTCCCCAGCGGAGTCGCCAATTCTGCTATAGGGTAAACTGCTTGGGTGGTTAGTTTTCGTGGATCCCTCTCAGGGCTTTCCGGTGCCCGAGGCAGACAGTCAGATTAGCTATGATGTTCAAAAAGATGGCATGAGTATGTTCATATTAGCTTGAAATAACTTGAAGGAATACAAATAGAGAATTACCTCTTTGACGGTTTTGTAATCTCTTGGAGAACACTGTGCAGCAAAGTAAGAGTCTTCCTTCGCCGGCTCCAAATCCGAGACCTGCAATCAGTCAAAGCACCCATGTAATTTCTAATATAACAAGTATTCTATCAATTAAATCAACAATAAACATCTAGATTATACACATCTAAGCCATTCATATCATACTAAGCAAATATTGAAACAACAATATAACATCAAGCATTGAATGGACAAAACGAACATAGTTCTATTAATTTTGAAAGAAGGAGGATTACAACCATCGGTTGTACCAAGCCCTCCTCAATCTCCCAATCTCTCTTCTCTCTCTAGTGAAGAAGTCCAAGTCAAAAAACTCTCTAGGAGCCTCTTTGACTCTTGGCCTTCACAATGTCACACTATTCTCTATTCCACAAGTATGCAAGAACTTTGAGCAATCCTTCCATATTTGTCTTCTCCTCTGAGCTGATGAGGAGGTATTTTGACCTGTAACAGTCTATCGTGTGCATAATCTTGTGCTGTTTAGACGATATTTACGAGTGAAACTTTTGATACGTGAATTTGAAACCATAACTTTCAACCATGTACCTCGAGAACAGAATCACTATGTAGATAGCATTTCAAACCATGTTCTAGATTGGCATTTATCACACGCATTTTATACAAGACAATAACATTCATAATCATTAAAAACGATGCATATCTATAATATGTGTCACAAAATCCTCTACACATATGCCAGAATGTGCGTGGAGGTTGACATCAGCAAAGGCCTGCCCGAACAAATTATCCTCAAGGCCGGTGATCTTGTTTTGACTCAGTACTTAGACTATGAGAACACTGCATTCCGTTGCCGCCACTGCAACCAAACAGGGCATCTGCAGAACACCTGCCCCACTCTTGCAGAAACAAAGACTAGAGGAGATTCTACAAAGCCCAAATCTAAGAAATGGACTCCCTGTACCCCGCCGCCTGCTGCAAATTATGCTTCCTCAAGCTCTGATGATGATGGGAGTGAGGCAGATTCAGACCTTGTTCCTCAGACACAGAAACTGTCCACTGATGCTCCCAAGCATCCCCCTGATACTATAGTCACTCAGAAGCGTAGTCATGAGTCCGCCTCCTCGGATTCAGATAAGGAGGCCCCTCTTCTGAAGAACTCTAGTCTTGAAATTTTCCCAGCACAAACTCACCAGGATGGCTGGGTCAAAGTAAACAAAAAGAAAGGGAAGAAATTACGTGTAGAAAACTCTACCAATTCTGGGTAGAAATCGATTTCTTCTTGTTTTTAGTTGCTTACTGCTGCTCCTCGTTTGTCTCATCTCTCTATCCGGGAACCGAAGTTGATACTTTATCATTTCCGGTTGGTCGTGTTTTTGTCTCTCTTGAATGTACTTTCTCATGTACCATATTTTCACTTAATAGAATTAGTCCAATTCAGAAAAAAAAATATGTGTCGCAAAATATATGTTTAGAATCCATCTACTCTGATACATACGACATGCCCATAGCATGTTACCTCAAACTCAAAAAACTGGGGGCACCACCTATCCCTACATACATACTAGGGGGCACCCCCTGTCCCACACCTACTCACTATCTGGAAGATCCCGAGCCAATGGCTCTGCTCCTGCAGCTCGTAGATCACGTATCCCCTGACCGGCCATCGCCATGCGCCGCATGACACCCTGCCATTCCAAGGGTAGACCAATACACTGCTCCACGTACTGGTCATCTAAGTCCTGCCACCTGTGCTCTGAAACTCCGGTCAGCAACCTCTTGCATCTACGGCGGATGTCCTCCAGAAGGGCGGCCGCATCCTCATTATGCGCTACTCTCAACCCACTCGGACTTGCAGCTCCAGATGCTGCTGGTCGTCCCATATATCCGGCCGGTTTGACCGGAGCTATATCTGCATACCAAAAGTACATGAATCAGTACCCTATCTACAATTCACTAACTTTAACATGCCCAAACAATAATAGCTACTTGTCACTTACCATCGGGTCCCCATACTCGACCAGGCGGAAGTGGTAGGTCCGGATCCCCACAATAAATCATCCCACTATAGGGATAGTCGTCTATGTATAACGGCATCTGATCCCAATGGGCAAAGAACTCAGGTCGAAACACTCGTCTGACCGCCCCTCCTCCTCCTCTGCATAGTAGCCACCCCCACCGGCACATCCTGGGCTCTCTCGGGCCCCCATCTGGGAGCTGTATACGAGGTCGTAAGGTCAGGATCTTCTCAAAGAAGAAGGCGCACAATAAAGTACCATATGAGCAATCATGGTTCACTTGCCGCTTGCAGAGCGACAACTATTGTTTTAACGACACCAGCATCATTTGGGCCCACCCATAGTAGGTCCCACTCAACACACTCTCCACAATAATCATCTGCCCCCCAGTGATGTGATGGAGCGCCTGGTTGCCCAGGATACGTAGCACCGCTGCGACCACTGCACGGGTCTCTAATCTCTCTAGATCCCCGATCGGTATCCGTGTTCCCTTGACTTGGAGACCCGTTCGACAGTGTCACTCCACAAACTCTATGATATGCCGCCCCCACGGTAATACTGGCTGCGTGTTTCCCACCATCCCCAGTGGTGAGAGAACCGTTAGGAAATACACATCCTGGACTATCAGTTCGATCCTGTGCCCCTGCACTACAAAGACCTCATGCTCTGGATCCCAGCAACTGATAATACGGGCCAACAAGGGCTCTCCCGCTCTCATCAAAGGGTTATCCAAAAACTTGAGAACCCCAAACCTGGCCAACACGCGATGGACACCCTGATCTGCCTGGATCTCTGCCCGTAATGTACCTAGGTCTCTCTCTCTCCAGTTAACCCATATATCTGCCATATCTGCACAAAAACATCATGTTTGTCAGCATACAGATAGGGAATACCATAACCAAACACAAAAACCAAAAATCTCAGCCCTAACATAGCACTAAAACCCCCTCATCTTCCAGGTCGCACTTTTCTACCCAATCCTGGGATAGGTTGCAGTTTTTTCCCTGAAACCTGCTTCCCAGGTCGCACTTTTTGGCCCAAAAAGTGAGACCCGGCCATAGAGATGAAGGAGGGTCTGTTACTGAGATTTTGGGCCCTAAACTGAACTTTCAAACCATCAAAATGAAAGATTAAGGTTAGGCCTCTTACCTGCAACTGACAGATCTCGATTCCAACGGTCGGTTTGTCCGCTACGCTCGCCACAAGATTTAGGGCCTTCTCTCCTCTCTTCCTTCACCACAGCGACACTAGCAAATGAATGAATTTGGAGGGAATAATGCCTTATTAAAAGAGAACCCTTGTTTTTCTTTCGCCTATTGCGACCACACCGTAGCTCAGTTTGACAAACCGTCTGCACCGTTGGAAAGCTCTCACCGAGCACTAAAATGGGTAATTGTTAGTTTTTTGTGATTTGATACTTCACCAGGACACATTTTGTCCAAGAAGGGTCACTTCACCTCCCCTTAAAATCGAATTTTCTCACTTACAACACTTGTACTTGGGGCACCACTTCACCTCAATACTTGTCCATGTTCGTGTCGATTTTCGTCATAAGATACCATCTTGTACTCATGTTTTCCTGGTCCCCCATTGGACCTATACTGTGTGGCAGCACCATCGAGTCACCCTTGTTTAGAGCATCCAAGTTGAGTCATCATCGCAGTCATGGAGTCTATCCCGAGTCCCTTTGTACCCCACTATAGTCCTCCATCCTTCATTGCTTGGTCTCTCTCTTGTGTCGCACATTATGGCCCTCAGTCCCACTACCCCCTATCGCTTATGATATTGTGTCAGTTGCTGCCTTGTCATTCATGCCCTTTATGCTCTAATAAGGGAAGTCGTCCATTCGCTACTCAGTCCCCTCCATTCCATCGTCATCATTGGTATTAGTCTATCCATTGCTTGACTTTTTTCTCTCGTGCCTTAGTTGAGGATCTCTCATTGCCTCACCTATGGCGGACCTCCTTCTGTTGAAATCAGCTCATTTATTCCAAAAGCCAGGTCTAGAGGGCGGTGTACCTTGGTTCCAGCTTCCACTCTTGTTCGGTGCCTCGAATCAGGCAAAGGGACTTCTCATTACCCTTTGACTTGATTTTTTCTCCACTTCAGCTCCTTTCAGCACGATCGAGATCTGTATGCTTGATGGTTCAGTGATGCAGCATCAGCCTCTGGTGATTTCCCGGGTGTGTGTGAGATGTCTCAACCCTCATGAGGGGGTGGCCCTGCAGGTAGCCTCCCACATACCCGGATGACCTCTTCAGTGCAGCCTTCGATGCAGCTCCATATATTTGATGATGTCGGCCTTAGCCGCTTGCAGCGCCTCTTTGATTTGCATGTATCAGTCAGATTTTGTGAGCCCTTCCCCATGTTTAGGGGGCATTTGGGTTGTATTTCTATCTCATGTACTCATATATTATTGTATCAGTCCTGACTGTTATCCCAGGCACAACATGTATGTGGGATCCTTCATTGTATTTTTATCTAGCTCATGTTTATGCCAGCTGTACTTTATGGTTCGGTACCTTGTTTACTGGACACACTATTCTTTTGTACTTTGTCTCGGCGGGCATAGGTATGCCTCCCCTGCCACCTTTAGCACAGGTACCCTCTCATAAAAAGAGACTTGTTGCACCTGCGAGTCTCGTCTCCTCAGGGTCTAGTTCTTCAGCACACTAGTCTACCTTACATTTCTCTCTCTGACTTCCTTCTTGATGTCTGGTGATTGAGTTCTTACAATGTACTTCGGTCATACGATTTGCTCCTAACACTTGCATGCTGGGGGGCAATCTGTTACACCATTTTTTGGTCATCTAACCTATTATCATTAGATGGACCCAAGTACACCATGTAAGACCAATTTTACCCTAAGTAAAATTGATTTCACTATGTAAAAATAACTTAATAAACCACATTTTATTAGGTTGTTTATGGTCTAAACAGGAAACCCCAAAAGGAAATATTAAACAAACCTATATTTGTTTAATTTTCCTCATGGAATAATTAATTAAACCATAATTTAATTATTATTCCTAGTCATGTTTAACCCAAAACAAAGAAATTAATTAGATAAACCTTTATCTATCTTATTATTTTCTAGGAATAATTATTTAAATCTTATTTAGATAATATTCCTTGTTAAATATGACCAAATCATCCACAAATAATTAAATAAATAATTATTTATTTGATTATCCTTCAACCACTTCCTTAAAAAGATAAATAAATCATTTATTTATTTACTATTGACAAATAAAGGGATTTGACCCAAGTCAAATACTTTTTCCCTCCAACAAATATAATAAAATATTCCATAAAAGGTGGATCTAGATTTGGTTAACATTATTTTAATCATGCACCAAGATCTAGAATGACCCAATATTTTGTTATAAATAGGAGGGTTTTTCCTACCATTCTTCACCTTTTGTTGCCTATTAGATCACTCTGGATCTATACACTTGGTCATATTTTTCTCCATTTTTTCCATTTGTGAGCTCCCTTTGAGTTCTATCTTTGTATGGGTTTTCTACACCAACAGGAGAGAGAAATGCTAGATCTGAAGTGCTGAGGACATCCAAGAACCCATCCCATTGAGGAGAATTGGAAACATCTTCTTGTTTTCCTCCCAGCTCTTGTCTTGACCAACTAACTACAGATCTGAAGATATTGGCATCCATATTTGATGTTAGGGCTATTAGTTACGCGTAGCTAAAGTGGTCTTTTTTCGTACACTTCGACAAAATATTCATACTAACAGTTGCAATGGCGTCAGTGGAAATTTCAAATGTAACCCCAACAAAATTGACTTATTTGTCATGTAGATTAATGATAAATAGTCTTGTTAGCTCCGAGTGATTTTGGACTTGTTGCACCTTCTCACAAAACTCAAAGTAGTCCACAAGTTTAAAACAAGATACAGTGAGAGGAGAGGCCATAAGCTCCCTAGTGGTGATATGTTCAAATCTGTTTATCTCCCCTCCCTTGTGATCATGTCTCCTTGGAATTTATGCCTGAAAACCACTGCCATTGTCTTCTTCCTCTGATATTTTTAAAATTTGTTTTGTGAAACCCTAGAGCGTAGGTGAAAAGGAGATGAGGGGAAAGGAATGAAATGGCAGCTTTGAAAAATGAAGGGAATGAGTGAAAGGGAATAGGTGTAGGAAATGAGTGAGGGGAAAACTAAATGATTTACAATCCTAAACCAGTGAAATTACTCTATCTATAACTGATACTCTGTTTAGGAGAATGAAATAAATATACAGATAGTGATCTCTGATTTGTAGCTAGGGTTTGATTAGGTTTTCATCTCCATTAATTAAATGATGACCAAAATAGCTTCAAAGAAAGGTTTATGCCATGTAATTACCCCTCAATAGTGTTTTGAAGGACCTTGGAGGAAATTTAAAGAATTTTTATGTGATTTGGATGGATGGATCACTTAGAAACCATTTCTTCCTAAGTGCGCAGCACCGATGGCTGAGGGTGTAGCGCCAATCTCTGAGTGCCCAGCACCAAGGAAAATCAGCACAGGATCCTTTCTGGAAAGGGCACAACACCAGATCCCAGGTTCTCAGTGCTTTTAGAAACTATGTGGAGGAAAATTGGCAATGGCGCAGCACTAACTCCCAGGCACGCAATGCCAAGAAACTTTTCCCGAATTCTGCTTTCAAACTCACAAATTTTTCCTTGTTGAGCGCTCTTGATGCTTTGGGAGGCAAAAATGACTGATTTGAAATGTAAAATGGGGTTTTATAGAATTTTATATTTAATTTAACTTAAAAACCAACTTTATAATGTTTTTTAAGTATTTTTACTTTTCTCACTAACACCCTTTGACACTTTTGCCTTGCAGGTTGCTGAAGTCATGGAATTGACTTTTCTTTTTCTCATTGAGGCATGATAAGTTTATTTTGACAAGTTTGGTATTTAATCACATAGTACCATCTTCAAAATATTCTGTATTTTCCACCATAAATCTCAATTCATCTTTTCCACCTTTTCTGTAATGTTCCCAAATTTTAACCTCCAAGCTAAATGGAACATGAGAGTTAGCAGCAGCTCTTGTCAGTGAGTAAATGGGAAGAAAGGCCCATAAGTCTCCTAATGAGGAATAAAATACTCTAAATGATAAAGGGGGACACTCTTTCTAGCTCAATAAGACACCTCCATGTGTGAACCGAGTTAAATTCAAGCTGCTTTGACTAAGTCAATAACGCAGTTTTAGTGGGGGAGGAATCCAAGGATGAATAACACAATTTTGGAGGGAGATGTAACTTGGGTTAGAAGTAACCTAATTGAGTGGGGTTAAGGGTAAGAAAACTCATGTATTATGTAAGGAATAGGATGGTAGCATTATTCTTCATGTTGTATATTATTATTCTTGGCTACCAAGAATTGTTGCTGCTTTGCTGCTTAGCAAAGCTGCAATGTTGTTTAGCACTGGGTGTTCCCGGGTGGGAATCCCACCTCTTTCCTTTGAGAAAACTCATTGGGAGAGTTTTTATTCATCATTAAACATCAGTTTTTCAGGCCAAGCTTCATCCATCTACATCAACACAAATTTTCTAGAGATTGTGCAGTGTTGCTGGGTGCAGCAGTGGAAGGGATTGGAATCCCGGCTTCTGAGCTAGTTTCTCATTGGAGGAAGGTTTCCTTCAATTGAGAGATCTGTTTGGAGAGATTCAGAGCTTATTTCAGATATTTGGTATCATACCACACATTTCCCATACATTCCCAGCATTGTTCCTGCTGGGGAGTGCATTATTTTGGAGGCAGCATTCATTGCATGGTTTGGTGGCTCCGTTTCTGAGTTTCCTTGTGATCGAGAGGCTCATCCTTTCATTGGAGGAATAAATTGAGTGATATACAGAAGATCAGACATGTTGCAGCCTTATACACTCATTTACTTCAGTGTTGTAGTGGTTATTCAGTGAATTACTGAATTTCCCATTTTGTATGCAGAGTGTTTGATAAGAAACCATTGTAAGTTTCTTTGTATTTTGTATAAGGAGCTTAGATCTCCGTTATTCAGTATTATTTATCAATACATGAGTAGATATATTTTTATTCTATCATTTTATTTGTAAACCCTCTCTTAGACTATACATTCCCTTGAGCAGTTTCTCCGACATTTTGCAATCTTGGGGTTTTAGCACTTTTTGGCAATCCTAGGTGTGGGAGATCTGTTTAACCCACCTAGTTTTCTTTGTTTCAGCTCTAATATTGGATTTAGAATGTATATTGACTAATATATGGGATAAAAGAGTCCATTTTACATTTTTATTTATTTTTTTGCTGGAAATGTGATTTTCATGCATGATTCATGAGCTATTCCAGAAAAAGGAACATTACAGTGGTATCAAAGCATGATATCTAGCTCAGCCTGTCAGATCTAGCTATTAGAATAAAGAGAGATGGATAGAAGCTAGAAAGCTTCAGTGTGTGTAGAAATAAAGGAATACAAGCTTACAAAGCTTCTTCCAAAATCCATGAAGAGATTTCAAGGAGAGCTAAAGAAAATGAGATTGGAGATGGGATCTCCAAAGGAGGTTGAATCTAGAGCTAAATATAGGTTTTCACATGGTGAGTGTGATCATGCAACTGCACTCCATGATGCACAACACAGTCAAGTTCCTAGAGCTATCTTGAGATGGATAGGAGGAGGAAGAATCCCTAAGAGAATGACTCTTAGTGATTTGTTGCGGGAGTATGAATATCAAACTGAGAGGTTTAGAGGTCATACTGACTTCCAAGATTTTTGAAAGATCTAGATGGAGAAGATCCAACAGTAGGATGTAGATAGATTTCTTCTATCTACTTTTTCTGGATCACCCACATGTTCAACTAGAGCCTAGGTGAGGGAGCTAAATTCCTATTTGCAGCTGCACCATATTTCTGAAGGAGAAGCCATCATAGTTTCAGCGTTGCATTTCAGAGGTAAGGCTCATGCATGGTGGATTTTTGAATCTTGTTCCTTAAAAAATGCCAATACTTTCTCTTATGCAAGATTCATAAAAACATTGATGGAGAGGTTTGGTGAAAAAGTTCCTAAGACACATGAGCAAGGAAAAATGGAGAAAACAAAACCCTTGCATGTGATGGAGGAAAATCCATTTTAGAAAACCATGAGAGGAGCTGATGTCTTTCATTACACATTTCTGGAAGAAAAGCCTCCAGTTCATATTCTTGAACAAGAGGACATGGGGATCTCCTTTTCATAGGAGGATCCAACTATTGAGATGTTGCCCATACACATTGAGGATGATGAGGGCAACAACGCTGTCACATCTAGAGCACATCTAGTGCCTCATGCAGAGGGAGGAGGAGCACATGCTCCAACAGGAGGGATTCTTGTGCCTTTCCAAGAAGTTCCCCAGGATATCATAGATGGAGGTCCAAGCACAGTTAGTGAGCAGCATGATTGTGCAACATTGCAGCTAGAAGGAGGATAAAGGGAGAAAGATCAACATCATTTGATGAGAGGTACACACCCTTCTCTATTTCATAGAGCCAGTGAAAGAAAGAGGCAGATTGATTTGTGTTGTAATGGAAAGGGCAAGGTTTCCCAATCATATGTACAGTCTACTCTTGACATTGATGTCTCACTACATAGAGGCATTCCACCAGGGAGGCCACTAGATCTACAGTTGATGAGAGATATCTTGTCTTTGGGTTAACCACTCTTGGATTTTGGAGAGGTGAAGAGTTTGGAGGAAAAATTTGGCATGGGGGATGTCAAAGTAGCAAACAACAGCATGAGGAGAGCTTCACATGCTAGATCACTAGCGATGTCACTAAGGAGGATTGATCCATATTGGAGGTCTCAACTTTTCGTAGAGTACTCCAAGGATCTTGGTGCCTGCATGATTCTTGATGACGCAGATGGAGATGACAGATACATGGTGGATGATGTGGTCATCTATTCCTATGCAACGATCTTCTTGACTAGATCTTCTAGTCTCAAGGATAAATTGTTACATGCAGCACATGAGGACTTCTCTTCTATGCACTTTGATGCATATTTCTAGTTGATGGAGGAGTTCACTTAGGAGGTCATTTAGCATGACATATTTCAGCATATGGAGAGATGCATAGCTTGGATGGTGATAGAGACGATTTCACAACCACCTTCCTACTCATTGGGAGTGAAGTGAAATTTCCAGTTGAGCCATTTCAGCTCAAGGCCTCAAGTACATAATGGAGGAGGTATCATTTCATGTTTTATATTGTACTTCTTTCCCTTATTTGAGTAGCATGATGTAACAAGAAGAATTATTTCTTCTTGCATATTGTATGATGATGTACTTACAGCTACTTGTAGCATTGATCTTGGCTATCTTTTTGATGAGCTGCAGGGGAAGCCATATGTCTCTTGGTGTGCACCAATGACACCATATTGTAACTTCATGTTTTCATCTTATGAGATGACTATGGCAGCAAACAAGTGGCTGGAAAAGCACTTGTTATTTATTATTTTGATGCAGGCCAAGGATGCACTATGCTGGTTCCATGAGAGGGACCATGATTCACTCTCTAGTTGTCATTTGGCAACTAGTTTTTATTGTATATTGCTTCCATGTATTTCTGATGTGTTTTTGTTCAAGGGAAGATTTGCATGGAGAGAAAAACCAATTGGTTGGCATGGCACCCATATGATAGGGTAGCAAAAGAATTGTTGGTATGGGGCATCATACAAGTTGACCATCATGATCTTACTTCATGACTTGTATGAGGGGGAGATGAGCAACAACAAAATTTTTTGTTGTTATGGTTACACTTGGGAGAGTATGGGAAAAATTCTTCCCATACTTTTCATGATATTTCTGAAGAGAAGAAAGGCACATTCATGGTGCAAGGAGGCTACACTTCAGAATTGGAGGATCATGAGAGACTTCCATGTCGGAAGATGATCTTCTCAAGTAGCAGCATGATGGTGGATGTCTTTGGTATGTGCAATGTCAAAGGGAGAATTCATGGAGCCTTATTCTTAAGGCCTACAGTACCATCACA
This sequence comes from Pinus albicaulis, assembly GCA_034641835.2. Classification (NCBI taxonomy): domain Eukaryota; kingdom Viridiplantae; phylum Streptophyta; class Pinopsida; order Pinales; family Pinaceae; genus Pinus; species Pinus albicaulis. Next base: position 256,168 of record JAXQQM020092155.1, read on the forward strand.
TGGGAGTGTGTTCTTATTGATGGAGTGTTCCAAAGAGTATTTGTATCCCTTCTTCTTACATATTTTTGTGAGGGAATCCTCATGGGGAAGCTTATAAATGGACCTCACTTTTAGCCTACTCACTATGTATGGTAGGAAATGCATTTTTGTACTTTTTGATTACTCCATTGAGTATTTGTACTTTCCCACCATGTTTGAAAAGTGCATTGCTCCTCAAAAGAGCAAGAGTATTTTTGGGTTTCATGGTCACTTTAGGGCCAATGTTTATGATGATAGTAGCCCATCTATACATGAATTTGGGCAAGTGTATTGTTATTTTATCTATGTATAACTGATAGAAATTTATGCTTACTTTCCCATGTTGGGAGAACAAACATATGCAGCTTGTAACTTTTTGCAGGACCACTTGCCATATGACATTCTCAAACACCAGTTGGGGGGACTGCATAACATCCACTTGGATAACCTTTGGTACCATCCAAAATTTCACCTAACTTTTAGCAATTTTCTAATTTGGAGGCAAAATGGTGATGATGTGCCATTCATCTTGGATGGAATGGTTTGGGATGACATGTCTCATGAATTTGGAGGGAGAGTCCTTGGAGGCTCAATATTCTTCTTGCCATTGGAGGGAAATCATGTTGCAGCCCAATATTAGCATACCTTCTACACTTATCATGAGTGGAGTGGAGGATATCATGGGATAGGCCCTCTTGCCTATCATGTTCACTTATTCATGCCACCTACATTTCAGGAGCACAAGATGGAAGAGACTTTTCATGAGTTACCATGTTGGAGGGTGACTCACTTCATTTGGATGATAGCGTGGGTGAGGGAGGCACTCATTCACCATGTTGGTCATCACTCCTACTTTTTGGAGGCCATGAGACAGCTAGCAGGTTTCCATTCACCTTTTCCACCTTTGATTGATGCAGACATTTTGGTTTTGCACACTTGGGAGGAAGCATTGGATGACAGTATATTTGCAGATTCTCTTGATGCGGTGATGGAGGCTATTGATGGAGGCCACATGAGGAAGAGGGAAGAAATTTTGTTCTCCTTATGGATTTTCTTGAGGACAAGAAAATATTTTGGAGGGGAGGATTGTAATGTTCCCAAATTTTAGCCTCCAAGCTAAATGGAACATTACAGTTAGCAGCAGCTCTAATCGGTGAATAAATGGGAAGAAAATCCAATAAGTCTCCTAAGGAGGAATAAAATACTCTAAATGAGAAAGGGGGGCACTCTTTCTAGCTCAATAAGACACCTCCATGTGTGATCTAGGTTAAATTCAAGCTGCTTTGACTAAGTCAACAGCGCAGTTTTAGTGGAGGAGGAATCCAAGGATGAATAACACAATTTTGGAGGGAGATGTAACTTGGGTTAGAAGTAACCTAATTGAGTGTGGCCAAGGGTAAGAAAACACATGTATTATATAAGGAAGAGGATGGAAAAAAATTTCTTCATGTTTTATATTATTATTCTTGGCTACTAAGAATTGTTGTTGCTTTGCTGCTTAGCAAAGCTGCAATGTTGTTTAACACTGGGTGTTCCCGGGTAGGAATCCCATCTCTTTCATTTGAGGAGCCTCATTGGGAGAGATTTCATTAATCATTCCACATAAGGTTTTCAGGCCAAGCTCCATCCATCTACATTAGCAAAAATTTTCTGGAGATTGTACAGTGTTGCTGGGTGCAGTAGTGGAAGGGATTGGAATCCCGGATTCTAAGCTAGTTTCTCATTAGAGGAAGGTTTCCTTCACTTGAGAGATCTGCTTTCATATCTCCAGAGATTATGTCAGATTTGTGGTATCATACCGCACATTTCCCATACATTCCCGATGTTGTTTCTTCTAGGGAGTGTGTTATTTTTGAGGCAGTGTTCATTGCATGGTTTGGTGGCTCCGTTGCTGAGTTTCCTTGTGATTCAAAGGTTCATCCTTTCATGCGAGGAATTCCTTGAGGGATATACAAAATATCAGACATATTTCATCCTTATACACTCATGTACTTTATTTTTTCTGTGGTTATTCAATGAATTACTGAATTTCCCATTTTGTATGCAGGGTGTTTGATAAGAAACCCTTGCCCGTTTCTTTGTATTTTTTATAAAGAGCTTATATCTTTGTTCTTCAGTATTATTTATAAAAAAATGAGTAGATATATTTTTATTCTATCATTTTATGTGTAAACCCTCTCTTATACTGTACAGTCCCTTGAGCAGCTGCTCTGACATTTTGTAGTCTTGGGGTTTTAGCACTTTTTGGCAATCCTAGGTGTGGGAGATCTGTTTAACCCACCTAGTTTGCTTTGTTTCAGCTCTAATATTGGATTTAGAATGTATATTTATTAATATATGAGATCCAAGAGTCCATTTTATTGTTTTATTTCATTTGTTGCCGGAAATGCGTTTTCCATGCATGATTCATGAGCTGTTCCAGAGAAAGGAACATTACATTTTTTGGCCACCATTTTCAAAACCCTAAATGTTTGCAGTTCTTTTACAGCAATCATCAGTGCTGTCTTCTAAGTTATCTATATAACTTTCAATTTCATTCATTTATGTTCAGTTTACCTTACCTTTTCCCATATTTCTTCAATATTTTTTGATTGACTTTCTTCATGTTTGGCTTTGTGTGATTCCTCCATGTAATTTTATGCAAGTGATCACTACTTTGGAACTGAAATGGAATAACTAGTTCATAACTATAGTCATCTATAAGACCAAGTATTTCCTCTTTCCCTTGTTGTAAGTTGTTTTCATTTAGGAGTAGATATTCTACATCATCAGTACCTTCTGCTGATAAATCTTTTAACACTCCCGCAGAAGTGCTAAAATTTTTCCATTTTTCTCACTTGCAGCTTCTAAACTGAGAAGATAATCCTCTTCGGAGATTTTAGGTGCTTCTTGAATAACCATGTCTGGACATTCTATTACATCTGAGCCAGAATATAGCAAAGGAAAAGCAGTGCCTAAAACATCCAAGCATGACCTTGAAAAAATGTAAAACCCTAATGACCTAATGGGAGTGTCCTTTGACCTAATTTTGGCTAAAATTTGACTTCGATATTTTCAAGTGAAAATAGAGTATTGTTATAGGTTATTATGCCCAAAGGGACATGGGAATGAGTTAGCAACAGGAAACCCTAGAGGGAGGATGGAGTTTATTGATAGCGGAAAATGAGAAAATGAGATCTCAGGTAGGAAAGAAGGATGAAAATGAGAGGTATAGTCCCATAATGAATCTTTTAAGAGAAATAGGGTGACTTTGAGAAGACCAACTGAGAAATAGTGAAAATAGGTTTATAAGGATAATGAAGGCAATGAGATTTCTGAAACTCAAGATATTCAAGGAATATTGTTTTCAGAAAACCATAACCATCCTAATTTCATTCAAAGATAGTGAAAAATACTGATGACTAACACATCCTTAACTGAATAGGTGACCATTGTAGCTTTGGCTTAACCATAAATTTCCATGTCTGCTTCATTAAGGCAATAGCATAAACTACCATATCCAAAATAGCTTGATCCAACTCATACTCTCCTATATGCACACTAAGCATCATTTCTCTTCCAGTTCTCTTATGTCGATGTAATATTTTGACTGTGCATATCTCACCTCAAAGTGCTTATTTAGATGCACAAGAATCTATCAACTTCTGAAGTCCTTCTACAACTTTTTGATCTCTCAAAAAATTCATACAAGTTTGTTGAAAATACTTTAAGGTAACTACTTGTTTGTTGCATCCTAGTCTTGCATCAAAGCTTGGGCCTATGTCGAAGTTGATGACACGTCACAATTATCTCTATGATCGGGATTAGGCAGTGCACTAGAGGTTGAAGCCCCAACATCCATAAAACTTTGCTTTACTTCCATAAATACTTATTTTTATTTCTGAATATAAGTAATAGGAGTTTTCTCCATAGTATATCTAACCCATGCACTTCTAGATTCTTTATTTTCATCCACCTTATCACTACCAGTCGTAGCTCCACTTTTAGTAACAATACTAATTTTAGGTTCGTCAGTCCTCCTTTTACCAAGCATCATTTGAATGTTCTACGTCGACTATTGATTTATTTTTTCTTGCATATTCGTCATAGGTACTAGAAATTCTTCAATTACATGGTCAAATGATTTACACTACTTACATGTCATAGTGGGTTCTGGCCGTCTCTTTCAAAATGACCTGGCTGACCCCAGTTATAGAAAATGCTATGTCCACATCCTCGACTAGCTCCACCACCTCAACCTCTTCCTTGGTAACCTTCATGACCACCGCGTTGTCCGTTTTCATTATGTATGTGCTCTTATTCTTGCATTCTATAAGTGTCAGCACTACGCTCTATCATTAGGTCGTAAGCCTGACAATTATTCTCGTAATGTCCTACTGATTTATAGAATTTGTAGTATAGATTCCTCAAAGTCCGCACATATTTCTGTAACAAGTAACTGTATTTGGAACAGTGTTGGCCTCTAGATTTACATATTTCACACCACAGGATATATCTTGCATTCAAGGGATTAGGTGCTCCACCATCCATGTAATCCCTGAAGACAAGGCACTTTTATTTAGAATGGCCCTCCGATCTGCACTTCGTACACCACTTTTTTTCTCTAACACTTGCATTTCTTGATATCTTGTATCTATAGAGTTAGGTTCCCCAACTTATTATGAATGTGTTGCATGCTTAAATAATTATCTCCTATAAGAGATGCTTCCAATTTCATTGCAATCTCCAGAGATTCAGCTTGAGTTCCTATCTTCTATTGCATTAATTAAAATTCGATATGTGGTAGCAGCACAACTATAAACCATTCTTGATGTTGACGTAGAGTTATGTCAAAGCTTACTTGATCAAATAGCATCTTAAATCTCTGATATAACTCCCAAACATACTCAATAGGTTTCTGTTTGATTTCATTCAACTTGGTTATGTATTGCGACTTAGACTTCAACTTCTTAAACTCTCCTACAAGTGTTTTTTTAATATCTACAAATGTCCTATTATGGTTATTTGAATACTTCATATACGATTTCAATTATCTATCGAACAATTTAATAATGATATGTGCTTTATTTATATTCTCGTCATTGATCTAATTCGTTGTCCACACAACTTCACATAAGAAACAACATTGTTATGGATCATCCAATCTAGTTCCTTTGAAAAAAGTTAGCTTAATATCATCATCCATACCTCTTCTTGGGGGGAAAGTGGGGAGGGAGAGGGGGAGGGTGAGGGGGAGCTAGATGGGGGATAGGAGGGATAGTGGGAGCAGGGAAACCCTGGCTATTATTGGATTATTATTTCTACAAACTCTCAGGCTTGAAAGGGGAATACTGCGAAGTTACTTGGGGGTTGTCAGGGTGGATTTATTCTCTTTAACTTTCAGATTCACTCAAAATAGGACTATAATTAGTCCCTACAAAGGTCTTCGGGTCTTTTCCATGAGATATCTTTCTGGTATATACTCTATATCTCTTACCACTTCGTGTTGCGTTAGTCTCTTACTTCGATTTATTCTCTCTTCTTCCAAACATAAGTAAACTAGCAATATGATTGCATCTGCAAAACTCCCTTTTCACACAGAAACATCTTAATCCAAAGTTTGAGAGAATTTAAATACTTACCTCGTGGTCCTTTGAAAATATTCGTTCTGCTTTGATGTAGGATATAGTCAAGTCTACTGCGAATTATGTAATGAATCCTCCCTGTTGGCAATATGATGCAGAGTGTTGTCCTTGATGGCAACCCACTTGATGAAGATGATGGCAACCTACTTAATGAAGTTGTTCTTGATGCTTGATGAGTTTATTAATGATGTAAATCTGATGTTCTACAAGTAGCTCAGAAGTACCAGAGAAAGAAATATCAGTAAGGGCCAAAGAAATGATGAAAAATGTGTGTTACAAGGCATACGCGGGTTTATCAAGAAGAAAGCATGTATGCACGTGGAAAAATACGTGCCAAGTCACGTATGGTCTTTTGCGGTCCAAAATTAGAATACCAAGGGGCATTACCATGGTATTGACCCATTGTATTGAAAGTTGGATTGTCTATTTGATCCCGTCTAGGAAAACCATAGGAATTAATGTGGTTTTGACTCATGGTATTAAGAAAAGGCTAAATCTATATAAGGAGAAGAATTTCATTGAGCAAAGGGTGTGCATGTGTCTGGGATTTAATGAATACTTCACTCTGAAGGATATCTGCATGGTTGAACTCTGCTCTTAATTGATAGATCTGAATCTATGATGCATCTATGAACATAATGAAGGTTCAAGATCTCTAGATCTTGAAATGGTGAATCTCTTGGATGATCTGAAAAGAAGTGATGAAGACCTGGCGCAAATCTGTTGAAGAAGTTGAAGAAATCTTGGTAAGTTCATAGATCTAGTCTGATCTGCAACATTTATCTTTTATAGATCTATACGCAGGTTCATTTCGTGAAAAGCGCGTGTATACGTAGCTCTATTCAGACAAAAGCGCGTATGGGCTGTTAGGGTTTTTCTGATAAATTTCACAAGTGTATACGTGGGTTCACTTCAATAAAGGCGTGTGTATACGCGGGTCTGTTTAAGGAAAAGCGCGTATGGTATTTGAATTGATGGTTATTCAAAAGATAATTGAGGTTCTACATATCTGTTCTGAAGTCCGGGCTATCTCTGATATTCTGGTTACAGTGGTTTCACTGTTCTGACTGATGAAATGAAAAGGGATGTTTGTTGATAAGTGAAGAATTGTGTTGAAGCTGTTTGATCCAGTTTGAAAATTGATGAAACGTGATCTGCAGTGGATCTGAGGGTTGAAGCCTTTAGTCTGATAGTAGAAGCTTTCTGTCAGCAGAGGCTGGTGCTAATATTAGGGGATAGTAACTCCCTTCCAGGTGAGGCTGGTAAACGAGAACAGGGTGTTGTAGCTCCCTTCCAGGTGAGGCTGGTAAATGAGAGAAGGTTGTAGCCTCTGCAGGTGGGTGCCTGTGTGTTGGTATAAGTCTGCACCAACACATGATTGTAAGAATTTTTTCTTTATAATAAATATTGAAGACTGAGACGACGACAACGGTGGTTTTCTCCCGAATTGGGTTTCCACCTAAAAATCCTGGTGTTCATGTGTGTTGCCTATGTGTGATGATTATTCTATTCTTTCTGCACCTTTTTACTATTTCCTAAAATATCTGATGAATGAATAATGCAATGATCTGAGTTAAGAATTGAATGCATAATTAGATCTATGTACATACGCGAGTTCTGTAAAGGATATCCGTGGATATATGCTAGTTGGCTTCAGCAAAGTAGCGTATGGGTTTTTAGAAAGGAAAAGTAAAAAGTTTTATTGTCTGCATTAAATACTGATTCACCCCCCCTCTTATTATTTCTCCAACAATTGGTATCGGAGCAGGTCCTTTTGAAAAAGCTTAGCCGCTAGAAGGAAGATCAAGCAAGATGAGCAATCATGAGGGAACAACATCTATCAAGCCCCCGCTCTTCAACGGAAGCAATTTAATCTTCTAGAAAATTAGGATGAGATCCTATCTTCAGTCTATGGGAGCTAATATATGGGCCATTGTTGAACAAGGATATCAATATCCAGCCGCTACACCAACAGATCCAACTGAAAGGAAGAATTATGAATCAAATGCAAAAGCGGTCAATGCTATAACAGGAAGTCTAACTGAATCATACTTTTTCAAAGTCATGCAGCTGAATACAGCAAAGGAAATATGGGACAAAATCATTCTAAGTTATGAAGGCAATGCAAAGGTAAGAAGTGCAAAACTCCAAAATCTCAGAATTGAATATGAAAATTTAAATATGCATAGTGATGAGAGTATTGCCAGTTTCTTTTTACGTATTGATGATGTTGTAAATCGTATGAGAAATCTGGGTGAAACAATATCTGACACTACTTTGGTTGAGAAAATTTTACGATCGCTAATGGCAAAATTTGAATCAAAAGTTTTTGCCCTTGAAGAAAAATAGGATATTCAAAATCTTTCCGTGGTACAACTTCATGGCATACTGACTTCTTATGAAATGAGAAGAGGAGGACCGTCTAAAGTCAAAGAAGTTGTTTTTAGAGCTTCTACAAAAGGGAAAGAAATTCAAGAAGCAGAAGGATAAGGATATATTTCAGAAGAAGATGAGGCAAATTTTGTAAAGAAACTTCAACTTGGTACAGGACGGTTTAGAGGTAAGCTTCCTTTCAAATGTTTTGATTGTGGAAGAGTTGGTCATTATGCTGCTAAATGTCCTTACAAAGAAACACCTGCAAAAGGAAAGGAAGTAGCAAGAAGGAATAAGAACCGGTCTAACACTAGAAGAAGTTACTATACTCATGATGACAGTGATGGGGGATGTGATAGTGAGGAAGAATGTGAACAAGATCTTAGACTTCTCATGGCATTTGAATCTAAGGAAGAAAAGGATACTTTCATGGATGCTCTAGAGGAAAATGATTTTATTGAAGAGAACAATCAACTCAAAATACGCTTAGAAGAAAGCAAAATTCTCTTAGAAGAATGTAAAATTCTCTTAGAAGAAAGGAAAATAACCATCAAGACTTTGGAAAAGCAGGTTGAAGAAGCAAAGAAACACAATGAAAAATTAGAATGTGAAGTGGTAAGTGTAAGGAAATAATTTGAGAAAGTAAAGAATCTAAATTTTAGATTTGCTAAAGGATATGAAACCTTAGATGAGATTATCAAGGTACAACGTTCTCCTCTTATAAATATAGGTCTTGGACACACGAGAGAGTCCTCTCAAGCTTCAGCACCAAATTATCTAAAAGTAGCTACAACTGGTTTACAAAATTTTGCCACTCAGCCAGGGAATAAAGAATCTTTACAGGTAAAGCATGATCATCCTAATGCAAAGAACACTAACAGGAATTGTTAGTATGAATTCTTTGTCGAAGCGTACGAAAAAGAACCACTTTAGCTACGCATAACTAATAGCCCTAACAACAACAATGGCTGCAAAACATCTTCAGATCTGCAATTAGTAGTTAAAGTGCTGCAACAAACAGATCTATAAATGGAAAGACATTAAGCAGTAAAGTAAAGAGTTTGCTCCATGCATCCAACAGACAAGACAAGAACATGATTTTTGAATGAATTTTTATATTACAGGGCACCTGGGAGGAAACAAGAAGGTGTATCCGGATCTCCTCAATGGGATGGGTTCTTTGTAGTCCTCAGCACTTCAGATCTAAGCTTTCTCTCTCTTGTAGATGTAGAAAACCCAATGTAGAAGGTAGAGCTCAATGGGAGCAAAATGGCAGAAGAATGAGACCAAGTGTATAGATCCAGAGTGATCTAATATGCAACAAAAGGTGAAGAATGAAGGGGAAAACCCTCCTATTTATAACAAAATATTGGGTCATTCTAGATCTTGGTGCATGATTAAATTAATGTTAACCAAATCTAGATCCACCTCTATGGAATATTTTATTATTATTTGTTGGAGGGAAAGGGTGTTTGACTTGGGTCAAATCCCTTGATTAGTGAAAAATAAATAAATAAATGATTTATTTATCTTTTTAAGGAAGTAGTTGGGATATAATCAAATAAATAATGATTTAGTTGATTAATGGTGGTTGATTTGGTCATATTTAACAAGGAATATTATTTAAATAATTATTCCTAGAAAATAATAAGATAACTATGGGTTTATCTCATTAATTTCTTTGTTTTTGGGTTAAACATGACTGGGAATAATAATTAAAGTATGGTTTAATTAATTATTCCTTTTGGGGTTTCCTAATTAATCATAGTGAAAGCAGTTTTACTTGGGGTAAAACTGGTCTTACATGGTGTACTTGGGTCCATCTAATGATGAAAAGTTAGATGACCAAAAAATGGTGTAACAGGAATATCTTTCAAAGAAGCACCAATCAACAGTTAAATTCAAATAGAAGATTTCATGATCGCAAAAATTTCTTCTTCAATGGAAAATGTTTCTCATGTCACAATTTTGGTCATAAAGCTGCTCAATGTGTTGCATATAAAACCATCATGACAAGAGAAGCAAGAAAGAAAAGGACTGATGTTGAAACAAAGAAGAATACCTATAACAACTTTTCTCCTCTTCTAAATGAAGTTGAATGTGCTTATTGTAATAACTTTGGCCATGAATATTCTGATTGCAGGAGCAAAGTACAGCCAAAAGAGCATCTTCCTTCAAAATCCAAAATATGGAAAAAGAAGGAACCACATGTTGAAAATTGTGGCATAGCGTTATTTGCACAAGGTGAACAAAATAAATGGTACATTGATAGCGGATTCTCAAGACACATGACAGGTGATAAACACAAACTTCGTGCATATAGTGCTCTAGAAAAGGAAAAGAAAGTTACTTTTGGAAATGATACTCCTGTTGTAATTAAAGGAAAAGGGTCTGTGTTTCTAAAAGAAAAGGTGAAGGCTAATGAAGTCATGTATGTGGATGGATTAAGGCATAACCTGTTAAGTGTAAGTCAAATGTGTGATCAAGGAACTAAAGTTGTCTTTAGTTCAAAATAATGTGTGGTTCGTGATCTTGATACAGGTAAAACAATTATAAAAGGAAAAAGAACTCCAAGCAATCTGTATGTATTGAAGAATTGCAAAGAAAAATGTTACATGAGTAAATCTTCAGAAAACTGGCTATGGCATAGAAGGTTGGGGCATCTAAGCTTCTCTCAAATCAACAAATCTAGCAGACTTAATGCTGTTCGTGGTCTTCCCAATATTACTCTTCCTGAAAGTATCATATACAAATCCTGTCAATTCGGTAAGCAAACCAGAGTGCAATTTAATGCCAAGGAAGGATCATCAAGTAAGCCTCTTGAACTCATTCATACTGACATATGTGGACCTATGAGGAAAAATTCACCATGGGGTAAAGAATACTATATCTTATTTATTGATGATTTCTCTAGAATGTGTTGGATTGGGTTGATCAAACACAAAGATGAAGCATTTGAAAATTTTCAGATCTTCAAAGCACTGGTGGAAAATGAATTAGATCTAAAAATCAAGTGTCTTAGATCTGATCGAGGAGGAGAATATACATCAAATGAATTCTTTGAATTTTGTGAACAACATGGCATAAAAAGACAGTTTTCTGTAGCAGGCACTCCACAACAGAATGGTGTAGCAGAAAGAATGAATAGAACGATTCAACAAATGGCTAGAGCTATGCTTGATGATTCCGGAACACCTGACACTTTTTGGGGAGAAGCAGCTCACACAGTAACAAATATTCTTAACAAGGCACATGTTCGGGTAAATAGTGATAAAACTCCGTATGAACTATGGTATGGTAATCCTCCTTTTGTGAAGCATTTTAGAGTTTTTGGAAGTAAATGATTTATCAAAAATAATGATGAAAAGCTTGGCAAGTTTGAACCCAGATCAGATGAAGGAATATTTCTTGGTTACTCATCTACAAGCAGAGCATACAAATGTTACAATAAAAGGCTTCGGAAGATTTTTTAATGTATTGATGTTGTTATTGATGATTTTCCTGCAGCTCCTAAAGAAGAAAAACACACAACAGATGAAGATGATGGTGACTTTTGTCCTTCTACATCAAATAAAAATGATATAGACAATGGATCCAATGAAGAACTAGAAGATGATTTATCTGAAAAAACTCCATCCAGATAGGTTCAAAAGAATCATCATGAATCTCAAATTTTGGGAAATAAGGAATCAGGAGTACAAACAAGGAGGACTCTTGTGGGATCTTCTAGCTATCTGGCATTTCTATCCACAATTGAACCACACAATGTCAATCAAGCTAGCAAAGATGAATGTTGGATTCAAGCCATGAATGAAGAGCTTGACCAAATTGAAAAGAATGACACTTGGGAATTGGTACTAAGACCACATGATAAAAATGTCATTGGAACTAAATGGATATTCAAGAACAAGTTAAATGAGAATGGGGATGTTATAAGAAACAAAGCTAGATTGGTTTGCAAGGGGTATACTCAACAAGAAGGAATAGACTTTGAAGAAACTTTTGCTCCTGTAGCTAGACTTGAAGCCATAAGAATGTTTCTTGCTTTTTCAAGTTTTCAACAAATAAAAGTTTATCAAATGGATGTTAAATCTGCATTTCTCAATGGTGATCTAGAAGAAGAAGTTTATATAGAACAACCAGAAGGATTCATTTTGGGAAATGATGAAAATCTTATTTGTAGACTTAAAAAGGCTCTATATGGTCTCAAACAAGCTCCAAGGGCATGGTATTATCGTCTTGACAAATATCTTCATCAACAAGGATTTTCAAAGGGGTCTGCAGATAGCAACTTATACACAAAAGTTGAAAATGATAAACTATTGATTGTGGTTGTTTATGTTGATGATATCATTTTTGGGAGTAATGAAGAATCTATGAGTCAGAAATTTGCTTCTGTCATGCAGCAAGAATTTTAAATGTCCCTACTAGGTGAACTAACATTCTTTCTTGGCTTACAAGTGCATCAAACTACATATGGTATATTCCTATCACAAGAAAAATATCTTAAGCAAATTCTAAAGAAGTATGGCATGGAAGAATGCAAACCTGTAAGTACACCAATGATAACCGGATGCAATCTCAGTTCTCATGATGATTCTCCCACGGTGAATCAACCAGAATACATATCAATGATAGGTAGCCTACTTTATCTCACTGGGACTAGACCAGACATTATGCATGCAGTTGGGATTGTTGGACGATTCCAAGCTAATCCAAAATAATCTCACCTTCAAGCTGTCAAAAGAATATTCAAATATCTACAAGGAACTCAAGACTTTGGACTTTGGTATCCAAAGAATGTTGATCTTACTCTTCATGCTTACACGAATGCAGATTGGGCTAGACATGTTGATCATCGAAAAAGCACTAGTGGTGGTGCATTCTATATGGGGCCCCGGTTGGTGTCTTGGTTCAGCAAGAAGCAAAATTCTATTGCCTTATCTACAGCAGAAGCATAATATGTGGCTGCCACGTCTTGTTGCACTCAACTTCTTTGGATGATGCAAACCCTGCAAGATTTTCAAATCAAATGTACACCTCCTATCTCCATTATGTGTGATAATACAAGTGCCATCAGTATCTCAAAGAATCCAGTTATGCATTCAAAGACCAATCACATTCCCATCAAGTATCACTTCTTACGTGAACAAGTGCTTGAACAAAAGGTGAAGTTGGAGTATGTTCCCTCCAAAGAACAAGTTGCTGATATATTTACCAAACCTCTGCCCAGGGAAGCATTCGAATATCTCAGATAGAAGCTGGGAGTAGTCTCTGCTGTGAAGAAAATCAGAACTGCTTAAATTTAGAAGATTAAATTGGATACGCGGGTTTCCTGAAATACAGTCGCGTATGTACGCGAGTTCATACAAAGAAAACCACGTATGGTTGGTTGCTGACAAATTTTGTTTGGGGTCAGCATTTTTTAGCACAACTGCAGTACTGTCTGATATCTCTGATGGTGTATGGTATCTCTGGTGAACTCTTATCTCTTATATTTCTGCTTCTTTCTTTGATATTGGGTAAAGATGCCTTGATGATCTTCTGTTGAAAAGTGTTCAGGATGCACAAGCTAAGGGGGAGATGAAGGAGTAAACTGATGTACAGGTTCAGGGGGAACATTAGCCTTGCTGGGTATTATGCTTTGTTGGCTTATGTTTCTGAAATATGATCTCTCTTGAGGTCCTTCTGATATTGGTCATGAAAAATCATATTTGTAATTTGATGAAAAGGTCATGATGAGCCCTATGATGTAAAATTGTAATATTCAGTCATGTAAGGACTTGTTCTAATTTGTAAACCCACTTGGTTGGGTACTTGAGTCAAATTGTGTAAATCCTCTTGGTTGGGTCTTTGAGTCTCATATGTAAATCCACTTGGTTGGATATTTGATATAAGTATGATTCCTTGGTGATAGGAAGTTCATAGAGTCATGTACTACATTGAAAAGTATGTTTTAACTTTCAGCATGAACTCAGGGGGAGCATGGTAACTTCAGTGCACATCAGATTTACAGCGCTCTTCTATCTACATGAACAAAAAAACCTTGTGTTGGTTTTTATCCGCTCTTTGCCCTTGATGTTAAATGCGGAAAGTGACATGGTGTTTGAATAGGGGGAGAATATCATTCTGCTTAATATAGTGATCAAACACCATCATGGTTGCCATCAAGTCCAAAGGGGGAGATTGTTGGCAATATGATGCTAAATGTTGTCCTTGATGGCAACCCTCTTGATGAAGATGATGGAAACCTACTTAATGAAGATACTTGATGAGTTTATTAATGATGTAAATCTGATGTTCTACAAGTAGCTCAGAAGTACCAGAGAAAGAAATATCAGTAAGGGCCAAAGCAATGATGAAAACTGTGTGTTACAAGGCATATGCGGGTTTTTCAAGAAGAAAGCATGTATGCACACGGAAAAATACGTTTCAAGTCGTGTATGGTCTTTTGCGCTCCAAAATTGGAATACCAAGGGGCATTACCATGGTATTGACCCATTGTATTGAGCGCTGGATTGTCTATTTGATCCCGTCCAGGAAAACCATTGGAAGTAATTTGGTTTTGACTCATGGTATTAAAAAAAGGCTAAATCTATATAAGGAGAAGAATTTCATTGAGCAAAGGGTGTGCATGTGTCTGGGCTTTAATGAATACTTCACTCTGAAGGATATCTACATGGTTGAACTCTGCTCTTAATTGATAGATCTAAATCTATGATGCATCTATGAACCTAATGAAGGTTCAATATCTCTAGATCTTGAAATGGTGAATCTCTTGGATGATCTGAAAAGAAGTGATGAAGACCTGGCGTAAATCTATTGAAGAAGTTGAAGAAATCTGGGTAAGTTCATAGATCTGGTCTGATCTGCAAAATTTATCTTTTATAGATCTATACACAGGTTCGTTTCGTGAAAAGCGTGTGTATACGCAGCTCTATTCAGACAAAAGCGCGTATGGGCTGTTAGGGTTTTTCTGATAAATTGTACAAGTGTATACGCAGGTTCACTTCAGTAAAGGCGCGTGTATACACGGGTCTTTTTAAGGAAAAGCGCGTATGATATTTGAATTGATGGTTGTTCAAAAGATAATTGAGGTTTTGCATATCTGTTCTAAAGTCTGGGCTATCTCTGATATTCTGGTTACAGTGGTTTCACTGTTCTGACTGATGAAATGAAAAGGGATGTTTGTTGATAAGTGAAGAATTGTGTTGAAGCTGTTTGATCCAATTTGAAAATTGATGAAACGTGGTCTGCAGTGGATCTGAGGGTTGAAGCCTTCAGTCTGATAGTAGAAGCTTTCTGTCAGCAGAGGCTGGTGCTAATATCAGGGGGTAGTAGCTCCCTTCCAGGTGAGGCTGGTAAACGAGAGCAGGGTGTTGTAGCTCCCTTCTAGGTGAGGCTGGTAAATGAGAGAAGGTTGTAGCCTTCTGTAGGTGGGTGCCTGCGTGCTGGTATAAGTCTGCACCAGCACATGATTGTAAGAAGTTTTTCTTTATAATAAATATTGAAGACTGAGACGACGGCAACGGTGGTTTTCTCTCGAATTGGGTTTCCACCTAAAAATCCTGGTGTTCATGTGTGTTTCCTATGTTTGATGATTATTTTGTTCTTTCTGCACCTGTTTACTGTTTCCTAAGATATCTGATGAATGAATAATGCAATGATCTGAGTTAAGAATTGAATGCATAATTAGATCTCTGTACATACGCGAGTTCTGTAAAGGATATCCGCGTATATACGCTAGTTGGCTTCAGAAAAGTAGCATATGGGTTCTTAGAAAAGAAAAGTAAAAAGTTTTATTTTCTGCATTAAATACTGATTCACCCCCCCCCCCCTCTCAATATTTCTCCAACACTCCCATGATGCTATCAATCTAGAAATCAAAAACCCTTGAAATCCTATATTCAGTGTTCTTGAGTCCATAGGGCTCCACACTGTAGGTTTTCCACCCTTAAAACGATCCTTTGTTTTAGGCAACCTTGATATCCACTCATACAACTAAACATGAAAATAAGAAAACAATATCTCGTATTCATCTATAAATATGTAATTCTGTAACCATGCTTGAGATGTCAGACAAGGACTTATGTTTTCTTGATCCATAAAATTTCCATCTTTCAGGCCTATCCAATCTTGAATCTCTTTCTCTAACGGTTCCCACATCTAAATATCCCTTAAAAATATCCCGATCCCACCAACAGAACCAATTTTTCCCTTTATTTGTGCTTACCCAAGTTCAATCTATACTTCACACCAACAAAACCCTTGATCACTGGCTCTTTTGGCAAAGAGTTGAAAGCATATCGTAGTATCACCTAAAGTGACTATAGGAGGATAGAAAAACATATTTCTACGGCCTTTAGGGGCTAGGGGATGTGCTACTATTATATTTTCTTATCCTTGTCATTCATAAATCACTTCACCATATTCAGTTAATCACATAAACATGTCATATAACCTCATAAAATATTACTATGCTAAATTAAAATGGAATTGTAATAATTACTTCACAACAACATATAGTAATAAAATAAACACATTAAATATACAAGAACACCAACATATCATCCCAAAAAACTATTCTTTATTATGATGAATCTTTTAATATAACTAGTCTCAACCTGGACACTAAGCTCCAGGTTGTCTGCGCACTAAGCTCCAAACTCTTCCCAAGCCTCTACACACTAATCTGCTGAGCCTTGACTTTGCTAAAAAATACATATTATAGTGATTTAATGTTGGCTTAAGGGGTCCTGACCCAGGTTCAAAGTAATCGCGCAACCAACAAAACCCTCTAACTACTGGTCATTTCGGCAATGATCTGCTTGCACAGAACAAAGTCACACCTGAAGCAGTATGGGGGGGGGTGTTGGAACTAGGTTTCTGCACCTTGAGGGAGATTTTTGATGTGGATCGAATAGATATAATAACTACTGCCTTATACACAACTTCAAAGAACCATATCTATTTATAGACATATAGTAAAGAAAATGTGCGTGCCTATATAGTGATAAACAAACTTGACCCTTTTGTATTCACCAATTATTACAGAATAAAACCTTCTGCAGATAGATAAATATACTTCATATCCAATAATTAAGCAAAACAATATTCGCACATAAATTTAAGGTACCAATGTGACTAACAATTACGGAAACACATATGCATCCAACAGAATAGATCCATATCTATAATAAGCAACACATAATGCACATAACAAGTCTAAGAAGGTCACGATTACAATCATATAAAGTAATAATTTTCCAAAACTTCCTTCTTTATTAAGAGATCTCCAATCGATATAATCTTTCCCTTATGTGCACACAACAGTAGAGTCTGTGCAGACAACTTAGGACTAGGTCTCCACGCACACAGCCAGTAGGAGCCTTTCGACCTAGACCGACTCAAAATTTAGATCAAAATATAAGCATCTATCGATCTATCTATCATAACATTCATCTATATATCTTCTTCACTCGACTATTACATATTTATATATTTCTAAATGTGCACATACCATGGTCTCAAACCATGTTTTTAGATTCATGGTTTTCCCTTTTACCCATTACAATAGTTAAGGGACTTTGACCCACCCAAAAGCCCCTTTATTTCTATGCGCAGTGCTTACAAAAAAAATTGACCAAAATTTACTCAAAATTCATTACCTGGGGGACCTTGGTCCAACATGCCCCCAACACAATCTAGTGACTTGTCCCGAGTCACTCTAGTCTAGCTTCCTGCATCTTAGCTTTGAGAACCTATACTGAACTTTGAAATGGAAGAATGACTTCATGCACTTTGTGCTGCAGCGCTCTGCACTTCTTCAACCAATTTTTATGTGGTGGGACTTTCAGTAGCCAGGCTAATGGTTCTCTTTGTTTCTTGCAAGTTCTTGATGGGTGTATCAATGTGCTGCAAGAGTTGCATGACCTCATCCACCCACGACTTCATTATTTCTTCCAATATATGCTCTCGTTAGTGCAGTGTCTCAATCTCTTCTTGGATGCAATGACTCTCCTGCAACTGGGCTAGTCTTTGGGTGGGCACAAGGGTCGATGCCGTGACCTGAATGTCATCAAATTTTTGTTCTTTGGCCCTGAGATCCACCTTGAGCTGCTGGATGACAGGGTAATTTTGAATGGAAGTAAAAATACCCATTACTTCTTCAAGAAACAGGCTGCCAATATTCACAACAGTAATCATGTTCGGAGTATATTCTTGGACTAATATAACTGCAAGTCCCAAAATATGAATCATCCAACTGTCTAAGGGGGATGGCAACACTATGTTAATGGGTTGCGCACAGTGGGCCACCACAAACCAGCCTGTAAGATCTTTTGAGTGATTTATTTCCCTCAATAATGACCTCTAGCAATTCCTCCATGAGCTTTTGCTAATATCTCTTATCTTTAGAATGTGAACACATATCTCCCCAAGATTTCATTTGCCCTCATTTTTTATAGTTGGCTAGAAATCAAGGTAAAATTAGTTGCGTGCATGACCAAATATTTGTTTTTTTTCATTGTATACTCTATGGGTGCACTTCCAGTAGTAAGGAAATGAATGATATCAATGAAGTGATCATCTACTAACTTAATGGTAAATATTTTCACGTTAGGTAGTCTTTATTCCAAGTTAGTAGGCTCTTCTCTGTTTTCAATGCGCGACAGATGATCTGGCCTAGTGTTCAGTCTTCCTAGTTTCACAATTACTTCAAAGTCATACTCTTGAAATAATAACAGCTATCTGCAGATCATGCCCCCCAACACAAGCTTGTTGACCACGTACTTCAAAGCAGAGTGATTAGTAAACATCTTAAAATTTCTTCCCAATAGATAGTGACGAATTTCTATAGCACGTAGACCATGGATAATCCTTCCCTCTTCATGGTTAAGTAGTTGTGCTCCACACTTGAAAATTTCCTACTCGAAAATTAAATAGGGTGGTAAATATCCCCTGCTACGGTATATTCTAAGACAACTCCAAATGAGATGCATGATGCATCGACATGTACATGGAATTCCTTTGTCCAATCTGGAAAAACCAATATGGGCACAATGACCATCTTCTCCTTAAACAATTCAAAGCTCTTCTAGCGGCTTGTGTCCCAGCAAAATGAGGCATATTTTTTTAGAAAATTCTCCATTAGCACAATGATTAATGCATAACCTTGAATAAACTTTTGATAATATCCTGAATGCCCCAAAATTGAGCACAACTATTTTACATTTGCGGGAACCTCTAAGTTGACAATAAAAACAATATTTGCTCAATCCACCATCAATCCTTGCTGAAAAACAATATGACTGAGCAAGATCTCGAAAGAGATGCATAATATACAATTCTTCAGGTTGAGCGAGATCTGATACTTTTGACAAATATCCAACATCAATCGTAGGCTTGACACATTCTTCTTTAATAATCAAAATATGGTACAATCATCAAAGTATACTTATAATAATTTGTGGATGTATTCCTTGAACGCAGCTACTACTATGCACAAGAATATAATTGGTGTATTCTTCAGACCGAACGGCATGAATGTGCATTGAAAGGATCCCCACTATGTCGCAAAGGTTGTTTTTCTTCTATTTGTTAGTGTCTATGAGTCACCAATGATCAAATGTACTCTTTCCATGTGATTGATAAGGTATTAGGGTCAAATTGTTATATTTTCAGATAAAATTTGTCATCTATTTGTTTTCATATGGTCACTGGTTATTTTCTATATCGTTTCTACTCCCTCCATTCTTTCAAGGTCACCATCATCCATCATGGTCATGTCATTTTTCCCTTGTCCTAGGTCATCAAAAGAGTCAGTGGGTCATCATACAGTTTATGGTATAGGATTCACATTTGATGGTCATCATCATATCATTCATCAGAAAACAAGGGAGTCATGTCATCCATTTTGGTCATCATCATGGGAGTTAGGAATTAGGGAACAAAAAGAATCAAGGTAACATTACCTTTTGAAGAAATAATACTATGTGTTAAATCCTTCAATAGTCATTTTCTCAATAGTACACATGATGTAATTTTTTCATCAATCCAAAATCAAGTTTTTGAATTATAAAGGAGCATAAAGCATTTCAATACTTCCCTATCCTTCTAAATCTTCAATATCTTCTCTCTTCCATTGTAACACTTGCCACAAGCATCAGAAATTTGAATTCCATTACAAATTTCCTAGTTTATTAGTTTGATGTGTTTTTGCCATGGTTGTTGCGATTTTATTTTGGAGTCATAACGAGGAAATAATAAGTTTAAAAATTCATCTCAATGCTTCAAACATCTTTAATCAAGTAAATGGAGCCGTCAGAAACCCTTGCTTCAGTGAAATTCCTCAGAGAATTGATTAAAATCATTTCTTATGGTTTCCGCTAAGATTTTGTTGTGCTTTTTATATTTCATTGTCTTTGTCTTATTTTCAAGAGAAAATTAATATTTTCTAAGGCTACACATCCCAAATATCCCTCATCAGGCATTTCCCACCATTCCCCACACTTAAATTCAGAAATTTTATCATTTCCCTTATAAAATCCAACTTGTTGTTGCATTTCTGGCACAAGTCCGTGTTTTCCCTTTTTCCCCACTCATTCCTCACTTATTTTGGAAAATTTCACTTTGAGTGTGCTCCTCACACCTATCCTTACCTCCCATAATTTATTCAGATTTTGTCCTATCCCCCATCCCCTCCATTCCCTTCACTCAAGTCGTTGCATTTTTAGCCCTGTTTTGTAGCTCTAATCCCCTTACCCATTCTTGTGTGAAACTAGGGTTTGTTGTCAAAACCAAAGTAAAAAATGGCAGAGACCATTGAAAAGAGGAAATTCAAAGGAGGAGATATTTCAAGATATGAGACCATTCATATGCAAGAGGTCAATTCATCATATTTTATAAGGAGTTCATTTGAGCAAGCAAGTTGTGTAGGGTTTTGTAGGAAAGTGCAAGAGGCAGGTTATAATCATGATCAAACAAGTTTATTTTCCCTCAGTTTCAAAAGAGATCATGTCACAATTACAAGGGTGGACTTTATGGTGTTAGCAGAGATCATATCTTCAGCAACCAAGATCCCTAATGAAGGTAAAATATGGTTCAAGAGGATGGATTTAGACCTTGAAAATTATAATATTTTCTTGAAAGCACAATACAATGAGTCCCCTTCTCATATATTTCCTAGAAGACAGTTGTTCGAAAAGTATAGCCCTTTGATGAAGATTATCATGAAGTATTTTAGTTGTGAGGGGAGGTTTAGCAGGTTATATCAGTATCATATCAAATTATTGATGCATTTCAGTTGCATCAAGACCCTAAACCTACCCAACTATGTTTTTAGAAGTTTGGTGAAAATGATAGAGAAGGTGCATCCGAAGGAATAAATCATCAAGAAATCCTATTTCATCATGTTCTAGTCAAAATGATAGTCCTCCACTAGCTAGCGCTGGTCAATATATCATGGAAAGATTTCTTAGAGGCAACTTCTCTCTTACTTGTATCCAAAAAATCAAAGAGTCAAATCTCTCCTTCATCACCATCATGACCACAGGGAGATGAAGCATAAAGTATGCCATTAGTGACAAGAACTTGGCCTAGAACAAAGATTTCAAGGGAATATAAGAAAGGTAAGAAGTTGGTCTTTGTTCCTGAAATAGTAGAGGAGATGCCTAGGTCTAGACCTAAAACCATATCTCAAGAAAAAATGATACCTAAGGACATTGTAGGTGAAGAGGCAGCTCATTTGGAAATCATGAGAGAGGAACCAAATATGAGCATACATGATTCACCATTGCGTAATGAAGAAGAGGTACCTCCAAAAGTTGAGATGGCTAACCTGAGAGAATAGCATGGAGATAAGGTAGCAAAATATATCATCAAGGAGAAGGAAGAATAGATTAAAGAGCTAAAAGATGTCCTATCCAAAGCCAATTTCATAGTGGCTTTCCTATAAAAAGAGAATAGATAGTTGAGACAGGCCCTAATGCAATAGCATTATGGGAAAAACTACCCTAAGATATGGGTTGAGGTACCTAACAGAGTGGAAGGCATACAACAACAAGAATCAATCAAATTAAAGGTATTAATTCTTAAACTACTAAACTAGGGAGAGATGACCTCACCTGTATGTCCTACATTTTAGGTCATTCTCGCAGGGTGCAAACCCTCTACTTCTCCACATGCTTCAATACCTACAACTCACTCAAGAAAAATCACATAGACTTGTTGTACAGCATATATATCCTAAATATCAGTATGTTATATCATATAAACACATAAAATATAACATGAAATAAACAATTATAAGATCATAACATGCATAAGAGACATATAAGATCATGACATCAGGAATGAGACAAAGATTATTTATTGATGTATATAAGAGATGTGGAGATATCACATGAAATTGGCCACGGCTCCATGCAAAACCATCCTCCAGCTCCATCCAGCCCAAGCCTCAACAACACTCTTCCATAAAAGGTGCACAAGGATGTCACATAAAGGAGGTTAAAATCTCAAAGAAGGAAAAAATGCTTTCCTAAACTTGGGAAGTGCAATAGGAACAGGGATAATCTGACTTGATCTAGGCTATAACAAGCTATAGTATCAATGCCTTTCTCTATCCTCCCTTTGGGCTTCCCAATGAGGTGTATTTATACTTCCTTAGAACATTTTTTTTTAGTTGGGAAACAGTTTTACCATGGGCTGGTGTAGGTGGGCTTCAGGTAAAACCCATAAACCCCACCCAATTAATAGGGATTTTTTATATTTTTTAATATTTTGAATTGTATAAGGGGTTAGATATGAGTGGACCTATGCCTGCACACATATAAGATAGGGTAGAGTCACGTATGGAATTCAAAACAATGTTTTTTAAGAAGATGACCAAGTCTGAATGGAAAGGGTTTCCTAAGGCCAATACATATATCATCAAGTATACAAAAGTGATAAATGATGCCATAACACATGCCCCCTAATATACGAGGTCAGAAGGGGTACATGATTTCCGAAATGTATTATGTGCATAAGAAAGAATCTTGTGAAGACTTGAGAGGACTTTACCAGATTTCAACCTACCAAAAACCAATGAAATAAATCATAAAGTAAGCTTATGTCTGAGGTGGGATACCCATTATCAATGAAAGTAAAGCATGTCCACATAAAAAGTATAGAGCGGATCCAATATATATACAAGTATGGAGGAACTATAAAGTACATAGTGAATCATTTGATCACTGCCCAGAAGTGTATATCAAATTCATGTCAAAGTATCACATGTAGAAGAATGATCAATGGTGCTATAAATATATCTGATCACTGAAGTCACAACTGAATCTCCAAGTACCAAATCACAAGTGGTGGAAAAAGTGGTACTACACGGAACTCAGGTGCCAACATATAGAATGATGTTGTAATGAACTACAACATATAAGGGTGGATGGTGTCACTGGTAGAAATCTGAAGGAGCTCTCAAAGTGAACCAAAGCATGTTGATGCAAACCCGAGGTCTCCACCAATCACTATGGTACAATTCTACATAATGGGAATAAATGAGCTGAAGTCAACCCTGTGAGAAATCGTTTGAATACCGGTAATTGATGTATACCATTAAATAATGTGAGACAAATCACTAATAATGATGATGCAAGTCAAGGTACCCCAGTACAATCTAACAAGTGTGAATGAATGAGTTGAAGTTCAACACTTGATAGAATATTTCAATAAGGATAAATTTATGTGTTCTCACTGTCGATAGTGAAGGAATCTACCACTAATGACTGCAAACTATAAGGTACTGACAAAAGATATCTAAACATTATTCCAACATCAATTTTTCAGAGTTGATGGGAAAATATCTGCTAGAAGGCATTAAGGCATCCCACATCAATCTAGCACGAGTGTAACAAGCAGGTCAAAAATTGTAAGGAATCAGACAAAGAAAAGTGAAGTAACTAACCCGAAGCACATTTCCGGCATGCACAAAATGTAGCTAGTGCACAACAGAAACCCTATGAACCAACCAATAATTAAATTTGAAAAAGAGGCGAGGAATCCACCGATAGGGTCAAATGGAAACCAAGGTACTGCACAAATCCCAGGTGTGATAATGAAAGCTAAAGTCTATTAGGGTCCCGTGATTTGGCTGATTGGCAAGCCAAATGACAGTGTAACATAAAACCAATCTTTGGAGTCCAAGGACCTAGCCTTCCTGGACTCAAAGAGGGCTCTCTCTATTTGTGCAAGGGATATCTATGTGTTTTCTTATTGTGTTCTCGATTTTAGGCTAGTTATGAAGTAGTTTTTTTTTTTTTTTTTTAGGCTATGAGGGATGAACCTATCAAAGACATAAGATAGGTAAAAATATGTCAGATCAACTGGGCTATGGGGTCGAAAAGGTCAAGAAATTTTTCAGGTGGTCATACAAGGTTGTTGAAGGGCTTATTTGATTCGAGGTAAAATGGATCTTTGGGAAATATGGAGTGAGATGGACATTAAATTTGTGAAGAAAAAAGGATTTCAAACATAACTAGTTTAATAGCTAACATAAACATGGTAGGGCAAACCATTAATCATGATAAATGTAACTGTAAACTGATCAATGCATAGAAATAAACATTCAAGCCATGCATAGAGATATATGACTCTCTAAATTTAGGAAATGGCTATCAGACTTTGGGGAAATACACCTAAGACAAAAAAAAAACTCAAATCATTATGAAGGAACGCCTAAACATGTTATTCCAAGCTATTGGGCACTTTGAAAACAATATTTCATAGTTTTAGGCAAAGGGCAAGATCGGTACAAGACCTCCTTGGTTCAACAAATGACAATCTAATCAATCAAAGAAAGGTTTCATAGGTGGAGCAATGGCTAGACATGAGTAAGAAGGGAATACCGTGAATCATACTTAGCATGCATAAAACCATAAATGAAACAAACAAACAATATTCTTGAGTTATTAAAGAGCAATCAAAGATTCTTTAATGTGACTAAGAATGAAGAAAACATGGAAGCTATAAAGAAACAGGAAATTTGAGGTGCCTTCAAGGGCAAGTCTCAAATATATTCTATACTGCCTTATAGCAAGCAATAACATGGAATTATGAATGAAAAATAGGAAACAAAACAGAGAGAGAGACACTATACCATTCTACCAAGTCATGGAATCCAACAACAATCCTCTTTCATCATCCAAAAAACATCCAAGATACTATCCAAAAGCATGAGACAAGTGTTTCTTCCAAAGCTTATATGACCATATATTGCTTCTATTCATCAAGTTCAACCTTGTTTACAATGAAAGCCTTTGGAATATATAGGCCAAAGTGAGTAAAACCTCTTAGTTCAACTTGCAATCTCATTGGCCTGTCCAAAATATTTGATTTTGTCCTTGAGGCTTTTCAAAGCCCAAGGCACAAAATATCTAATAAAATATCTCAAAAATGCTAAAAAATGGAAACATATTGACTTTTCATTACTTATCATGTACAAAAATAGCTACACGCACATGAAGAAAAGTCACTTTTGAAAGGTTCAATTTTTACAAAAATACTCAAGAAATACATCAGCAGAAAGTCCCTTGACTTGCCGACAACTTTTGGAGGCCTTCCCGATGTCAAAACGAGGCTCATGATGGCTCATTTGAAAGCTATGAATGTCTGTTTTCTGAAAATGTTTAGGTTTCTCTAAAATTACCAACATAATTCCTCCAAAAATAGACATGTGTGTAAAAACCCAAAAAATAGGCCTTGCTGATAAACGGGGCAGAGTGTAGAAAGAGCGAGTGTTTTTCGTCATTTTGGGGGAGAAAATGATCTTCAAATGATATAAAAATTGCTGAGTATATGCCCCTAAAATTATGGCATCCAATGATACCATTTTCATCCTTTGAGGATGCCCCAAACTGAAATGGCGATGCCCATGAATTTTAGCCAAAAACCCAAAAATGACAAAAACCCAAAATTTGTCGAATTTCACCCAAATTTGGTGAGCATGACCCTCAAGGGTTTTTAGAAACATGCTATGAAGCTGAGGAAAAATTTAGAGCTTTGAGGTGTCTTTCCTTAATTTTGGTGCTGGGCACCTCTTTTGAGCCTCCTTGAGTTTTTCTTGAGTGACCTTCAATTTCCACCGAGCAAACTGACTCAGCTTCTTCTAATGCCCGGTCATTCTCCGTTGAAGGTCCAAGTCTCTATTTTCCTTCTCCAACTTCTTCTCCAAGTGATAATTAACCCTCTCAAGCCATGCTTCTCAATTGTTCTTTATCTCTTGTCTGAACAATGTAGTGAGAGGTGTAGATTAGAGAAGGGCATCTTCTTCTTCCTTTTGCTTCTCAAGGGCCTTTTTGAGCCCCATGGTTCTTGGTCTCTTTCGCCTAGGCTGATTTTCATGTTCACTCTCATCGAACTCACCCATGAGTTCTGGGCTGATCTTCATCTTCTCTCTCATCAAACTCACCCATGAGTTCTTCCAATCTCACTTATGCTTTGGAGGCCTCCTTTTTGTATTTTATGGCCTGTGTCTCATATACCACCATATGGACACTCATCTGGTTGTTTTGAACTTGAAAAAAGTGATTGAATTTTTTAGCTGTCTCAAGATCAGTCCTCAAAGCATCAATTTGTTTTCTCTATTGATCAAGAGATTTTCTAGGATCTAGGCTTCATTGTCACTATCATCGCTTTGGATTTGAATGATGTCAAATTCCCTTTCCTTTTCATGACTGCTTTCTTCTTTCTCCTTTCCTTTGCTTTGGGTGGCTCTTTTAGTCTTCCTCCTCTTGGGAAATTCGACAATGGGCTTCTTGGGAAATTTTCCCTTGCTTCGGAGGGCCCTAGTAACATTTGGAGTTACAACTCTAGGCACCCTTTTCCTTGATGTCTGGGGCTTGGCCACTTTCAGAGAAGAGAGCATGGCCCCTTGCCTAGGAGAGGCAGCTGGCACATGCTCCATTGGCTCTTTACCCTTGCTAATTTGCTCCTCATTCTTGCCACTGTCTTAGATTTCTTCATGGATGCCTTGACTATCCTTTTGCATTTATTTTTTAGGGATGTCCCCCTCATTGTGATGCATCTCTTCATCATGTTGTTGTTCTTTTTTATGAGGTTGTTGTTCTTTTTCTTGAAGCTGTTATTCATCATCATGAGGTTGTTGTTCATCATGTTGTGGCTACCTCTGTTCATCATCATGAGGCTATTGTTCATCATGTTGTGGCTTCCTTTGTTCATCATGCCCTTCTTCATCAATAGGCTACTCACCATCACTGTGCTGCACTTGTTCATCATCATGATCCTCTTCATCATGCCCAGGAGTCTGTTGTTCATCATGGTGTTCCTCTTCATCATGCCCTTCTTCATTTTGCCATTTTGCCTCACTTTGTTCTTCTTCCCCTTGATGCCCTGTCTCATCATGATGCTGCTCATCATCACCTTCCTCTTCTTGCTCATTCTCTTCTTCCTCATCATGCTCTTTTGCTTGTTCAATGGGAAACTTGATCTTCTTGGGAATAGGCTTGCTTGAAGAAGGTGAAGGATGGTGAGTGGAAGGTGAAGGAGATGTATGAAATGAAGGGACAGTGGCGAAATCTGAATGTGTGATGAAATTATCCCAAGAGACTTCCTTCTTCTCAAGCTGATGAAGAATGATAACCTTGATGAGGGAGTGATGGAAGAGGCAGGCTGTCTGCTGAGAAGGAGGCTTTTTCTAAACATTGGAGGCCATTTTCTCAATACTTCTATGTAGGAAGAAAGGGAGATTTAACAATTTGGCCCTCGTGAAATGCATGAGCAATCGGATATGATAGGCATAGACTCAGGAGATTCTTCCCTCGCAAGTGAAGTATTTCATGATTATCTTCATGAGGGGGCATAAATAGTTAATAGATATGAGAAGGGAAAAATGGATGGGAATGAATCTCTATGTTCAGGATTCAGAAAAGGCTTGTGTTCTTCTGATTCCAAGTGGCTTTGTTTAAACCACTTCTCCCCGACATAAGGGATTTTGGTGGCCTTGGAAATGGACATTGGAGAGAATTTCAAATCTAGGCCTGCTAGCTGAAATTGCTTCTCTTGAAACCTCAAAGCACAAATATGTGTCAAAGGGGAATAGCTCTTCACCTCTTGCACTCTTTGAAAAAAATCTAGACATCCAACCTCATGGAAGTTAAAAAGGACTGATGGATGAGCATTTACTTCTTCTGTGGAAACAGGCTCCAATCTCCTGTGAAGGCCACTCCTACTGTCTTGCCTGGGAGGCATTTTGTTTTGAATGTTCTTTGCAAAACCAAGCTGTCTCAAATGGCTTTTGGAATTTTTTTCTCAACCACACTTCTATCCTCCTTGTTAGTCATTGTTTGACCAAGGCAAATTTCTTCAAATGCTGTGTGAAATAGTCTCCCAACACCAAATTTGTGCTCCTTTTAAATCATTGATTTGTCCTCTTTTATGCCAAACAACAAGTTTTTTGTCAAATGAAAAGCAAACAGTCAATTGATTACTGTGCTTGGGCAAGGTAATTTGAAAAGAGGTATTTGTGGGATTTTTGTTAGAACAGGGATCTCCTTGTGTTTTGAGAGAAACAAAACAACCTTGTATTTAGATAAAAACAAAATCACCCTCCCAAACAACCCTCTTCTGCTATTCACTGTTTCTTATACACAGGTAGACAAAAACACCCTCAAATTGATTCAAAGGATCTTCATAGCATACTCTGTTTTATGGAAATCTGGTGGCTGGACAGAGTTTTCTCTTTCACCATTCAAAGGGACACTTTTGAAGTGACAAGGCTTTCATACTATGACCACTGTTTTCAAATTAGGCTCACTGTCTTCACCTTACAAAGACTGTGTTTATCTTACAAACAATGCTTCCACCTTATAACACTATTCTCACCTTAGACTTTGCTGACAGAGGTTAGTTTTGTCTTATCACTGTTAGGACACCTTCAGCAACTTGAAAACCTTCTACCACTGTGTTTTTTCCTTGCAATTAGGGTTATGGTTTATCACTGTGCCTGAAGGCAGTTTTAGGCCTTTGGAAACTAATGTAAACACACCCTAGCCTTCTACTGTAACAATCTTTGGCAACACAGTAACAAACCACCTTTCTTTTCTACCAAGAACTTCACTATTCAATCATTGTTTTAGTCTTGAAAGACATGGCATCAATCACCCCTTTAGATTTCAAAATTTATCATGAGGTGATGAGAAATACCTCAAAGATCCTTCATGAACCTTGATTGATCGTTCGGGGAGCTTTTGGAGCTTCTTTGAAGGTGTTAGGAGGCACGACACGTTTGTTAGAAAGAACGTCATGCAACAAAAGGCAGTCGAGTCGGCCTTCGAGCGGTGGTGACCGGCGCTACAGGTGCGCCACGTGCTGCTACAGGCACGTCACGCAGTAGTGTAAAGCCTTTGTATTTTCTCCACTGAACACGCCGCGCAGTTTTCCAGGTGCGCCGTGCACTTTTCTAGGTGCACCACGCGGGCTTAAAACCTCATAACACTTCTGCAAATGGCTTGAAATCCCTCAAATCTGCAATGGGCCGCTTGATATTGTTGTTTGGTTGCTTTGAAATTCGAAATTTATGCTTTGCAATGGTCAATCCACCCTTTTATATTTGAAAAAGCCAATGACCTTTTGAAATTTCCTTGGGAGGGTTATGGAGGCCTTTTGAAAAGGCTTTTGGTTTTGTCAAAACAAGAGCCATTACATTTGCAATTTTATCATTTTAAAACACTATAAAGACTCCTCTTCGAACTATTCCTTTGACAAGATGCCGCGGTCGAATTTTTGAAAGGCAACATAGTGATGGTTCTCATTAAAGTAAAAAAGGCCTTTTTAAGAAACTGCAAACCCCTTCTACTGCCTTTTCACTTTTTCTTATTAAAGAAGAATCTCTGTCACTTCTACCTATTGTTGACCCCTTTAAAATAAAAGCTCTGCTCAAAGACATACCAATGATTTGTGAGGCATTCTTTTCCATTTCTTGCAAGGAGATAAATCACCACTTTAAAACTTATTTTGATAGTTTTTGCTTCTGGTGTTTTGATGATGATCATGCCCACTGTGAAGTTAACTGAACTATCACGTGCTTTTTGAGCCTTTATTTTGACTGTGGGTGAAGAACCTCATTTTTACTCCTCAGATCTTATCCATACATGTTTATCAAGAAAAAGGGCCTTTAAAGACTCTTAGGACTCATATGCAACAACATGGTCATTTTCACATGTCCATAAAGAGGCTTTTGACTATGATAGTGGCATGTTTGATTTGTTTTTAATGTGGTCTGTGAATTTAAAACACTTTCCATATCCCTTTTTCACACCTAGTGTCTGTGTGTTGTTTATTTGTAAAGTCCCCTTGAGAAAACAAGGTTTAGGTCACCTTCTTGTCAATTTTGATGAGTTTTTTGAAAAATATCTTCATGAACAGGAAGAGCACACTTTTTTGAATATCAACATCACTCTTTGGCCTATGTCTAACCCATCTCTCAACTTATAAAACTTGAATGGATTTCCACTAATTTCAACTCTGTTTTTTGAAGGAAAACAATGGCTATATTTCATGCCATTTGATCAAGGAGAAAATCTCTGGAAACTTTTTGATGAAATCACATACCTCAGCAGGATTTGTTCATTTTGGCTTCAGATTGCCTTTGAAGGAAAACTCTGATAGAAGAAAAATCAAACCTCTTGGATTATCACAGTACCACTGATTTCCTTCTATTTTGAACACCATTTTTCTATCCCTAAACCTTCAGTAGCTTTCCTACTGCACTTAAAACCCTGCCTCTGTTCCTGGACCTTTGCTTATTAGATGAAGGAGGCCTTTATCATAGTGCCACACCCTCTACTTGTAAAATGAAGGAGGTTTTCTCAGTCTTTCAACCCTCTGCTCATGTAGGGAGGAGGTTTTCTCAGTCTTTCAACCCTCTACTCATCTATGGAGGAGGTTTTCTCAGTCTTTCAACCGTCTGCTCATCTATGGAGGAGGTTTTCTCAGTGATGCCATTTCATCAGTTTTCAAACAGTGTTATCTTTCCTTTCACTGCCTATTCATACTTAAGCAAATGAAAATGAGAAAATGGGAATATGCCATAAAGGGCATCTCTCTAAGATATGTAATTCTGATTTTCAAATACCTTTGTGAATCTTCAGACAATTAGAGGCAGCCTAGCCAGTATCTGCAGAGCATTTCTTGTCATTTATAATTTACTAACCTTTGACTTTGTTTGCAGGAGCTTAATGAAATAACTCTCTATCCAGTATTTGCATCCCAGGCTCAAAACCACATGAGAAGCAGCTGTCTTCTCATGCTAAATTTAATAATTTCTTCTGGAACACTAGTATACTTCTGCTCTTTGAAAGAGACATTGAAACACTGTAAGTCTACCTAACATCAATTTAACATGTGGCATATGTATTGCTGAGACATCAAGGCTTGTTAGTGGCATGACCTAAGGGTACAATCAAGCTTTATTTGCAGAAATAGGAAGCTAATCTAGGACTGGCTGATATTAGATAAAGGGTCTTTGGCTTTAGTATAGTTTTCCAAGGGAGAAATGCCTAAAGCGCCACTACCTAACTTAGGGGAGACTTCTTGGACAAATTTGGATTATTCTCTTTGGAGCTGATGGACAAGCTAGTATGGTTGAGGCTAGATAGGGCTTGACATTGAGGTTTTATCTCATCATGCACTGATTGAAAAGGTTAGGAGGGAAAAAATGTTTATGGGTGTTTTCCAGCTGGAAAATTTGACAAATTTTGAGATCAGCTGCTAGAAAACTTGGCTTTTACAAATAGTCATCATCAACAGGTGAAAAATACTGAAGACTAACAGTGGCTCCATTTGGGGAGGGAAGCTCCTTTTCAGGAGGTGTTCAGAATTTCAGATCTCGGTCTTTTGAAGACCAGTGCCTTTATCCATTGCCGCAAATTTCTTTCTTCCTTGATGCTATTTCTGAAAATTGACAGCATGATTAGCATCAATGATATTTCTACCTACCCCACTATATTTTCTAACATTTTATCTTCTTTTGGTTGCATTTGGACTAGCAACCCTTCGACATATTATTTTTGAAAAATGACATGATCTATTTCTACACTTATATCCACTGGGAGTTCATATTACGCTGATGAACTCCTTTGTTTCTCTACCTATGCTAGATCGACTGTCAAGGTTAAGGTGTTTGACAAGATTTTATTCTCTAATCTAAAACATGAAATTGAAAAATGACCAAATCAGGATTAGACAGTCTGATTTGTCATGTACTTGTGGCATGAAAGACAAGCTGCACACAAATATTATTTTGCATAAAATAAAATCCAGAAAAAAAAGGCTAGGATACACAATTTGTTTTTCATCCCTGCTTTCCTCTTTGGTTCTGTTTTGAGCATGTGGAACCAGTATCTTTTCCTAATATACTCTCTTTGATAAGTCAAGCTTACACAATGTTGACCATCTTTTCCACTCACTAACTTATCAAAAAATAAATTTAAAACATGTTCAGTTATGACTAGGCTAGATAATTGAACAAGACATTTGAGCACTAGTAGTGGCATTTAGACTTGTGCGCTTTATGAATGATTATTTTTTGGAACATGGGGCTTTCTTTCTATTTTTCTATTTTTTTTGAATTTTTTTGTTTTTGATTTATTTTTCAAACAATGTCATATACGATGATTGAAAAAGTTTTGACTCAGAAATCTTGGAAATGACAAAACTTAAGCATCTTATCCTCATAAGGATCTCCTACCACTCTTGGTCCACTCAGCTCTTGAAAAGAAAAATTTGGAAAATTTTCTCTTTCAAGCATGACATAAGGATTCATGCATGAATCTCTAAACAACCCTGTATCTTCCCGTTGTACCTCCTTAGACCTCTGATCTCCACTCCTTTTGTTGTACATATTTTTCAAATAATGTAGATATTCTTTGTCATTTTTGAAGTATATGAT
The DNA here is from genome assembly GCA_034641835.2 of Pinus albicaulis. Taxonomy (NCBI): domain Eukaryota; kingdom Viridiplantae; phylum Streptophyta; class Pinopsida; order Pinales; family Pinaceae; genus Pinus; species Pinus albicaulis. Next base: position 289,141 of record JAXQQM020092155.1, read on the forward strand.
GACATCATCAAGGTACATCAAAATGTAGAAATTGAGGACCATAAACATGGCTTTTAGGAGCATATTTTTGATATCTAGTGGTTTTGCAAATATGGGTTTGAAAATGGGACTACTTCCACCATATTTGAAAAATTCTTTGAGATGTTCGCTTTGTAAAGGAATCATTTGGTTATAACCTGAAACATCATCTTGCAAAGACATGATTCAAAGCACTTATCATTGGTATATCAAGGTTTTGGGCAGGAAGGATAAAATTTCTATCACAAGGGTGTGTATTAGTGTTTCTAAAATCAAAACAGATCCTATGACTAGCTATTTTATCTTTGACTATTACTGTTTGGGTCATATTTTTGTATTTTCTTTTGTCGAAGTTGTTTCTAGGAGTGATGGAAATGGCATAGTTTTTCTCACTGTTTTCTCTATATGAAGTGGTATTTTGAATAATATTTCCAATTCTAGCAGTTCTAAGTGTTTGCTGAAGTGACAGAATGTTAGCCAGTTCGAGTAACTCAATTATATTTGGACTGCAGTCATCATATCTTTTCATAAGAAGTTTATCAAGATTTTTTTTGGATTTTGAGTTGTTATGGCTACAGTGAACGCTTCATTTGAAAGGGTAGAGTTAAGTGATGGAAAATCCTTAAAATCCTTAAGGCATGGTAAGAACATTAAACTTCCCTACCCCTAAGTTCCAAAGAGGTTTGTGATATGCAAGTCTTCTAATGCCTCTATTCTGAAAAAGTTTCTTGATGTTACCGCTGATGTTTGCCTAAGGTTTGAGCAATTTGCTTGATAGTACATAACGGTTTGTGCTTCTTGTTCTATCCCTGTTTCAAAAGGAACAAACTCTCTTTCCTCAAGACATAGTTGCTCATGATCATGATAATTTTGAGTGTCTAGTTCATCATAGAGAACTTGGGGCAGCTGATGTGGTGGGTCTATGTTTGTTGCAAGTCCTTCTGACTGTTCTTCAATGTCCTCATCAGTGTGTAAAATGAAAGAGTCCAGATCAGAATGCAAGGAGTACATCGGGATGTTATCTGGCCTTTCTTGGCTCTTGATCATATATTTCATGCGTGATTCTCGATAGAGTATTCTAGTTTGGTCAAACACAGGAATAGTGGTGTAGGACATATCAAGTTGAATATTTCCTTGAAGCTTGGCTCCCCAAGATCTGGATAAAAGCATTCCATACTTGGGAGGGATGTCTGCTACCACTATGTCCATGATCAGATGTTTTGCAGGTACTTGGGCCAAACTGAAACAAAGATATTTGATCAAGCCTAGACCTTTGACTCTACTCGAATCAAATGAATATAAGTACTTATATGGTCTTGTGATTTCTAGGCCTAATATTTCCATCACAACCTTCGGCATGAGATTATGTGATGCCCCAGAGTCTAGCATGGCATTGTGAAGGATTTGGTCATGGATATTTAGACTGATGTAAAAGGGAAGAGTAGTTCCTTCTTGGAATTTCCCTTCTATTTTTGGACCAAACAACACTTCGGGAGTGTCATCAACTAGATTAAGGGTGTTCGCATCATTTCCTATATTCAAGACCTTTAACACTTGGGATTTATAAGAGCCTTGGGCGATAAGTTTAGTGAGAGGCATGATAATATTTATTTTGGCGATTTCTCCCTCAAAACTGAAAGGTGTTTATAGTTTAGATAGGTTTGCTTTAGCTTTTTCCACCATGAATTTCTCTATGTTATGAGTTTGCTGACTTTGTTTCGAGATTTATTTGACACAGCCATCTCGGGAATCTTTGTGGAGGTACTACGAGTGTCTGAGCCAAGACTTGTTTGAATATCTTTATCTTTTCCTTGTTCATTTTTCTTGACCATGATTTTGTTGCTGTCCACTGCTTTTTTAAGGATGGTATCAGGGGTTCTAGCAGTGTCTAAGCTACCTTTCTTGTATTTGTCTTGGTTTTTCCTACTTCTAAGGTCATACTGCCTGTGAGATTCTACTATGGCATTTTGAAAATCTATGGCAGGATCTTGGGGATCTTCATAGTTGGTTTCATGTTGATTCGGAGAGAAGAACGCTTGTTCTTCTTCTGTGAGATAAACCTCACTCTCCTTATCAGAACCTATGAGGTTCAAATGATTTTCATCAATGGTTTCTATATCCCTATCATCTTCTTCCACATAATTTTCATTAAAGGGTGGCCTAATTTGTTGGTCACTTTCCCTTGGTTTTTTTTTAGGTTGTTCCCTCCTAAAATTTTGGTTCCAGTTTATGTTTGGAGGGTTTGGCTGGTTGTCCCTAAGAGGGGTCTTTTCACTAATCTTTTCCCACATTTTTTCCATAGACCTAACCAAGTCATCTATTCTAGGATCTAAGGAAGGGGCTGAAGTGGAGACCTCATCCCGGTATGTGACTTTCCTTTCTACTCTAGTCCTAGCTCTTTTTTCTGCTAAGTTGGCTTCTGCACTTATGGCCACCTTTTGCATTTCCTCTAAGGTAGGGGGATCCTTATCTCTTAGTTGATAAGTCATGTCTGGGTCAAAGCCCTCAGGGACCTTTGCCAAGGCTGAGCCAAGTGGAGGTTTGAAGTGAGGCGGGAGGGCGTTATACACACTGTTGAACCTAGTGCAGTATCCCTGGACACTTTCCCCATTTTCCCATTTTAGATTTTTATACTCTGACAGGATTTGAATGGGGTTCTTTTGGATTTCCCACTTGTTTATGAAGGTTTGGTAGAGTTCTGGGAGATCATGGATGCTGTTTGGAGTTAAGCTCTTAAACCATTTTTTGGGTTCTCCGCCTAGGCTTTGGGCAAACATCCTCATTCTGATGGTCTCGTCTTCTATTTCCATGTATTCAAAGGCATCGCTAATACTATCTACATGTTGTTGAGCTGTGGTAGTCTCAACTCCGGTAAAGTGTGGGATTTTGGATTGATAGTCATTTTGTAAGGGGCCCAAAGGGTGTGGCAGCACCAAGGGTGCATACCAGGCTACCATGGTGGGAGCTAATGGACGATGTACAAAATGAGGGCTTGTAGGATGAGCTGAGGTGGTTTGAACAATAGTGGTTTGGATGGGTGTGGCAGATGTACTTGGGCTAGTGATCTGATTTTGAGTAGATCTGGGGTGGTAGGAGCCAAAGTGATGGAGAAGCTGAAAGTCTGGAGGTGTAGTAGGTGAGGCTTCTCTACTAGGACTCTGTGGCAGATCTAGGGGCTCAAGATCATAAAAGTTTACCTTACTTTGTGACTTGCTTCTAAAAAGGGTTTTTGCTGATTTAAGTCAAAGCGGGAATCCTGCAAGGCTATGAGGTGTTCAGGTACTGATCTTGCTTTACAGATGGACCTATCGAAAGCTAAATTTCCAGTTTCAGAAACTTGCCACAGAATCTTCTATGGGTCATCTACTATGATAGGGGGATTTGGGTCTGGATGAGATCTGGTGTTGATTCTTCGTGAAGCCAGATTTTGAATCTAGAGTTTAGAGAGGATGGTATTTTGTGATTGTTTCGGATGGATGGCCTCTCCAGGGGTTTACTAGTGTGAAGGATGGTCAAAACAAAAAGAAGGACTAGTGGAGTTTCCAGGTAGATTTCTGTGAGAACTATGGTCCACCACCAACACTATCAAAGATGCTTTCGGGAAAAAGTTTTCTAGCAAAATTTGAGATGAAGACTTGCAAGGAAGAGTGATTCACTTGGTTTGAACAGTTTGCTAGGTAGTTTGGACAAGCTAATGGTTCTATTTGCAAGGTTATTTCTGTTTATATCCTATGTTTTAGGTGAAGTCTTCTGAATCGCTAAGTTCTACTTAGTTTGTCACTGATTACAGAGTTTGCACCATAAGTTTTAAGTTTTCGGAAGGATGGGTCAATAGAAAGGTATGGTTTATGAATTTTTTGGTTTTTATGGAGTTTTTTAAGGCCTACTTGGAGGCTAGTGGAGTTTCCAGGTGGAACTTGGTTGTTTTTTGTAAAGATGTAGCTATGGTCCACCACCAATAACTAGGGAAAAGCCAATCTGGGAATGTTTTGGGTTTTTTTGAGTTTTTATGTGCAGCCTATGGTTTATTAGAGTGTTCTAGATCTGATTCATCACTTTGCTAAGGTGGTGAAAACAAAAGGAGTTTACTCTAAATGATTCTATGGAATGCTTGCCTATTTAAATTTTGAAAGACTAATGAATCTACAAGAGTTTGCTAGATTGTTATGTACTCAGTCCCACCATGATCACCATTATGTTAGGGTGGTAATGAGATGGCTAAATGGTAGGTATGTTTGAAGATAAGGGATTTTTGGAGTCCTAAGGTGTACTTAGATTGCCACTAACTCAGTGTCCCACCATGATCGCCATTATGTTAGGGTCCCGTGATTTGGCTGATTGGCAAGCCAAATGACAGTGTAACATCAAACCAATCTTTGGAGCCCAAGGACCTAGCCTTCCTAGACTTAGATAGGGCTCTCTCTATTTGTGTAAGGGATATCTGTGTGTTTGCTTATTGTGTTCTCGATTTTAGGCTAGTTATGAAGTAGTTTTTTGGTTTTGGTTTTTAGGTTGTGAGGGATGAACTGATCAAAGACATAAGATAGGTAAAAAGATGTCAGGTCAACTGGGCTATGGGGTCAAAAAGTTCAAGAAAGCTTTCAGGTGGTGATACAAGGTTGTTTAAGGGCCGATTTGATTCGAGGTAAAATGGATCTTTGGGCAAAATGGAGTGAGATGGGCATTAAATTTGTGAAGAACAAAGGATTTCAAACATAACTAGTTTAATAGCTAACATAAACATGGTAGGGAAAACCATTAATCATGAGAAATGTAACTATAAACTGATTAATGCATAGAAATAAACATTCAAGCCATGCATAGAGATATATGACTCTCTAACTTTAGGAAATGGCTATCAGACTTTGGGGAAATACACTTAAGACAAACAAACAACTCAAATCATTATGAAGGAATGCCTAAACATAGTATTCCAAGCTATTGGGCACTTTGAAAACAAGATTTCATAGTTTTAGGCAAAGGGAAAGATCGATACAAGACCTCCTTGGTTCAACAAATGACAATCTAATCAATCAAAGAGAGGTTTCATAGGTGGAGCTATGACTAGCCATGAGTAAGTAGGTCATACTGTGAATCATACTTAGCATGCATAAAACCATAAATGAAACAAGAAAACAATATTCTTGAGTTATTAAAGAGCAATCAAAGATTCTTTAATGTGACTAAGAATGAAGAAAACGTGGAAGCTATAAAGAAACAGGAAATTTGAGGTGCCTCCAAGGCCATGTCTCAAATCTATTCTCTACTATCTTATAGCAAGCAAGAACATGGAATTATGAATGAAAACTAGGAAACGAAAGAGAAAGAGATAATATACCATTCTACCAAGTCATGGAATCCAACAACAATCCTCTTTCATCATCCAAAAAACATCCAAGAAACTATCCAAAAGAATGAGACAAGTGTTTCTTCCAAAGATTATATGACCATATATTGCTTCTATTCATCAAGTTCAACCTTGTTTACAATGAAAGCCTTTGGAATATGTAGGCCAAAGTGAGGAAAACCTCTTAGATCAACTTGCAATCTCATTGGCCTATCCAAAATATCTAATTTTGTCCTTGAGGCTTTGCAAAGCCCAAGGCACAAAATATCTAATAAAATATCTCAAAAATGCTAAAAAAGTGAAATATATTGAATTTTCATAACTTATCATGTACAAAAATAGCTAAACACACATGAAGAAAATTCACTTTCGAAAGGTTCAATTTTTTCAAAAATACTCAAGAAATACATCAACAGAAAGTCCCCTGACTTGCTGGAAACTTTTGGAGGTCTTCCCGATATCGAAACGAGGCACATGATGGTTCGTTGGAAATATCTGAATGTATATTTTCTGAAAATGTATATTTTTCTCCAAAATTACCACTAGAATTCCTCCAAAAATAGACATGTGTGTAGAAACCCAAAATATAAGCCTTGTTGATAAATGGGGCAGAGTGTAGAAAAAACAAGTGTTTTTTGTCATTTTGGGGAAGAAAATGATCTTCAATTGATCTGAAAATAACTGAGTATATTCCCCTAAAATTATGGCATCCAATGATACCATTTTCCTTCTTTGAGGATGCCCCAAACTGAAATGGCGATGCCCATGAGTTTTAGCCAAAAACCCAAAAATGACAAAAAATCAAAATTTGTCGAATTTTGCCCAAATTTGGCGAGCATGACCCTCAAGGGTTTCCAGAAACAAGCTTTAAAGCTAAGGCCAAAATTTGGAGCTTTGAGGTATCTTTCCTTAATTTTGGTGCCGGGCGCCTCTTTTGAGCCTCCTTGAGTTTTTCTTGAGTGACCTTCAATTTCCGCCGGACAAACTGATTCAGCTTCTTTTAATGCCCGGTCATCCTCTATTGAAGGTCCAAGTCTCTATTTTCCTTCTCTAACTTCTTCTCCAAGTGATCATTAACACTCTCAAGCCATGCTTCTCGATTGTTCTCTATCTCTTGTGTGAACAATGTAGTTAGAGGGGTAGATTGGAGAAGGGTCTTCTTCTTCCTTTTCCTTCTCAAGGGCGTTTTTGAGCCCCATGGTTACTGGCCTCTTTCACCTGGGCTGATCTTCATATTCGCTCTCATCGAACTCACCCATGAGTTCTTTCAATCTCACTTATGCTTTGGAGGCCTCCTTTTTGTATTTGATGGCCCGTGTTTCATATACCACCATATTGACACTCATCTGGTTGTTTTGAACTTGCAAAAAGTGATTGAAGTTTATAGCCCTCTCAAGATCAGTCCTCAAAGCATCAATTCATGTTTTCTCTATTGATCAAGAGATTTTCTAGGATTCGGGCTTCATTGTCACTATCATCGCTTTGGATTTGAATGATTTCAAATTCCCCTTCCTTTTCATGACTGCTTTCTTATTTCTCCTTTCCTTTCCTTTGGGTGGCTCTTTTAGTCTTCCTCCTCTTGGGAAATTCGAAAATGGGCTTCTTGGGCAATTTTCCCTTGCTTCAGAGGGCCCTAGTAACATTTTGAGTTACAACTCTAGGCACCCTTTTGCTTGATGTATGGGGCTTGGCCACTTTCGGAGAAGAGAGCATGGCCCCTTGCCTAGGAGAGGTAGCTATCACATGCTCCATTGGCTCTTTACCCTTGCTAATTTTCTCCTCATTCTTGCCACTGTCTTGGATTTCTTCATGGATTCCTTGACTATACTTTTCCATTTATTTTTGAGGGCTATCCCCCTCACTGTGTTGCATCTCTTCATCATGCTGTTGTTATTTTTTATGGGGCTGTTGTTCTTTTTCTTGAAGTTGATGTTCATCATCATGAGGCTTCTATTCATCATGATGTGGCTTCCTCTGTTCATCATATTGTACCTGTTCATCATGCCCTTCATCATCAAGAGGTTTCTCACCATCACTGTGATGCACTTGTTCATCATCATGCTCCTCTTCATCATGCTCAGGAATCTGCTATTCATCATGATGTTCCTCTTCATCATGCCCTTCTTCATCTTGCTGTTCTACCTCACTTTGTTCTTATTCCCCTTGCTTCCCTGTTTCATCATGATGTTGCTCATCATCACCTTCCTATTCTTGCTCATGCTCTTCTTCCTCATCATGCTTTTTTGCTTGTTCAATGGGAAACTTGAGCTTCTTGGGAATAGGCTTGCTTGAAGAAGGCGAAGGATGGTGAGTGGAAGGTGAAGGAGATGTATGAAATGAAGGGACAGTGGCGAAATCCGGATGTGTGATGAAAGTATCCCAAGAGACTTCCTTCTTCTCAAGCTGATGAAGAATGATAACCTTGATGAGGGAGTGATGGAAGAGGCAAGCTGTCTGCTGAGAAGGAGGCTTTTTTTGAATAGTGGAGGCCATTTTCTCAATACTTCTATGTAGGAAGAAAGGGAGATTTAACAATTTGGCCCTCGTGAAATGCACGAGCAATCAGATATGACAGGCATAGAATATGGAGAATCTTCCCTCGCAAGTGAAGTATTTCATGATTATCTTCATGAGGGGGGCGTAACTAGTTAACAGATATGAGAAGTGAAAAATGGATGGTCATGAATCTCTATGCTCAGGCTTCAAAAAAGGCTTGTATTCTTCTGAGTCTAGGTGGCTTTGTTTAAACCACTTCTCCCCGACATAAGGGATTTTGGTGGCCTTGGAAATGCACCTTGGAGAGAATTTGAATTCTAGGCCTACCAGCTGAAAGTGCTTCTCTTGAAACCTCAAAGCAGAAAGATGTGTGAAAGGGGAATAGCTCTTCACCTCTTGCACTCTTTGGAAAAAATATAGACACCCAACCTCATGGAAGTTAAAAAGGACTGATGGAGGAGAATTTACTTCTTCCGTGGAAACAGGCTCAAATCTCCTGTGAAGGTGACTCCTAATGTCTTGCCTGGGAGGCATTTTGTTTTAAATGTTCTTTGCAAAACCAAGCTGTCTCAAATGTCCTTTGGAATTTTTTTCTCAACCACACTTTTGTCCTCCTTGTTAGTCACTATTTGACCAAGGCAAATTACTTCAAATGCTGTGTGAAATAGTCTCCCAACGCCAAATTTGTGCTCCTTGTAAATCACTGATTTGTCCTCTTTTATGCTAAACAACAAGTTTTTGTCAAATGAAAAGCAAACAATCAATTGATTACTGTGCTTGGGCAAGGTAATTTGAAAAGAGGTATTTGTGGCCTTTTTGTTAGAACATAGGTCTCCTTGTGTTTTGAGAGAAACAAAACAACCTTGTATTTAGATAAAAACAAAATCACCCTCCCCAGCAACACTCTTCTACTATTCACTATTTCTTATACACAGGTAGACAAAAACACCCTCAAAATGATTCAAAGGATCTTCATAGCATACTCTATTTTATGGAAATCTGGTGGCTGGATAGAGTTTTCTCTTTCACCATTCAAAGGGACACTTTTGAAGTGACAAGGCTTTCAGACTATGACCACTGTTTTCAAATTAGGCTCACTATTTTCACCTTACATACACTGTGTTTATCTTAAAAACACCGCTTCCAACTTATAACATTGTTTTCACCTTAGAATTTTCTGACAGAGGTTACTTTTGTCTTATCACTATTAGGACACCTTTAGCAACTTGAAATCCTTCTACCAATATGTTTTTGCCTTGCAATTAGGGTTATGGTTTATCATTGTGCTTGAAGGCAGTTTTAGGCCTTTGGAAACTGATGTAAACACAACCTAGCCTTCTACTGTAACAATCTTTGGCAACACAGTAACAAACCACCTTGCTTTTCTACCAAGAAATTCACTACTCAATCACTGTTTTAATATTGAAAGACATGGCATCAATCACCCCTTTAGATTTCGAAATTTATCATGAGGTGATGAAAAATACCTCAAAGATCCTTCATGAGCCTTGATTGATTGTTTGGGGAGCTTTGGAACTTCTTTGAAGGTGTTAGGAGGCATGGCATGTTTGTTAGAAAGAATGCCACGCAACAAAAGGCAGTCAGGTCGGCCTTCGAGCGGTGGTGACTAGCACTACAGGCACGCCGCACAGCAGTGTAAAGCATTTGTATTTTCTCTGTTGAACGCACCGCACACTTTTCCAGGCACTCCGCGCAGTCTTAAAACCTTAGAAAACTTCTGAAAATGGCTTGAAATCCCTCGTTTCTGTAATGGGCCGCTTGAGATTGTTGTTTGGTTGCTTTGAAATTCGAATGTGAGGCTTTGCAATGGTCGATCCACCCTTTTATATTTGAAAAAGCCAACGACCTTTTGAAATTTCCTTGTGAGGGTTTTGGACGCCTTTTGAAAAGGCTTTTGGTTTTGTCAAAACATGAGCCATTGAATTTGCAATTTTGTCATTCTAAAACACTATAAAGACTCCTCTTCGAACTATTCCTATGACAAGATGTTGCAGTCGAATTTTTGAAAGGCAACATAGTGATGGTTCTAGTTGAAGTAAAAAAGGCCTTTTTAAGAAAATGCAAACCCCTTTTACTGCCTTTTCACTTTTTCTTATTGAAGAAGAATCTCTGTCCCTTCTACCTATTACTGACCCCTTTAAAAGAAAAGCTCTGCTCAAACACATACCAATAATTTGTGAGGCATTCTTTGCCATTTCTTGCAAAGAGATAAATCACCACTTTAAAACTTATTTTGATAGTTTCTGCTCCTTGTTTTTTGATGACGATCATGCCCACTGTGAATTTGACTGAACTGTCAGGTGCTCTTTGAGCCTTTCTTTTGACTATGGGTGAAGAACCTCATTTGTACTCCTCGGATCTTACCCATACCTTTTTATCAAGAAAAAATGCCTTTAAAGACTCTTGGGACTCATATGCAACATCAAGGTCATTTTCACATGTCCATAAAGAGGCTTTTGACTGTGATAGTGGCATGTTTTATTTGTTTTTAATGTGGTCTATGAATTTAAAACACTTTCCATATCCCTTTTTCACACCTAGTGTCCCTATGTTGTTTATTTGTAAAGTCCCCTTGAGAAAACAAGGTTTAGGTCACCTTCTTGTTAATTTTGATGAGTTTTTTTTGAAAAAGATCTTCATGAACAGGAAGAGCAAACTTTTTTGAATATCAACATCACTCTTTGGCCTATGTCTATCCCATCTCTCAACCTATAAACCTTGAATGGATTTCCACTAATTTCAACTCTGTTTTTTGAAGGAAAACAATGGCTAGATTTCATGCCTATTGATCAAGGAGAAACTCTCTGGAAAATTTTTAATGAAATCACATACCTCAGTAGGATTTGTTCATTTTGGCTTCAGATTTACTTTGAAGGAAAACTCTGATAGAAGAAAAATAAAACCTCTTGGATTATCATAGTACCACTGCTTTCCTTCTGTTTTGAACACCATTTTTCTATTCCTAAACCTTCAGTAGCTTTCCTACTGCACTTAAAACCCTACCTCTGTTCCTGGTTGGCTGCTTATTAGATGAAGGAGGCCTTTATCACAGTGCCACACCCTCTGCTTGTAAAATGAAGGAGGTTTTCTTAGTCTTTCAACTCTCTGCTCATGTAGGGAGGAGGTTTTCTTAGTCTTTCAACCCTCTGCTCATCTATGGAGGAGGTTTTCTCAGTCTTTCAACCCTCTTCTCATTTATGGAGGAGGTTTTCTCAGTGATGCCATTTCATCAGTTTTCAAACAGTGTTATCTTTCCTTTCACTGCCTATTCATACTTAAGCAAATGAAAATTAAAAAGTGACAATATGCCATAAAGGGCATCTCTCTAAGACATGTAATTCTGCTTTTCAAATACCTTTGTGCATCTTCAGACAATCAGAGGCAGCCTGGCCAGTATCTGCAGAGAATTTCTTGTCATTTATAATTCACTAACCTTTGACTGTGTTTGTAGGAGCTTAATGAAATAACTCTCTATCCAGTATTTGCATCCCAGGCTCAAAACCACATGAGAAGCAGTTGTCTTCTCATGTTGAATTTAATAATGTCTTCTGGAACACTAGTATACTTCTACTCTTTGAAAGAGACATTGAAACACTATAAGTCTACCTAACATCAATTTAACATGTGGCATATGTATTTTTGAGACATCAAGGCTTGTTAGTGGTGCGACCTAAGGATATAATCAGGCTTTGTTTGCAGAAATAGGAAGGTTATCTAGGACTGGTTGATATTAGATAGAGGTTCTTTGGCTTTAGGATAGTTTTCCAAGGGAGAAATGCCTAAAGTGCCACTACCTAACTTAGGGGAGACTTCTTGGATAGATTTGGATTATTCTCTTTGGAGCTGATGGACAAGCTAGTATGGCTGATGCTAGATAGGGCTTGACAATGAGGTTTTATCTTGTCATGGGTTGATTGAAAAGGTTAGGAGGGCATAAATGTTTATGGGTGTTTTCCAGATGGCAAATTTGAAAATTTTTGAGATCAGCTACTAGAAAACTTGGCTTTAACAAATAGTCATCATCAACAGGTGAAAAATACTGATGACTAACAAAGTCAAACACAAGTCAAACCACTCAGTCAAAGACCCATGGTGTTGATCAAATTTTGAGCACAAGGTCACCTATCAATAATGTAAATAGGTCCGAGGTGCGGCTCTAGTTTTACTCTTACAGAAATTTGTCAAAGTCTATAAGAGACAAAACTAATGGTAAGAAGTCAATGGAGACCTCTCAAACCAACACGAGAAAAGGACCAAATAGGTGATGTGATATAAAAAGACTCTGATAGACCAGGGATGGCCAACTGAAAAATGAGTCAAGAGACACCATAGAAAGGTCGACTCAGGTTTAATTCCCTTTAAGAAAAGCACGACTCATTTCAACTATGGCAGTATATGATAACTTTGTATAAGTTTTTGATGCAGAAGGCACAAAAAAACCCTCCATATGATTGGAAGAGATAACCAACCAGAGGAGTACTGACTCAATAACAAGGTTATGGATTCTCCTAATTCAAACTAAAGCCCATCCCAAAATGGATAAAAGACTTATCTTCTTTGTGCTTTGTTCAAGGGAAACACAACTGACTCTTAGCTACCATCAAATATGGAAGTAATGTCCTGATCCCGCTCTTTTTGAGATATTTGAATTTTTTTTTGTATTTTTCATATTGAAAGCCTGAAAAGGAATAAAATAATGCTTATAGTACAATGGATAGAACGAGTGTTGATGAAAAGATAATCTAGTTTCTAGGATAAGAACAATCCTATGCTCAATGCAAGGTGAATAAAATAGTAAATGACACTCAAAGGAATGTTCCATCCATGGGAAAAAGGTGTCGAGTTGCAGAGTCTAAGTTATTGCAAGGATGACTTTGTAGAAAGACATGGTAAAAAAGATGGCTTATACAAGATTCCAACTGAAGCTGGCTTAAGGCCAAGATATAAAAATGGTCAATATCAAATGCAACAAAAGAACTCAACAATAAAATGGGAGCCTCTAGGGTACAAAGCCGAAATATAACAAATATGAAGAAGAATGAAGCTTCGATGCATAAGTCGTGGCAGGACTAAAGAGGACTCATGAGCCTACACAATTTGTAGCATGGGCGACATATGATAGTGAGGATCTAACTAAGAATCCCATGTAAAGGATGGCCCTACCATCATATCATGATTTATAAGTCGATGAGTGAAAATGGTCTAATAATCACAACATGATGAGGTCAACCCTATGGAAATATTTCAGTGTGGAGGTTAGTATGCATAAGTGCAATGAAAGGTGATTTCCCTAACCTATATGCTAGTTCTGAACACAATACCTACCATGACAGGTCAATGGTCATGGAATTAAAGAAGTCATGGAATCATCTTGAAATCATCAAATGGACCTGAAAACATCCTATCCCAACACTTACAAGCCAAAAGGTCATAAAGTCTTGGACAAATTCGAAAAGTAAACACAAAACTTTAGACAAGTGGGTTTTAAAAAAAAAAAAAAAATTGGTCATAAATAGGCCTTTTGAACTCACAATTGGTCATTTGTGCATTGAAGAAATTGAGAAAGAGCTCTGGAGAAAAAAATCCCAACTTCAATTCAGACCAATTCTCAACCGAATCATCCCAAATATTCCAAATAACATTCTCAATCATCTTAGTAATCAATTTTATTATAAATTCAAGTATTTTTTTGTGAATTTCACTGTAGGATTTAAGTTTTTTGAGAAACCCTTTGTGTATACATGGGTTCATAATTTTGAACCTGTGTCTAGACGTGACTCTGTAAGAATGAACTCGCATATGTGCAGAGTGAAATTTTAAAATGAAAACCTAATGGGTTTTTCGATTAATTGATTCAGGATGTCCATCAGCTAGAGAGAGAGGGAGCATACCACAATTGATAATGAGGTAACGGCAAAGCAATTATTCTTAGATATGCTCTGAGGATGCGGTTCACTTAAGATTTTTAAGATGCCAAATATGAAAATGGATGGAAAATTGCTTGAAATTCTCGTCAATTATTAGGACCCAGAGGAGGATTTATTCATTATTGATCAAATGCCTTCAAGGATCAAGATTGATGACACATATTTTATAACTAGACTCTCTCAAATGGGAGAACTAGTAAATTTACAAGGCAAGCCCACAGGAGGGCTGAATGTTGAGGATTACATTCACATATACTATGTTGAGGGTTCTCAGAAGGTTGGGACTTAGATCCCAATTAGATATGTGCAAGGGTTTCACATGAAAATTATTCTTTTCACCATTGTAAGAGTAGTTGGATCGACTTTATTGCACCAAGCCTCATGCGAGAACATGAGTTTGACATTTGAATACCTGACTACTTTATGTGATTGGTGCATTTCCTTGCTAACCAAATTGAAGAACCAATAAACCTCCATCCAAAAGAATAAAACTAAATTTTTTGGCTATGGGACAATTTTATGCACATTTTTCTTTGAGAGGATTCTAGGCTTCAACCCAAAGTGATCTTTACTATCAACAGCCCACGAGATCCATGTATAGCATGATGGGCTGATCTAATGAAGAGGCTAGGGTGGTTGCGAAGTCCCTAGAACTACCTAGGATGATAACTTATTCCTGTGGTGGGGAGAAAAAGTGATTGTCGTGGAGGATTACCTCCTATGCTGGCATGGAATTTAGGGGAGATGTTGATTTTCCCTTACCACCCAGTGCAACATGGGGAGCGATTTGTAAGATCGCATTTAAATGATTTTTTGATTATTTGATTTTTTGCATTTTCAATAAAAATATGAAAATGAAAAAATCTTGTTATAGTACAATTGAATTACAAATTTATTGATCATGTTACGGATATTGGACAATTCATACCTGAGGGCTTCCCAAGGCATAGGCACTGCAAAAGAGAGGTTGAGGATGTCGCAGAAGACCCTGGGAGAGTTCTCCATGCTATTCAGAGGAACTTGGAGGGTTTTACCCACCATATACCTCTGGATACAGTAGAGGATCTCCCTGAGGCAATTCATAGATGTGTGGTCGGTGTACCAAGCAATTGAGTGTGATTTTTCCATCATGTTGCTATGGCCATAGTTTTCTTCTATGACACCTATCTAGGGTAGGGCCCATAGGCATATAATTTTTTAGGATGACTGGATGATTGTAATATTTTTTGATGATGGACATGATCGAGCATAAGCCCTAATTTTGTAGGACATAATTGTCCAATTTTGTATATTTTTGAACAAAACTCTAATTTATATATATATACAATGATTTTATGATGTAATTGTCTCATATATACAATGATTATTTATGTTTTTTGATATTTAATATATTGAATGATTAATATACCAATAAATTTCTTGATTAGCTAATGAATATGCAAACGAATTTTATGAATGTGGAATGTGAATGTATGTAAAAAAATCAAATCATATTTGTAACAATTTTACTATCAGAAATAAACGATATAAAAATGGATCTCTCACAGGATAGATGTTATTCAACTGTGAAACCACCAATTGCGAATCTAGGTACACTACTATTGAACCAACCCCAAGAGACATTGCCTCCAAAAGTATATTGATCACAACGGTATATTCTGAAACATTATTCGAAGCAGGACCAATACACATGCCTCTTGAGACTAGCAACTGACCGGATGGATAATATATTACCCAAGTCATGGAAGTAAGATTCAAGGTATGTCGACTAGCACCATCAATAAAGCCAAATGACTCATATCATCCACAAACACCTACCAAATAAGGTAAAAAACATCAAGGTCACACCAGAATTGATAGAAAAATATGCACAAAAAATACAATATATACAACCAAAGCAAGTGCTAGGCAAATACCTAGGCATAATACTTCTTAATATAGAACCCATTTTTGGGCTCCACCAGCTCATTTCCGTCAAAGTAAACCAAAGCATAAGCTCCCCTCTTAAGGACTCTTTTGAAAATGAAAGGGCCATACCACATGGATTTGAATTTCCCTGCCCCCAAGGCATACTTGTCCTGATCATAGACCAAAATGAGGTCACCTTCAGAGAAAACCCTAGGTTTGACAACCTTATCATACTGAACCTTCACTCATTTCTTATGAGCCTCATTAATATTGTAGCTGCATCTTGACACTGCTCATAAAGACGTTTTAGATAGATGAGGCATTCTTCAAGACTTGAAGTGTCAGGAAGAAGCTCAACATCTAGCTTAAGGGAAAGAATCTCACACTCAAAAGGAAAGATTGATTCCAAAACATAAACTAGTTGGAAAGGAGTGAACCCGATTGCAGTCTTAATTGACATCCGGTATTCCCAAAGCGCAGGGTATAACATGACATGCCAATTAGAGCTAGCTTTATTGATTGTCCTTTGAAGGATAACCTTTAAGGATTCATTCATGGCTTCAACCTGCCCATTGGCCTGAGGATAATACAGAGACGAATTCCCCTGCCAGAAACCTAATTTAAGAGTGAATTAATCCATCACGGAGTTCTCAAAATGACTTCCATGGTCAGTGACAATCTCTTTGGGAATACCAAATCGAGAAATGACTTTGTTGAACAGAAACATGGTTGTTGTTTCACCATTGTTCGAGAAAGTAGGCATAGCCTTAGCCCACTTGGCGAAGTAGTCCACTGCTACGATAATGTACTTGTGAACTTTTTCCGAAGGCATTTTACAAGTAGTAAAATCAATTCCCACTTAGTGAATGGACCAAAAATGATCACAGGAAAGAGATGAGATGGATGAGCGTGTATCTTCCGAGTATAAACTTGATAAGGATGACATTTTTTGACCGCCTCAACATAATCTTTGAAAATCAAGGGCCAAAGATATTTGGCATGAAAAATATTTAGAGCTGTAGCAAGCCCAAATAAATGACCACCATAAGCTCCACTGTGGAAATCATTGAGCACAACCTCAACCTCCTCAAGAGTTAAGAAACATCTAAGGATTAAGTCGACCCCACGAGGATACAAAATGTCACCGATAATAAGATAAATTTTTGTCAAGTGATGCAAGTTTCAATGCTCATATTTTGAAAAAGTGAGGGGAAAATTTGAAGTCTGGAGATAAAAAATGATATCCCCATACCAAATATATTGTGAAGAAATGAGGAAAATATGTTCATCAGGGAATGAATCCTTATAAGTAATCTCATCTCCACAAGGCAACTCAGAGATCAACTCTGCAAATACCGAGGATTTCTTAGATTTAGAAGATAGGAATTTGAGATTGAACTCTTGCAAAATGAAAATCCATTGATTGTATTTTCCCCCAATCACTCGCCTACTGAGAAAAAATTGAAAAGGACTGACTACTTCCAAAGCATAAGTTTTGCGGACGAGAACGTAATGCTTGAGTTGCTGTAAAACACGGACAACTGCCAAATCTAACTTCTCAATGGGAAAATATCATAGTTCAGGACCTACCAAGCCTCTACTTAGGTAATAAATAACATGCTCACAAAGAGCATCATCCTCCTGAACCAGAACCATCCATATAGTAGATTCTACCGCAACGAGATACAAAAGGAAGTCTCTACTATAATCAGGTGGACTCAATAAAGGAGTAGAGGTCAATATTTTTTTCAAACTATCGAATGAGTGTTGAGCAAAGTCATCCCACCAGAATGGAATTCCCTTCTTCAAAAATCTCATAAATCCTCTTGTGACCTCAGCGTAGTTAACGATGAATCTCCCCAAGAAATTGGCTTTTCCTTGAAGACTTTGAAGTTAACGAATAGAATATGGGGGATGAAATTGAAGTATTTCCTTAGCCTTGAAGGGATATGTTAGACATCAGTAAATTTTTTTCATAGCAAATGATGGCTAAAACAGGTCTTAAAGCCTTCAAGAGATTATTTTCATAGAAAATTTCTTATTCTTGAAGCCTTTTGATGCTTTCTGACTTAAGAATGATCTTCACTACTATTTCCTTGAATAAATCCACCAAGAAAGCCTGATGTTCCTTAAAAAGTGTTGTTCCTTAGTAGTGTTTTTCCCTAGCCTATTGTTCGCTATTGTTGTTCCTTAGCCTGTTGTTCCTTAAAAGTGTTGTTCCTTGACAGTGTTGTTCCCTAGCAGTGTTGTTCCTTATTGTTGTTCCCTTCAAAAACCTGTTGTTCCCTTTGAAAATTGTTTTCTAAAAAAAAAAAAAAAACCCCTTGTTCCCTTTCATTTACTCTCCATTCCCTTAAAAAATATTTTTAAACCATGAAATCCCTTTCAATGGTTTAAAACCCTTCTTTTTCACTCTATTGGAACTTGGAAAAACCTTAAAAAACCCATGAAAACACTTTTTTTTGGCCTAAATGCGCCCTTTATTAAACAAGTAGGCTTTAGCCCATTTTGGATTAGCCCCTGGTCACCTTTCCCCTCCACGTGACCATACCCCAGCACCTATGCTGAGCCCCCATCACATCAGAGTTTTCATTTAAAACTTGCCTTTTATTTATATTTTACCCGCTCCGATAAATGATACCCCGATAAGATCTGAGCCGTAGATCTATATGATCTGACGGTGGTTATTAGCCCCCACCCCTTACCTTTGGGTTTATCCATCCACCCTCTGCATCGATCTCCACCGTCGATCTACATGATCTAACGACTCTCATTCATCCTAACAACCTAACTCTTCTGGACCCACCATCCATTACACAAAACCCTCATCCAATCATGTGCTGCCACCTGGCTTCCGCTTAAAACCTAGCCCAAGCACCTTCCCATTTCATGCTCCTCCCCCACCGTTGGATTTACTCCTCCAAATCCAACGGTTTGCATTGCATTTCGCGCTCATGTCCCAAAAAAAATCAATTGAATGATAACTGCGTGAAAAAACGTGGTTTGGGAGGATGCATGGCGCATTTTAATTGGATCGCGTTTGTTTTATTGAAAACCATTTACCACCCGAGGATCACGCGAAAACCATGGGTAGTTTTCCAAAACCATTTTCATTCAAATATTCGTGCCAGGACTGTTTGAAACCCATTTTCTTCGCGGTTTCCTCCATAAAACCCTTCTATGCATTCATTTTCTCCATATGCTCTTCCACCTCCACCAGCCTCTGCATGCAGTTTTCCAATCCTGTAGGGTTTATTAACATGTTTATTTGGTTTTTTCAGAATTCAATGGCAGTTCTACAAGCCAGAGGCATTCTCCCAATTCATAATGAAGTATGGCGAGATGATGAGGGCCCTCATGGTCCAAAAACAGGCAAAAATCGCGAAAAATGGTAGCTGACAGGGTTTGTTTTCACAGATCTGACCAGTATCCGTGAGCACTGTTATATTAAGAAACCCTCCCACTTTGATGAAGCGTCCTGACCACAGTAAAGGGAAAGACGATGAAAACCTAAAGATCGAAGGTTAAAAATGAGAATCAAAGATAAAGAGATGGAAGCACAAAGATTAAAGATTCAAAGGGGTTTTAATCCCGATAGTTAAGGATAAACAAGATTAAAGGTTAAATACAATGAATTAAGGACATAAAGGCCAAAAGCCAAAGAAAAAGGGATATTTAACAATGAATACAATCAGCAGAAAAGTTTAAAGGCCCGAAAATTATTATAAAGCCTTAAAGCACAGAATCAGAGTTATATCAGTGTTTAAAGCCACATAAATTGACAAATCAACTAAGAGAGCCTCAAAATGCCACATCATTGAGGCTATTACTCCTTAGAATGCCACCTGTCAGCTGATTTCACCTAAAAAGGATGCATAATAATTACACAGTCAGAGATATTTTGTCAAAGACAGCTCAAAATTAATGGCCAGCCTACAAAAAGCCCCCAAAGTCAACAAAAGTGACTGAAGTTGATAAAATTTAATGTAATAATCAATTAGCAGAGTTAATACATGTCGTTTCTTCTCCATTGGGCCCTTCAAAGGCCAAAAATTTCTTACTCTACATTAATTCAACAGATAGGCCATTCGTTCACTCCACCTCCTCATTCTCCTATAAATACTTCTCTAGAAGATAGTATACTGGTTGGTCTTTGGATACTTGTTGAATTTAAATAGCTGTTGAAGCATGCTGTAGCCCTGTTAGCAATTGAAGATACATAGGCTGAGATGAGAAGTCTGAAGTTGTAAATACCCACTGGACTTGAAGATTGTAACCAGTTTGAACATCAAATACAAGCTAATTTATGGGATCCTAGTCTATGTCAATGGTGATGTTTTTCTTATTGTAAATTGTTATTTTTCTCATGTTTTCCATACTGTCCATTTTCTCTGATAAAGAAAAACAAATATAAATAAGGATTTAACTCTGAAGTACCCTTAATCTCATTGATAAATCTTTATCCTTTATTTTTTCTTCCAAATGTGTTTCGAAGGTAATTCAATAGAGTATAACTAGTGAAGTGTTGGTAAGCCCATGTTTCCTGAGTACAACTTAAGATATTGTCTTTGAATGTTCTTGAAAAGTCTTCTAATTAAAGATTGAGCTAGAGAAGTCTATGGTTAGCCCTGTCCTCTAGTTTCCTCTCCAAAAGTTGCTTTGAAAAGTTCCCTTAAGAGTATGTTGAAAGCAGGCTAGTTTAAAAGTACTACTTGATCTTAGACTACTTTTTATGTTCATCATGAATGTTTTTCTTTGAGAATATGCTGAAAGCAGGCTAAGTTAAATTTCTTTACTTGATCTTAAGCTATTATTTGATTTTAATGTTTTCTCTGTTTAAAAGTACTTACCTGATCTTAGGTTACTTTGTCTTTCTATTAAGTGCATGTAAAAAGCAGGCTAGTTTAAAAGTACTTACCTGATCTTACGTTGTCCTTTTTTTTGTGTGTTTACTTCCTTCACAACACTCTTACTGTATCATTCCATAAAATCAACTTAAAGAGATCCTTTGACATAGATGACTTGCCCCATGGACCACTGTTGAACCTTGCTGTGCAATTAAATCCTATTATGACTCCATGGCCCAATGGATTGATGTTGTTCCTTGATTATCTTATCAACTAGAATATTCTTTCACTTACTCACACCTTCACCCTTCATATAGATTTCCTTCATCTTCATGCTATCCTGCCCAACCAAAACAAACAAACAACTTTGTTCTTCATAACTAGCCTAATATCATATCATAAACCTTAAAGAAATATCCTTCGAAAACACATATATAGAGAGAGATCCCTCTCAGAATCTAGGAGGGCTAGATCCTAAGATTCCAAAGTGGTTTTGATGTTGGCTCTACAGTATTTGTACTTGACAATCTTGCAAACTACGGAGACCTAAAAGAGTGACGACTCCACTGGGGACTTCTGAGTAAAATCCTTAAAGCAAAACATTTAGTATTCATTTAAGAAAGGTCAGCTTTCTTCAAGCACTACCAAGCATATTGGTGATCATGATAGTACCTGTCTGGATCAGTGGCAATCTAAGTACTTCTTAGGATTCATACAGACCCTCATAAAACCTTGAAGAAATTATCTAGTGAGCCATAGAGTAGACTTTGTTTGTCTCATCATTATAGCTAAGTGTTGAAATAGATATAGGACACTCTCACAACCATAGGACTGTAAAAAACTCAGAAAAACCCAAAACATTTCAGATTGGTATTCAAATAAATTACTGGTGGTGGACCATAAAACATTTTACCTTCCAAAGCTAGAAATTTCCACCTGGCAACTCCACAATTCTGAATTGACCAAAGACTCCACTGGGAAACCCATTCTATCATAACATCATACAAACTCAGTCAATGAAAGTTTGAGGATTAAGTTTTCTTGCTAAAGATCAGTTAGCCTATTAAATATTGTCATACTTGGTTGAAATTTTCTTATCATTAGGTCTGAAAACACCACATAGTGTCTTCTAAAAGAATTCATTCTAGAGCTTATCCTGACCCAAATCCTACTGAGATAGTTGATAATCCAGAAAGTATCCTTAGGAAGTCTCCTAAGCCTAAAACTTCAACTATTGTCGAACCAGTCCATAGAGCTAATTATGTTCTCGAAAATCTCTTAGCTCTGCAAAATACAAAAGTTGAATTAAGAAACCCATTTAGAACTAGGTCACTTGATGATATAGATTAGATAGACTTTGAGTCTCCACCCTCACCCTTTCATAGTGGTGAACATCCTGGTATTAGAGAAACCACTCCACTTGACCTTCATTTCATTCACAATTTTGGTTTCTCTCATCCTAGATCTACTCAATAGCCTCTTGCTGGTCCATCCAGTGCTGTCATCCATACTACCACTATTCAAACTACTCCATTCCATCAACCCCCTCCTATCTTACATCCTCCACTTGTAAAACGACCACTTTTTCTGTTAGCCCCCCTATAAATTTTTGACAAGCAAAATGGGGGAAAAATGTTTTTGAGCCTTCAAGGAATGCATTTCCTTTGAAAACACATCATCCTTGAAGCCTTTTGCATAGCTCCCTGCCTTTGTCTATTTCCCTCTGCTATCATGAAGTCAATGAGCCTTGCTGAATGATAAAGTTTTGCTCAAAAGGCCTTATTTCACCCCTTATATCTCTGCAGAATTCGCCCACTTTATCTTTTTTCCCTTTTCCCAAAGTCCCCTTTGTTCCCCCTAAATTCCCCCTTAATCTCCTAAATCTTCCCAAAATCCCCTTTAAACCCCACTTTTATCCCTTGATTGGTTAATTTTCCCCTTTTCCCCCTTATCGTTTCCCTTTAAATGGCCTTAAAATCCATTAAAATGGGCGAAAAACCACTTTTGACTTTATATTAAGGCCTAAGCCCCTTTCCTGCTAGCCCTGACCACTTCCCCACATGTGCCCTTAGCCTAGGACCAATGCTTGAGCCTTAAGCGCTAATCGCATCAGAAGACCGGAGCGGAACGTTAAATCCTGTGTAAACACTAAAAAGTTCTGATGCGATTGTTTTATTATACAAGTCTGCCGCTATTGTTCCGCACCATTGACCTACCATAGATCGGACGGCCCACGCTAATCGTGAATGATCACAATCGCAACACTTGTGTTAAGTCCTTCGATCGCTTGTCCTCTCCGATTGGGTGTGAGCCATTGATCTGGTCCCCAGATCCAATCGCCAGCGCTCAATCGCGCTCCCCACCCATTCGCAATCGCAATTTCCAGACACGAAACCCTTCACATCCCTCGATTGCGATCTCCCGATTGCTCCTCTGCCATCAATCTTCCTCCAAATCGGGTGGTTGGTGCTTCATCGCACCCCGCCATTCGCCTCGTATTCCCTCTTCCGCATCCGCCGATCGCGATTCCCCGATCCCATTCTGACTGTCCATCCTTCCCTCGATCCAATAGTCATTGCTCACTCTGCCCAATCACAATCGGAAGTTTCGATGTGTGCCACCCCTGTCCCCCCTCCGATTGTGATTGCCTGATTCAATCGCAGCCGTTCATCTGTATTTGAAATCAACGGTCAAGATTTGACCGCCCTCTGCCTCCAGCTGGGTCCCACCTCATCCTGTTTCATTGCATTTCTACCCATTTCCTGTGCATTCTGGGTTTTAACCTAAGTTCCATATTTGCATTAAAGTCTTACGTTGCACGTTCGTTTCGTCCATTTTCATATATCGTTCCACTACGTCGATCTCTGTCATCGATATTTGTCCCCTGACCGTGATCTAATGGTCTGCGCTGCATTCTACCACCAAACCCTATTGTTCATAATTTCCACCATTTCGTTACCATTGTTGAAGGAAAATCCACCGCTTCCACAGGCTTCCGAAGCATGGCTGCGCCACCACTGCTCGGGTTTTGTAACAGGTTTATTTCATTGTGCAGATAGCACAGAGAGGCCATTTCAGCATCTACCAGCGGATCAGCAGGAGAGATTCAGAGGGGGTTAAGGTTATTATTGATGTTATTAATGTTTGACCCCGCAATTCAAATGAAAGGCATAGTTTGAAGACCAACGCACACGCAACAGTCTTATCTGCGTTCAATGCCAGCAGAATTTTTTCTCCAAATGTACACCATTCCTACAACACACGCCATGCCTCCTCGAGCCCTTAAAATGAATGTTACAAACAGAGGCTTATTTAACACTGTCAGAGGTGTAGTAATGGAGGTATGGAGAAGGCCCGCAGACTTTAATCCAATTCAGAAGGCAGCGCAAAGTTCCAGACACCTGAAAAAACTCCAAAGAAATACCAGAGGTCAATCTTGGCCTGACAGAGTCTCCCAGAGCAGATTACAGAGTACATACAGCGAAGCATATTTCCATTAAGCAGAATGGGCTCAGACTCTTCCATCAATCTTTCTTACATGGACACATTTAATTGTATCTACCCTTGTTATTCCCATTCTCCTATAAGAAATCCCCGAGAACATATCGTAAAGGTTGTTGTTGGGCCATTGTGGTCCAGTTGCTGCTATTGGAGTTAGAGGGATTCATGTGTGATTGTTAGAACAATCTTGGGAGGGAGTAGCAGAGTAGTTATTATGTAGTAGTCTGGGAGGAGAAGTTTGGATTGTATTTCAGCCATTAAGCTCTGATGTAGATGACTGGTTTTGCATCAATTAATCAAAGAACATTTCACAGGATCCTGGTCTATTACTATTAGTGATGTTTTTCTAACTCTGTTTATTACATTTCCATATTGTTTCATTTTCTTCTGGGCTTGCATCAGAAATATGGCATAGGATTTACCCTTGTTAGGTATCCTATGTCCCTGCTCTCCTTTCCTTCAATGTTTTCTGCTAAATGTGTTATCTGAGAGTTGATTTCAGTTGATTTAACCAGTGTAGTGGATGTAATTTCCTACTAGATGATGTATGAATTGAATGAATTAGTTCTTAGATGTTCTTGTTTGGTTTAAGCTAGAAGATTTGGGAATATTGGGGATTAGACCTGTCCACTAGGATCCTTGTGTGATCAGCTGGCCTTTCTAAGATCCCTTCTGTTGAAATTATCTTTTTTTTTCCTTGGAGCATGCTAAAGCAGACCTGGAGTTAAATGACCTCTGGTTTGATCTATAAGCTGCCCCTTTGTCCTTCTTTCGAGATTTGCCTATGAGTATGTCCAAGCAGGTCTGGAGTTAAATGACTTCTGACCTGATCTATAGACAGAAAATTGGGTAGCTTTCCTTCTCTCATTTTCAATCCTTAATGTTCCATCCCACCATCTAATCTAAAGATCTTTTAGTATTAGATGACTTTCCCTTTGGAAGCCTTGGCTAGTTGTTCCATGTAATCACCTTTCATGACTCCATAGCCCAATGGATGGCACTTTCTTGACCTATCCTCCTTGCTGAAACATCCTGCTGTTCTGTTCCTTTTCTCCCATTACTTTCTCAGTTCATGATCTCATGACCAACCCAACAACCAACCAACCAAATCATTTTAAAACACCACTTTGTGCTTCATACCTAGCCTAATATCTCAATTCGAGCTTCAAAGATATATTATTCTTTGTGTTATTGGAGAGATCCCTCTCCGGGTCCAGGAGGGCTAGATCCTAGGGCCCAAAAGTGGTTCTGATGTTGTCTCATCTTTTGGTCTTGCCAATCTAGCCAAAACATGGGAACTCCAACATAATGGCGACTCTACTGGGAACTTTATGCGTATTTCACATCCTACTACATCACAAAGCCTCAGAAGACCTAGAATCTCTGGTCAGGTTGGTAGTAAAACACTTACACTTACACCCCGCTTACCTCTTGTGTGTTTTACCCCATACTCTTAGAAAGAGCCTGGAAAGGGCCAGGTAGCCTCCAGATCTCACACTCTTCAAGAGGTGACAAATCTGGTAAACGCCCTCCCAGTCAATCTCTGGTTAGAGTTTGCGGTGTTTCGGGAAGACATCCTAGAAAAGGGACATCTCTAGTGCACTGTGGTGGATAGTGTACCCTTCAAAAAATTCCTAAACCTTCCACCCGACGACTCCAATTTTTCATAAACGTTTAAAGACTCCACTGGGAGACCAACCCCCCATAACAACATCAACCACGGTAGAAGTTACAAGCAGGGTTAAGCTGCTGGGTCAAAAAGAAACATTCTAGCTTCTAGAACCATTCATACAAGAGCTTACCCTAACCCGGACCCACCTGAAATAGTTGACAATCCTGAGAGCATCCTCAAGGGAGCTCCTACACGTAAAAGATAAAATATTTCCAAACAAATCCATAGAGCTAATTCTACACCAAAAGATCTGATAGCTCTCTCACATTTTCACCTTGACCTAGACCAGCCAAACAACTTATCTAGAACTAGGTCATTCAGTAGCTTAGTCTAGCCAGACTCTGAGCTTCCTGATTCACCACAGCAAGGTGGAAGACACCTTGGGAATAGACAAACCCCTCAATCTACACCTCCTGATTTACAGTTCATACAAAAATTGGGGCTCAGTCACCCTAGGTCTACTCATCAGTCCTCTACTGGTCATAGTATCCATATCATCCATATACCAGTTGCCCAAGCCAACCCTTTAACTCATCAAAACATCATCATGGCAGCTTGGCATGCACCTCTGGTTTTACCTCAGCCTCTAGTACCCTTACCTAATGATTATTAGTCAAAAATCCCACACTTCACTGCAAAGGAATCCATCACAGCCCAACAACACGTAGATAAAATGGAAGATTCTTTTGACTACATGGATATTGATGATGATACTATCAAAATGAGGATCTTTGCCCAAAGCTTAGGGGGTGATGTGAAGAAATGGTTTAAGGTCCTGCCTCCAGGTAGCATCAATGATCTTCTGGGCTTGTATCAGACTTTCATAAACAAATGGGAAACTAGGGTAAACCCTCGCCAGCTCCTGGAAGAATACATGACCCTTAAAAGAAACGTAGGAGAGAGTGTTCACGATTACACAACAAGATTCAGCAGCATTTATAATGCTCTCCCTCCACATATGAAACCTCCACAAGGCATGGCCCTAGCAAAATACCCTAAGGGTTTTGATGCTAACATGGCCTACGAGCTTAGAGATAAGGAATACAACACATTGGAGGAAATGCATAAAGGAGCAGTGAATATAGAAGCCAACCTAATTGAGAAAAGATCAAGGCTGAAATACGAGAGAAGGGTAACATATAGAGATGACAATGTAGCTTCCACATCTGACCAAAATTATGATAAGCTGTCTAAAAATGTGGAAAGGTTACAACAAATGATGGAAAAAATGGTTGTCACAGTCAGTAATCAGAACAGAAACCAAAATCAGAACCAGAACTTTAGGAGAAACAATAACACTCCCAACAGACAAAAAGAATCAGATCAACAAGTTATTCCCCCATTCCAAAACTTTCTTGATGAAGATGAGGGAATCATAGAAGAGTCTGAAGGGAATGAAATAAACATGTTTGAAACAGAAGATTCAATCCATAACTGTTATTCAGAAGAATACCAGCCTTCACCCTCTGGTTGGGAAGAGGAATGGTTGGAATCTAAAGATTACAGATTAGGATTTGAAAATGCCATGATGCAGGTCAGAGAACAATATGAACTTACGAGCAAAAAGATTCAAGAAACTACCAAACCCAAAGCTTCTGAGACTACCATAAAAAAGAGGCCTGAGAAAACTTCTAAAGTTACTGCTGAAACCAACAAATCAGCAGCTGAGATTTCTGGAAAGAATAGAGAGAAAGACAACCAAAACACTAATGCAGAAGGTAAACCAGCTAGCAGCACTAGCACTGCAGTTAGTGCTCCTGATAAAACTATCACAAACACTATACATAACGAGGATCTGCCCACTGATTTAGCCACTAAGGCAGTGGCAAATAAAATGGAGATGAGCACTCCAAAGAGTCAGTCCACTTTCAATTTGGAAAGTGAGATTGCAAGAATTAAAATCTCTGTCCCACTTTCTGAGCTGGCCACCCAGGATGTATATAAAGGCTAGATCTTGAGAGTTTTGAACTTAGGTGAGAATGGTGACTCTGTCAATCTGAATGACGATCAACCTGCCCTTTGTTTGGTCACAAGATAGAGGGGAAGTTTTAGGAAGTGGTAGTTCCGCCTTTCTATATCAGTCTCAACATTCATGACAAGATCCTGCACAACACAATGCATGATTCTAGAGCATCGCACAACCTAATGCCTAAGGTAGTCATGGAAAGGCTAGGTCTAGAGATAACCCGACCTTACAAAGATCTGTATTCATTTGATTCTAGTAGAGTAAAATGCCTTGGCTTAATTAAAGACTTATGTGTGAGTTTGACCCAAGTCCCAGCTAAATGCATGGTCATGGATGTTGTGGTGGCGGATGTGCGACCCAAGTATGGCATGTTATTATCGAGATCATGGGGAGCCAAACTGCAAGGAACAATGCAGATGGATGGCTCATATGCCACTGTCCCTATATTTGGCCAACTTAGAAGACTGTATAGGGAGTCCCAAATGAAATTCCTAGTCAGTAGCCCCGAGAAGCCCGAAAACTCCCCTTTATACTCTGTGCATACAGATCTGGATTCATTCATCCTGTACAATGAACAATCTGTAGGAGAACCAGGATCAGAAAACAAAGTAGCAAACAATGACGCTGAGCCCATGGTCTTTAACATAATGTCTACCCTAGAATTAGAAGGAAATGATGAAGAAAACCATGGGGAGGATATTGAAAACGAAACTCTGAGTGAAACATAAACAGAAAACGAACAACAACGTGTCCACCTCCCTCAATCCCATGCCCACTATGAACAGCTGAATGATTCACAAACCAGAACCGAACCCACCCCGCAACATAATGGCGAACCCCTGTGGGAGATGAATTTCGATGGGTCTTGTACTAGGAAAAACAATGGAGTAGGGGTGTGGTTACGTAACACAGAAGGTAATTACGCAGAGAGTCATGCTGTCAATTTGCATTTCAAATGTACAAACAACATTGCAGAGTATGAGGCTCTTATCCTTGGTCTGAATCTGTTGATAAAATTAGGAGCCTGCAAGATAATTGTGCGAGGAGACTCAGAGTTGGTTATCAAACAAGTGAATGGTGAATACGCAGCAAAACACCCTATATTGAGGGCATATAGGAATGACGCCATGGACATACTAAAAACATTTGTAGAATACGATTTGGTGTTTGTCCCT
Organism: Pinus albicaulis; assembly: GCA_034641835.2. NCBI lineage: Eukaryota > Viridiplantae > Streptophyta > Pinopsida > Pinales > Pinaceae > Pinus > Pinus albicaulis. The sequence continues at coordinate 318,019 of JAXQQM020092155.1, forward strand.
AGGAGTAAAAACGATATTGCTAACAGATTAGCTTGTCTAGCTAGTTCACATCCTAAGACTCCCCCTGACCAAAAAATCATCATTCAAACCAAGTTCAGAGCTACAGTGCCAGACAATGAAAAATACTGGCAGGTCTTTGAAGGAGACAAACAGATTGAAGATTTTCTGGTGGGAAGAAATGAGTTTGAATTTTCTGATTCAGACTCAAAATCTAATGACAGCTACCCAAGTGAGGATCCCCCAGATGAACAGGCAACACCCTATAACATAGAGATAAACACCCTGAATGAAGAAACTAGAATTCCAACCGAAAAATGTGAAAACGCAGATTGCGAAGAGATAGAGGTGTTGCAGGCCAAATATCAGAATATACCCAGAGGCCTGGCACCCTTAGAAGACCTTTTTGACTTTGATTATGTAGCGAAAAATCCTACTATAGAACATGCAGACTCTGATGTGGAAGAATGCAACATAGGCGCTGAAGATAAACCCAAGATGATTAAACTGGCTAATTCTTTACCTGCAGACATGAAGAAAAAATACATTGACCTGTTTAAGGAATTCAGTGATGTGTTTGGATGGAGCTACGAAGACTTAAAGGCCTACGACACCAACATCATACAACACAAGATACCCTTGAAGGAAAATCAGAAGCCTTTAAGACAAAAACTCTGCAGAATTAATCCAAAAAAATTGCCTACAGTTGAAAAGGAGATTAAAAAGATGTATGAGGTAGGCATAATAGTTCCAGTAAGGTTCTCTGATTGGGTATCGAATTTAGTGGCTGTGAGAAAGAAAACAGGGGAAATCAGACTGTGTATAGACTTCAGAGATCTTAATAGAGCCTCACTGAAAGATAATTACCCTTTGCCTAGGATGGAACACATCCTACAGAAAGTAGTGGGCTCTAAGAGAATCTCCCAGCTAGATGGCTTTTCAGGTTATAACCAAGTGTTAGTACTCCCAGAAGATCAACTCAAAACAGCTTTCACCACTCCATGGGGCACCTTCATGTATGTGAAAATGGCTTTTGGATTGATGAATACTGGAGTAACCTTCCAGAGAGAAATGGATATAGCTTTCTCAGACAAGATAGGGCACTTCATAATTATCTACTTGGATGACTTGATGGTCTATTCTAAAACTAAGTAAGAACACCTCAATCATCTGAGGAAGGTTTTCGAAAAATGTAGAAGGTATGGTCTGTCATTAAATCCTAAGAAAATTGTTTTTGGGCTGCAAGAAGGTAAACTTCTTGGCCACAATGTATCTGAGAAAGGGATTAGGATAGACCCACAGAGAGTTGAGGGGATACTTCAGATCACACACCCAAGGAACATCAAAGAATTACAGTCCTTCATTGGCAAGATTAACTTCCTTAGGAGGTTTATCCCAAACTTAGCGGAACACCTTAGGACTATGACCAACATGCTGAAAAATGGTATGGGAGTTAAATGGACTGTGGGAGCTAAACAATTGTTTGAATCTGTAAAACTTGTTCTTACTCAAGCTCCTATTCTGATTAGCCCTGACTTCTCGAGGAACTTCATGATATTCTCATTTTCCTCTGAGCACACAATAGTTGTAGTCTTGCTGCAGAAAAATTCAAAAGGTAATGAACAACCTATAGCTTTTTTTAGCAAAGCACTCAGAGATGCACCCTTGAAATACAACATAATGGAAAAACAGGCCTACGCTCTGGTCGAGGCCTTAAAAGACTTTAGGGTGTACTTTTTGCATTCCCACACCATAGCCTATGTGCCCAGCATAGTGGTCAAAGATATCCTGTCCCAAGACCCTGATGGGAAAAGGGGAAAATGGATTGCTACAATCCTGGAATACGACCTTGAAATAAAACCCACCAAGATGATCAAAGGTCAAGGCCTGGCCCAGTTAATGGCTGAATCCAATTTGCAAGCCCTTGATATTAACATGATAAATTCCTTAGATGAGCAAGAAGGATTTCCCGACCCCACTGTTGAGGAGAAGTTTCAAAACTCTCCTTGGTACTCTGATATCCTTTACGTGCTCACAAATCTTAATGCTCCTCTAGAACTGTCCAAAACCAAGGCCAGATTCATGAAACTAAAAGCTAGAAACTACTACATTTTGAATGAAAATCTATACTGGAAAAATCCAAATGGCTTATTGCTGAAATGCTTACCTGAACCTGAAGCTGAAAGAATTAAACAGGAATTCCATGTCGGGGAGTGTGGAGGCCACTTGAGTTGGAAAGCCACTGCAAACAAGATACTCAGGGCTAGCTATTATTGGCCCACACTCTTCAATGATGTTCATAAAATGGTAACTGCCTGTCATAAATGCCAAATCTTTGAAGGAAGAAGAAAGCTCCTCCCCCTCCCTTTACAACCCATCACTGTGGAAGGTCCTTTCATGCAATGGGGCCTAGATTTCATAGGGGAAATTCATCCTCCTTCTTCTGGACAACACAAATGGATCCTGACCGCCACAGACTACTTTACTAAGTGGATAGAGGCCATACCTACTGTAATGATTCTTGACACCACATATCTCCACAATGGTATGATATTGTCCACTTTGGGCCTAAGCCCTCATGGCTTTGCTTATGGGCTTTACCCCAAAAGGCCTCATACCAATGGAGATATTTTTCCATCCTTATATACCCATGATCCTCCCCACTTCTAGTCAATGTGGGACTTTGGTCGTATACCCAACAATCCTCCCTTGAACAAAGGACCATCGAGCCTCCCCTCAAACGATTATCCATCCGTCCACTCTCTACCAACCAGGATTCTCCGCTCCAATGCGTTGGAAGCACATGCCTTACATGGAGCACCACCTGCCTCGAGAGCTTGCTCTATCCCAGGTCAACTCCTCTTCACCGTGTTGGGACTAGGACACATCCATGAAGAATCCGGAGCATACCGCCTGTCTAACCGAGCTCATCCACGGATCCCATCGTGATATTACTGGGGCCCACCACCTTCGTTCGGCATATTCGAGGATTCATCCACTTCGCTAACTTTGGGGCATGGCTCCAATATGTATCTACAGAAATTATCTACACACGAATCTTATAACAGAAAATAAACAATAGCGAGAGCATAAAACATAAAACAGATAAACACAGAGATTTTCCCTGGATCCCAAATCGGGACAACCAGCTTGATTTTTCATTATATTCCTTTTAGTGTTACAACACACATATATATACATGCCGAAGCATACATAAACCCCAATCCATAAACCCTGGATTAGAACATAACCGTAGTTCCCTTGACCGGATCTACAAAAATACCAGGGGCCGAAAAACATCGTACCCCAATACCATGTGCAAAACCATGCACAAAGCAGTGGGCCAGTGTGCTTGGTAGGTAAGAAGAATATCACTAATACCACCCAACATTCTCCCACTTGTTTTTTTCTTTCCACAGGGGGCCACAGGAGAGCTTAGCCATTAGCCCAATTCTTCAACACCCATTGTTTCTCTACACCAAGAGAACTTCTGAGTGCTCACAGACTTCGTCAATGCATCTGCAACATTCTTCAAAGTGTCCACATTTACCAGCAACACCCTTTTAGCCTCAACCATATCTCTAACAAAGTGATATTGAACATCAATGTGCTTTGTCTTTGAATGATAAGCGGGGTTCTTAGCCAAGAAAATTGCACTTTGGCTATCACAGTCTATCCTTATAGCTTGCTGTACCAACCCCATACTTGAACACAATCTCTGTAACCAAACTGCTTCCTTGCTTGCATGAGTGGCTGCTATGTATTCTGCCTCTGTAGTTGAAAGAGCCACTACAGACTGTCTTTTACTCATCCAACTGACTGCGCCTCCAAACAGGCTAAACACATACCCACTTGTAGATCTTCTTTGGTCCAGATCTCCAGCCCAGTCTGCATCAACAAAACCACGAATGTCCAACATTCTTTCCAATCCTGGTCTTCCCTGGTAGCACAAGCCATAATCACTAGTGCCACGTAAATATCTGAAAACCCGCTTCACTTTTGTCCAATGCTCCTTCCCTGGGTTTGACATAAACCTGCTCAATACTCCCACTGCATGTGCAATGTCTGGTCTAGTACAGACCATTGCATACATCAGGCTACCCACTGCACTTGCATATGGAACATGGGACATATACTCCTCTTCTTCTTGTGTCTTGGGACACTGTTCAGCAGACAGCTTTACACCTACAGGAATAGGAACATTCACCGGTTTACTATCCTGCATATTGAACCTCTGCAATATAGTCTCGACATACTTCCTCTAGTTTAACTAGAGCTTCCTCTTTGCCCAATCTCTCTTAATTTCCATGCCCATAATATAGTTTGCAGCACCAAGATCCTTCATATCGAATTTGGAGAACAGTTGGGTCTTCAAATCTTGGATAATTTCTTTGTCATTTCCAATCAACAACATATCATCCACATACAAGACCAAATAAATAACACGGTCACCAATTAATTTAAAATAAACACAGTGATCCTCCTTGCTTCTAGTGAATCCAAGTCCCCGTATATAGGTATCAAATTTCTAATACCACATCCTTGGTGACTGTTTTAACCCATACAGAGACTTCTTCAACCTGCATACTAGTTCTTTCTTACCCTTCACCATAAAGCCTTCAGGTTGATTCATGTAGATCTCCTCTTCCAAATCCCCGTGAAGAAATGTTGTCTTCACATCCATCTGTTCTATATCAAAATCAAATGCAGCAGCAATAGATAAAAGTAATCTAATAGAAGTAACTTTGGCAACAGGAGAAAAAATATCACCAAAATCAATTCCCGGCACCTGGGAAGAACCTTTCGCTACCAATCGAGCTTTGTATTTCTCCACCTTGCCTTCTACATTCATCTTCTTCTTAAACACCCATTTGATCCCTGTTAGACACAGTCTTGCCAGTCCTCTGTCAGAGTCATTTCTTTACGTCTTCCGCACCTGCCAAGTTGGATTTGTAGCATTTATCACCTGTACATTGTTTCTACAGACAAGGTTGAGTCCCACAGATGAAAACAATGGAAACCTATATCTGAGCAGCATGTTTCTTTTTATTGGTGCATATGCTATTCAACGGCTTTACTGAATTGCCTACGCTTACCAATCTTTTACAAGAAAAGGGATAATAAATTTTATCCTGCTTGGGCATTCACAATACCAAGCTGGATATTACGGATACCTTATCTTACTGTTGAGGCAGTTATTCGGTCTTGTGTTGTGTACTACGCAGTTGGACTCGATCCTGATGTAGGAAGGTTTTTCTGGTATATGCTTTCGCTATTGCTTATACATCAAATGGCCATTGGTCTCTTCCGTTTGATTGGTTCCCTTTCACGATCCATGATTGTTGCAAACACATTTGGCACTTTTGGACTCATACTCATGTTCTTGCTTGGTGGGTTTATACTCTCTAAAGGTGATATTGGACCCTGGTGGGCTTGGGCTTACTGGTTATCACCACTATCATATGGTCAAGATGCAATCTCTGTGAATGAATTTCTAGCACCGTGATGGAATAAGACATCTCCCTCTGGACATGGAACCCTTGGATCCAATGTTCTCAAAACACATGGACTTTTTAGAAGGGGATATTGGTATTGGGTTGGCCATCGGTGTGTTGATAGGCTACACAGTCCTTTTCAATTTTCTGGGGACATTGGCTTTGCGTTATTTACAGCCCCTTGGGAAACCCCAAGCATTGATTCCTCAGGATGTTTTGAAAGAAAAAACTGCTCATAGAAGTGGTGAGAAGTCATCCCCGGTTAAAGGAGACTTGGGAAGCAGTGAAACGTATCAACAACAAACTTATCAGGAGTCTGTCCCCAACGAATTTGATGTCTTAGAGAGTAATGAACGAAATGCTCCAAATATTGGCATGATTTTTCCTTTTCAACCATTAGCAATGACATTTTACAACATCAATTATTATGTTGATGTACCAAGAGAAATTGACTTCAGTTGTGAAAGGCCAAGACTGTGTGTTTTCAAATCTCAGATGGTGTGTTGAAGGCTACGCGCGGCGCATTGGAGAACAGCGCGGTGCATACAATACGCGCAGCACATTGAGCGCTCCTCCATAGTGCAATTTTGCACTGGCGCGGTGCACTCACCAGGCGTGGTGCACTGGCAGTGCGCGCATCGCACAAAACTTCTAAACCCAAAATTCATTAAATCTTCATTGAATTTTCTATTTTGTTTGCTCCAAATGGTATGCAGGTTCGATGTTACTTAGAACATGCCAACATCGTGGTTTTTGACAGTCAAATGGATATGGATCGGAAGTGTTTAGAGTAATATCATTGAATTTAGTCAAATTGCAGCTTGAAACTCCAGATGTACAGGTGATGGAAATCAAATCCATGTCCCCGGTGGGTGGCAATGACTCAGTGCAGAATTGCGTCTTGGGCCCAGTCAAATAAAGTTTTGATTCCAAAACCGTCACGCGCAGGAGAATGCTCAACAAGAGCGTGATGAATAATGATACATTGAGGGGAGCTCAATCTGCGCTGGCTGCTTTAAGCGAAGGGACTTTAGTGGATATTGTGGACAAAGTGGCATTATTAGCTCTAGTTGCTTATGAGTCTCATATATTTTCCTGATATCAGTTGCTGGAAACGTTCTAAACGTGGGCCAGCTACTTAAGGATTTGAGGATCTATGAGATCAGCTCAAAATTAATAACAGTACAGCAAATTTTTGATCTTATATGTCTCAGATAGAACATGTTATGTATTACTTATCTTACGTCAAAATCTCACAGGAGTAAAACTGCTGCCTTAACATTTCTAGAAGTGCGATGTATAAGACGTCGGAGGCGACCTTAGCAAAGAAACTCGTTCATTTAGCTCCATTATATATAACAAGCAAGTTTCAGAAAAATGATTATTAAATGCTGGAGGCGATGGTGGGGTAACTACAGCTGGCTCAAAGCATGGTCCAAAAGGTTCAGGAAGTGTCCATTTTTATGAAATGGGATTGGTGTAAATTTTGTTTCCCGTCATTAAAGGAAAAATTCAAAAGCTATTTTTATTTAAAATTAGTTTTTATTCAAATGACAGGTGGAAAAATGGCATGTAAAAAACTGAAATCCAAAATTAGAATGAAGACATCGACCACAACAGAAGAATAGGAACCGATTTCCTATTCATGACTTCAGTTAATAATTCAAAGGGTCTTTAGCTACAGTTTCTGCCCTTTCATTTGTCATCAATAGATTCGAGTAGAAAATGGAGTGCTATTCAATTTTTAGAAAAGTTGATTGGCTTTTTAGTTTTATTTGTTTAATGATGATAAAACAGATCCCTTATTTTGGTCGATTTGTTTTCTCATAGAGGAGTCTATTTATTGTGTTGAAAAATCACTTGTAAAGGGGTTGGAGAGTTCTGAGAGGTGTGTGGGAGGAGAAATACAGAGTTTCATTGTACAGTGACAGAGAATAATTGAATGGTACAACTCTGATTTATAAGATCCCTGTGGTGTGAGTTTAGCAAATGTTTTTTCCTTTTGTTTCATATGTTACCGTTATGTTTCACAATTCATTAATGACCATTTCAGTTTGAATGTTTCTAAGTGAGAAGGGTAGAATTCAGCTCACTGCTCTGCCCTGGAGGAGTGTTCATGTTATGTGTTTTTCTTCTGTTGGAAAGGATTCATTGTTTAGATGCCCTTTTCAGCTTTCTTCAACAATCTTTACATTGCACATTACTTCAAATTTAATTGTTAAACTTCACTCCTATATTGCCTTATGGAATAATCTGTGCCTTTGATTAAATCTCTGCTCATGCTATTCTTTAGTCCCATACAACCCAGAAAACCTAATCATTCCATCAAAATACTTTCCTATCTATTTACTAGCCTAAAATCAATATTCCTTATCGATCATCTCAGCCCCTTTGAAGACTTTTTGCCGAGATAGACCCGAAGAGAGCCCTCTCCTGTCCTCGTAGGGCTAGCTACGAGGCTGAGCTTGGTTTGATGTTGCCTTGAGTTTCGTCTTCCTCAGCCTGAGGCAGATTTGAGCGCTAACATAGTGGCGACCATACTGGGGAAGATGGTTTGATGTTGATGTGACATTCGACTTGTTGATTGTCTTGTCCCAGTACATGAAATCAAGTTACAGATCTGATGCTGATGGTGGACAACAGTCAGATACATCAGAAGGCTGAAAACATTCACCTGGCGACTCCAAACTCGATCCAGAGATTCCAGTGCTCGCTGATCCACTCATGCAATGGTAGGGTATGTGGCAAACCCTGCACTTTGTGAAGCTGTAAAATAAGTTAGAGATTGGTTAGTGGATATTGAAATTAATGAAGAATTTTTCAGTGTCTTGCTTCAATGTTTGAAATCTCCGAAGTTTCCTCTTGAAGCTAAAACTGGTTTCTGTGAGTTAATTGTTGAAAAATTTGAGAAGGAGATTCAGGATTTAAATGATCAGATCCAGTCATATGATTTCCGAGATCCCAAAAAGTTCTTGGAAACTATCCCTCCTTCAAAACAAGAAATAATAGAGCTACCTACAGATGTTTGCATTGACAGTGTGCAGCTGGAAGTATGTATTGCAGAGTTGGGGTAGCAAACAGAGTCTGGCTTTTGCGATCCTATTGCAACATACATGGAAATGTTTTTCAGTTTGACTGATAGATCAAGCTGTCTTTTACATAACCAGGCTCATTATGTGCATGTAGGGCTGCCAGCAATTGCATCTGTGATCTGGTTGAAGCACTCTCAAGCAGCATTCTTCTCAGATTTACTTGAATGGTTGACCTGGCATTACAGCATTACTTGATTCATTGGCTCGGCAGCAGAGTAGGGTAGATTTTGTAAATAAATAAGCTGCCAAGAGGCAACATTTTGTTCCAGTTTCATTACAATTTTAGTTTGAAGTTTGCCGAGTCAGTTTTTCAATCATTTCAGTCAGTTTTCAGTTAATAAGTTAATCGTGTCGATATCTTGCAATAATGGACTCCATTGCCCAATGGATGGAGGCACTGTCTGCTCTCCCAAACCTCTGCAGTTCTTGGCTCCTCCAAGAAGCGGCAGCTGCCATCCCCATTGGAGCCAATGTTAGACTCAGTCTTGCCAGTCCTCTGTCAAAGTCATTTCTTTATGTCTTCCACACCTGCCAAGTTGGATTTGTAGCATTTATCACCTGTACATTGTTTCTACAGACAAGGTTGAGTCCCACAGATGAAAACAATGGAAACCTATATCTGAGCAGCCTGTTTCTTTTTATTGGTGCATATGCTGTTCAACGGCTTTACTGAATTGCCTACGCTTACCAATCTTTTACAAGCAAAGGGATAATAACTTTTATCCTGCTTGGGCATTCACAATACCAAGCTGGATATTACGGATACCTTATCTTACTTTTGAGGCAGTTATTCGGTCTTGTGTTGTGTACTACGTAGTTGGACTCGATCCTGATGTAGGAAGGTTTTTCTGGTATATGCTTTCGCTATTAATTATACATCAAATGGCCATTGGTCTCTTCCATTTGATTGGTTCCCTTTCACGATCCATGACTGTTGCAAACACATTTTTCACTTTTGGACTCGTACTCATGTTCTTGCTTGGTGGTTTTATACTCTCTAAAGGTGATATTGGACCCTGGTGGGCTTGGGCTTACTGGTTATCACCACTATCATATGGTTAAGATGCAATCTCTGTGAATGAATTTCTAGCACCACGATGGAATAAGACATCTCCCTCTGGACATGGAACCCTTGGATCCAATGTTCTCGAAACACATGGACTTTTTAGAAGGGGATATTGGTATTGGGTTGGCCATCGGTGTGTTGATAGGCTACACAGTCCTTTTCAATTTTCTGGGGACATTGGATTTGCGTTATTTACAGCCCCTTGGGAAACCCCAAGCATTGATTCCTCAAGATGTTTTGAAAGAAAAAACTGCTCATAGAAGTGGTGAGAAGTCATCCCCGGTTAAAGGAGACTTGGGAAGCAGTGAAACGTATCAACAGCAAACTTATCATGAGTCTGTCCCCAACGAATTTGATGTCTTAGAGAGTAATGAACGAAATTATCCAAAGATTGGCATGATTTTTCCTTTTCAACCATTAGCAATGACATTTTACAACATCAATTATTATGTTGATGTACCAAGAGAAATTGACTTCAGTTGTGAAAGGCCAAGACTGTGTGTTTTGGAAGCTCAGATGGTGTGTTGAAGGCTACGCGCGGTGCATTGGAGAACAGCGCGGCACATACGATACGCACAGTGCATTAAGTGCTCCTCCATAGTGCAATTTTGCACTGGCGCGGCGTACTGGGAGTGCGCGCAGCGCACAGAACTTCTAAACCTAAAATTCATTAAATCTTCATTGAATTTTCTATTTTGTTTGCTCCAAATGGTATGCAGGTTCGATGTTACTTAGAACAGGCCAACATCGTGGTTTTTGACAGTCAAATGGATATGGATCGGAAGTGTTTAGAGTAATATCATTGAATTTAGTCAAATTGCAGCTTGAAACTCCAGATGTACAGGTGATGGAAATCAAATCCATGTCCCCGGTGGGTGGCAACGACTCAGTGCAGAATTGCGTCTTGGGCCCAGTCAAATAAAGTTTTGATTCCAAAACCATCACGCGCAGGAGAATGCTCAACAAGAGCGTGATGAATAATGATACATTGAGGGGAGCTCAATCTGCGCTGGCTGCTTTAAGCGAAGGGACTTTAGTGGATATTGTGGACAAAGTGGCATTATTAGCTCCAGTTGCTTATGAGTCTCATATATTTTCCCGATATCAGTTGCTGGAAACGTTCTAAACGTGGGCCAGCTACTTGAGGATTTGAGGATCTATGAGATCAGCTCAAAATTAATAACAGAATAGAAAATTTTTGATCTTATATGTCTCAAATAGAACGTGTTATGTATTATTTATCTTACGTCAAAATCTCACAGGAGTAAAACTGTTGCCTTAACATTTCTAGAAGTGCAATGTATAAGACGTCGGAGGTGACCTCAGCAAAGAAACTCATTCATTTAGCTCTATTATATAGAAAAAGCAAGTTTCGGAAAAATGATTATTAAATGCTGGAGGCGATGGTGGGGTAACTACAGCTGGCTCACAGCATGGTCCAAAAGGTTCAGGAAGTGTCCATTTTTATGAAATGGGATTGGTGTAACTTTTGTTTCCCGTCATTAAAGGCAAAATTCAAAAGCTATTTTTATTTAAAATTAGTTTTTATTCAAATGACAGGTGGAAAAATGGCATGTAAAAAACTGAAATCCAAAATTAGAATGAAGACATCGACCACAACAGAAGAATAGGAACCGATTTCCTATTCATGACTTCAGTTAATAATTCAAAGGGTCTTTAGCTACAGTTTCCGCCCTTTCATTTGTCATCAAAAGATTCGAGTAGAAAATGGAGCGCTATTCAATTTTTAGAAAAGCTGATTGGCTTTTTAGTTTTATTTGTTTAATGATGATAAAACAGATGCCTTATTTTGGTCGATTTGTTTTCTCATAGAGGAGTCTATTTATTGTGTTGAAAAATCACTTCTAAAGGGGTTGGAGAGTTCTGAGAGGTGTGTGGGAGGAGAAATACAGAGTTTCATTGTATAGTGACAGAGAATAATTGAATGGTATAGCTCTGATTTATAAGATCCATGTGGTGTGAGTTTAGCAAATGTTTTTTCCTTTTGTTTCATATGTTATCGTTATGTTTCACAGTTCATTAATGACCATTTCAGTTTGAATGTTTCTAAGTGAGAAGGGTAGAATTCAGCTCACTGCTCTGCCCTGGAGGAGCGTTCATGTTATGTGTTTTTCTTCTGTTGGAAAGGATTCATTGTTTAGATGCCCTTTTCATCTTTCTTCAACAGTATTTACATTCCACATTACTTCAAATTTAATTGTTAAACTTCACTCCTATCTTTCCTTATGGAATAATCTGTGCCTTTGATTAAATCTTTGCTCATGCTGTTCTTTAGTCCCATACAGCCCAGAAAACCTAATCATTCCATCAAAATACTTTCCTATCTATTTACTAGCCTAAAATCAGTATTCCTTATCGGTCATCTCAGCCCCTTTGAAGACCTTTTGCCGAGATAGACCCGGAGAGAGTCCTCTCCTGTCCTCGTAGGGCTAGCTACGAGGCTGAGCTTGGTTTGATGTTGCCTTGAGTTTCGCCTTCCTTAGCCTGAGGCAGATTCGAGCGCTAACACTCCCAATGGGCTTCCTTCCAGCCGGCAACTCCACCAGATCCCATGCATTGTTTTTGTGCAAGGATGCCATTTCATCAACCATGGCCTCCTTCCAGAGTTTTCCATCCTCTGAATCTACTGCCTCCCTGACAGTTCTGGGTTCATCATCAGTTATAGTTAAGGAAAAACTTGAACAGAAAGCAGATGGACTATACCTTTCTGGTTGCCTTCTTTCCCGAACTGATCTTCTCAAAGCTGGAGTTTGTGGCTCTTCATCTTCTAAGTCTTCTTCTGTTGTAGAGTCTGATTCATCCTCCTTTAGCTCAAACTCTATCTTCTCAGGTTCCTTTGGTAGGACTTCATGTTTAACAACCTCTTTCACTTCTCTAAACACCACATCTCGGCTGTACACAACCTTCCTTGTTTCTGGGTTCCAAAGCTTGTAACCCTTTAAACCATCCTTATACCCAATAAAGATGCACCTTTCAGATTTATTATCCAACTTGGTCCTTTTCTCCTTTGGAACATGTACATATACATCACATCCAAATACCCTTAGATGTGAAATAGAGGGTTTCTTACCAGTCCATACCTCATGTGGGGTCTTATCCTCCAACGCTGATGAAGGTGATCTGTTAAGTAAGTAACATGCAGTCTCCACTGCCTCTGCCCAGAATTCTTGTCCTAACCCGGTACCACTGAGCATGCTTCTTGCCTTTTCCATCAGTGTTCTATTCATTCTTTCTGCAACTCCATTTTGCTGAGGTGTGTATGGAGTAGTCTTCTACCATGCTATACCACACTTCTTACAGAACTCTTCAAATTCCTTCTTGCAGAACTCCCCACCATTATCTGTCCTCAATGCCTTTATCTTCTTCTCTGTCTGGTTTTCCACCAGAGCCTTAAATTCTTTAAATTTGTCAAAGCCTTCAGATTTCTTCCTCAAGAAATATATCCATGTATTCCTTGAGAAGTCATCTATGAATGAAGCATAGTACACAGACTTTCCCAGTGATGGAACTGACACAGGCCCAAACACATCACTATGCACAAGTTCTAATATCTTGTTTGCCCTCTTAGCACTGAAAACTTCACCGTTATGTACATACACAATGTTGAGAGAAATCGAAATCAAAGAAAAATTAGACATACCTTCTACCATACCATTTCTATGCAGTATTCGAAGGCCCTTCTCTCCAATATTTCCAAGCCTTTGATGCCATAGCATGGTCTTTTCTTCAGAGACAACTAGGCTTTCCACTCCACTTTCAGGAACCACAGAACTGTTACACCCATCAATAACGGTGCTACCTTGTAGCTTGTACAGAGTTCCCATCTGAACTCCCTGCATTAATACCAGTGCTTCCCGAACCATCTTGCAGGCATCTTTCTCGAATACTATTTTAACACTTGCATCATCCATCTTGCTTACAGAAATCAGAATTCTGGCCAATGCAGGAATATGCAGAACACGGGGAAGTGTTCTAATCCTTCCACCTTGCAGCTTTAGCTTGACCTTTCCACGTCCGACGATTCTGGCCTTCCTATCATCCCCTAGGAAGACATCACCACCATTATATTTCTCATACTCGCAGAACCACTCCCTATGGGGAGTGAAGTGAAAGGATGCACCTGAGTCAATCAACCATGACTCATGATCTACATGTGTATTTGAAGAAGAAGCCAAATACACATCCCCACCTTCATACGAGGTGGTTTCCACCTATGAAGCCAAGCCCCCCCTTTCTTTTCTCAGAACTTTAGATCTCATTCCTTTTTAGTGTCCTTCTTCAGCATTTCAGCCCCCATTACCAAACTTTCTAAAGATTTCGTCTCCCACTGGCTATTATTCATTTGTTCTATGACCTTCCTCGCTGAGATAGGCATCTCATTACGACCCTCCATATTTATAGTCTCTTTTCCTCTGACAAACAAAGTGAGACAATAGCCTCAAATTCCAGGTAGTGTATCTCTACTGTTCAATAACTTGACTGTCCCATGAATCTGTAGGAGCACAACAAACGTGCACTTATCTTATCGAGATTTTAATATCAATAGATGACAGCTGTTTCTGATATTGAGTGTTCGGATATGCATCCATAGAGTCTCCATCCTTCATCCTCGAGTTAGCCATCTTTTTATGAGAACAACATTCAATAGAGACAAATTCATTCAAAGTCCCTAGCTTGTCCCACAAGGTCTTCGCCGTAGCTTCCCCAGATACATTCAACAATACTGAATCTGAGACACACAACTGTATTGTGCTCTTAGCCTTCCGATCCAGCTTCTTCCAGTCTTCATCTGACATTCCCGTTGGCTTAGTACCCGGATCTACCGCGATCCACTGATCTTTATCCACCAGCAAATCCTCCATATTGAGATTCCACAACTCAAAACTCTGACCATTAAACTTCTCGATCTCTATCTTCCCGCTGCTCGCCATCTTCTTTCACCGCAAGAATCAATCCCACAGATCTCCCACTGAACAGGGTCTACCACAGGCCCAAGCTAAAAAACCCTCAGCAGCAAAGGCGTCCCCTTGAAGCCGAAATAGCTCTGATACCAAATGTAATGATTCTTGTCACCACATATCTCCACAATGGTATGATATTGTCCGCTTTGGGCCTAAGCCCTCATGGCTTTGCCTATGGGCTTTACCCCAAAAGGCCTCATACCAATGGAGATATTTGTCCATCCTTATATACCCATGATCCTCCCCACTTCTAGTCAATGTGGGACTTTGTTCGTATACCCAACACCTACTAGGAATGCCACAAATTCAGTCATCATTATGTTCCTAGAAGGTCATATCCTCTCTCATTTTGGTTTCCCAAGGAAAATAATCACCGATAATGCAGCTGCTTTTGGATCTAAGAAAATGATTGATTTTTGTCACAGGTATGGAATAACACTCGGTCATTCAACTGCCTATTACCCTCAAGGTAATAGCCTAGATGAATCATCTAATAAAAGCCTGGTGATCATCATCAAGAAGCTATTGGAAGAGAACAAGAAATCATGGCACAACAAGTTGGTACATGCTTTGTGGGCTGACAGGCTTACAACGAAGAAATCTATTGGCATGTCACCATTCCAGCTGGTTTATGGGACATAAGCAGTCTTCCCCACGAGTCTCGGGATACCAGTGGTCAGGTTAGTTCAGGAGATACAATCAGAAGAAGACAGTATGGTGAGGAGAATAAGTGAGATAATTCATCTTCAGCAAATGAGGGAAGAGGTATACAACAGATCTATCAAAGTTCAGGAAAACATGAAGAGACTGTTCGAAAAAAGAACCAAAGCTTCCGATTTCAAAATTTGTGAGAAGGTTCTGAAGTGGGATTCAAGAAGAGAGGACAAAGGAAAGTACGGAAAGTTTGAAAGTTTGTGGCAAGGTCCATATATCATCCAAGCCACTGTGGGTCCTAATGCATTTTTCTTGTAAGACCTTGATGGTACAGAGCTGTTTGTGGGTCCTGTCAATGGCAAGATGCTCAAACATTATTTCTACTGATTTAATTTTATAGTTTTACTTCCATTGTACATACCATTCCAAAAAAAAAAAAAAAAAAGGAGAGGTTCAGACATGCCCAAAACATAGCAGACCTCAAAGACACAAAGAACACGAAATCCTAACATATATAAAGTGGACGGCCGCAAAAAAAGAAATCATCTCTCCATGCCCAAAACCCGGAAATTTGAAATAGAAAGAGTGACTACAACCAACAAACTAAGAGCACCGAGTCACAAAGGAAGAAGGATGCTTCAAGAGTTCAGATTTCGAGACTTCAAAGTTTTGCTTCAAATTTTCTACAAGTTTCAGTCCATGAGCAGTTTTGTCTTCATGTCATGGTCCACAGCAAGCCAGACAGTCTAATCCTGGCTTGGTTGTTTTTCAATTTCTGTCGTAGAATATAGAGAAGAAATCTGCTGGATAGTTTAATCCCTGCAGATAGTAGATTAGGTAGAGAAACATATGAGACCAACAGTCTAATCTGGTCTCATGGAGCAATAAGGGTAGATGTAGAATAGGTTTATTTTCTGTTGAAAAAATAAATGATGTAAAGGGTCTGCTAGTTCAAATGTGCCCTAGAAGAAAAATGCTAGGATTGTAGGATGGGTAGGTAGACTGTTAGAGAATGCTTCTACTGATCTATCATATTTGTGGCAGCCAAAAATCAAAGAAGAAAGGTGGCTTAAGTAGTAGGCATCTGGCCTACACCAAAGATCAATTTTTGAATTCTTGACTCCTTCAAGAAGAAGCCATCCCCATGTGGAGCCACTGTTAACCCCCCTATAAATTTTTGACAAGAAAACAGGAGGCTAAATGTTTTTGAGCCTTCAAGGAATGCATTTCCTTTGAAAACACATCATCCTTGAAGCCTTTTGCATAGTTCCCTGCCTTTGTCTATTTCCCTTTGCTATCATGAAGTGAATAAGCCTTGCTGAACGATAAAGTTTTGCTCAAAAGGCCTTATTTCGCCCCTTATATCTCTGCAGAATTCCCACACTTTATATTTTTTCCCTTTTTCCCAAAGTCCCCTTTGTTCCCCCTAAATTCCCCCTTACTCTCCTAAATATTCCCAAAATCCCCTTTAAACCCCACTTTTATCCCTTGATTGGTTCATTTTCCCCTTTTCCCCCTTATCGTTTCCCTTTAAATGGCCTTAAAATCCATTAAAATGGGCCAAAACCCACGTTTAACTTTATATGAAGGCCTAAGCCCCTTTCCTGCTAGCCCCGACCACTTCCCCACATGTGACCTTAGCCTAGGACCAATGCTTAAGCCTTAAGCGCTAATCGCATCGAAAGACCGGAGCGAAACGTTAAATCCTGTGTAAACACCGAAAAGTTCCGATGCGATTGTTTTATTATACAAGTCCGCCGCTATTGTTCCGCACCGTTGACCTACCATAGATCGGACAGCCCGCGCTAATTGCGAATGATCACAATCGCAACACTTTTGTTAAGTCCTCCGATTGCTTGTCCTCTCCGATTGGGTGTGAACCGTTGATATGGTCCCCAGATCCAATGGCCAGCGCTCAATCGCGCTCCCTGCCCATTCGCAATCGCAATTTCTAGATGCACGACCCTTCACATCCCCCGATTACGATCTCCCAATTGCTCCTCCGCCGTCGATCTGCCTCCAAATTGGGAGGTTGGCGCTTCATCGCACCCCGCCAGTCGCCTCGCATTCCCTCTTCCGCATCCGTCGATCGCGATTCCCCAATCCCATCCTGAACGTCCATCCTCCACTTGATCCGACGGTCATCGCTCGCTCCATCCAATCGCAATCGGAAGTTTCGATGTGTGCCACTCTTGTCCCCCCTCCGATTTTGATTGCCAGATTCAATCACAACCGTTCATCCATATTTGAAATCAACAGTCAGGATTTGACCGCCCTCCTCCTCTGGCTGGGTCCCACCTCGTCTTGTTTCATTGCATTTATACCCATTTCCTGTGCATTTTGGGCTTTAACCTAAGTTCCATATTTGCATTAAAGTCTTACATTGCACGTTCGTTTCGTCCGTTTTCATATATCGTTCCGCTGCGTTGATCTCCGCCATCGATCTTTGTCCTCTGAACATGATCTAACGGTCTACGCTGCATTCTACCACCAAACCCTATTGTTCATAATTTAGACCATTTCATTATCATTGTTCAAGGAAAAGCCACCGCTTCCACAAGCTTCCGAAGCATGCCTGCGCCACCACTGCCCGGGTTTTGTAACAGGTTTATTTCATTGTGTAGATAGCACAGAGAGGCCATTTCAGCATCTACCAATGGATCAGTAGGAGTGATTCAGAGGGGGTTAAGGTTATTATTGATGTTATTAGTGTTTGACCCCGCAATTCAAATGAAAGGCGCAGTTTGAAGACCAACGCACACGCAACAGTCTTATCTGCGTTCAATGCCAGCAAAACGTTTTCTCCAGACGTACACCATTCCTACAACACTCGCCATGCCTCCTCGAGCCCTTAAAATGAATGTTATGAATAGATGCTTATTTAAGACTGTCAAAGCCGTAGTAATGGATGTATGGAGAAGGCACATAGACTTTAATCCAATTTAGAAAGCAATGTAGAGTTCCAAACACCTGAAAAAACTCCAAAGAAATACCAGAGGTCAATCTTGGCATGACAGAGTCTCCCAGAGCATATTACAGAGTACATACAACAAAAAAGATTTCCATTAAGCAGAATGAGCTCAGACTCTTCCATCACTCTGTCTTAAATGGACAAATTTAATTTGTATCTACCCCTGTTATTCCCATTCTCCTCTAAGAAATCCCCGAGAACATATTGTAAAGGTTTTTGTTGGGCCGTTGTGGTCCAGTTGCTGCTGTTGGAGTTAGAGGGATTCATGTGTGACTGTTAGAACAGTCTTGGGAGGGAGTAGCAGAGTAGTTATTATGTAGTAGGCTGGGAGGAGAAGTTTGGATTTTATTTCAGCCATTGAGCTCTGATGTATATGAATGGTTTCACATTAATTAATCAAAGCACATTTCACAGGATCCTAGTCTATTACTATTAGTGATGTTTTTCTAACTCTGTTTATTACATTTCCATATTGTTTCATTTTCTTCTGGGCTTGCATCAGAAATATAGCATAGGATTTACCCTTGTTAGGTACCCTATGTCCCTGCTCTCCTTGCCTTCAATGTTTTCTGCTAAATGTGTTATCTGAGAGTTGATTTCAGTTGATTTAACCAGTGTAGTGGATGTCATTTCCTACTAGCTGATGTATGAATTAAATGAATTAGTTCTTAGATGTTTTTGTTGGGTTTAAGCTGGAAGATTTGGGAATACTGGGGATTAGAGTTAGCCATGTCCACTAGGATCCTTGCGCGATCAGCTGGCCTTTCTAAGATCCCTTCTGTTGAACTTATCTCTGTTTTTCCTTGGAGCACGCTAAAGCTGACCTGGAGTTAAATGACCTTTGGTCCGATCTATAAGCTGCCCCTTTGTCCTTCTTTCGAGATTTTCCTATGAGTATTTCCAAGCAGTTTTGGAGTTAAATGACCTCTGACCTGATCTATAGATAGAAAATTGGGTAGCTTTCCTTCTCTCATTTTCAATCCTTAATGTTCCATCCCACCATCTAATCTAAAGATCCTTTAGTATTAGATGACTTTCCCTTTGGAAGCCTTGGCTATTTGTTGCATGTAATCACCTTTCATGACTCCATAGCCCAATGGATGGCACTTTCTTGACCTATCCTCCTTGCTGAAACATCCTGCTATTTTGTTCCTTTTCTCCCATTACTTTCTCTGTTCATGATCTCATGACCAACCCAGCAACCAACCAACCAAATCTTTTTAAAACACCCCTTTGTGCTTCATACTAGCCTAATATCTCAATTCGAGCTTCAAAGATATATTATTCTTTGTGTTATTGGAGAGATCCCTCTTCGGGTCCAGGAGGGCTAGATCCTAGGGCCCAAAAGTGGTTCTAATGTTATCTCATCTTTTGGTCTTTCCAATCTAGCCAAAACATGGGAACTCCAACATAATGGCGACTCCGCTGGGGAATTTTTGAGTATTTCACATCCTACTACATCGAAAAGCCTCAGAAGTCCTAGAATCTCTGGTCAGGTTGGTAGTGAAACACTTACACTTACACCCCGCTTACCTCTTGTGTGTTTTACCCCATACTCTTAGACAGAGCCTAGAAAGGGCCAGGTAGCCTCCAATATCACACTCTTCCAGAGGTGACATATTTGGTAAATGCCCTCCCAGTCAATCTCTGGTTAGATTTTGCGGTGTTTTGGGAAGACATCCTAGAAAAGGGACATCTCTAGCGCCCTGTGGTGGATAGTGTACCCTTCAAAAACATCCTAAACCTTCCACCTGGCGACTCCAATTTTTCATAAACTTTTAAAGACTCCACTGGGAGACCAACCCCCCATAACAACATCAACCACGGTAGAAGTGACAAGAAGGGTTAAGCTACTGGGTCAGAAAACAACATTTTGGCTTCTAGAACCATTCATACAAGAGCTTACCCTAACCCGGACCCACCTGAAATAGTTGAGAATCCTGAGAGCATCCTCAAGGGAGCTCCTACACCTAAAAGATCAACTATTTTAATACACATCCATAGAGCTAATTCTGCACCAGAAGATCTGACAGCTCTCTCACATTTTCACCTTGACCTAGACCAGCCAAATAGCTTATCTAGAACTAGGTAATTCAGTAGCTTAGACCAGCCAGACTCTAAGCTTCCTGATTCACCACAGCAAGGAGGCAAACACCTTGGGAATAGACATACCCCTCCATCTACACCTCCTGATTTACATTTCATAAAAAACTTGGGGCTCAGTCACCCTAGGTCTACTCATCAGTACTCTGCTGGTCATAGTATCCCTGTCATCCATATACCAGTTTCCCAAGCCAACCCTTTAACTCATCAAAGCATCATCATGGCAGCTTGGTATGCACCTCTGGTTTTACCTCAGCCTCTAGTACCCTTACCTAATGATTATCAGTCAAAAATCACACACTTCACTGCAAAGGAATCCATCACAGCCCAACAACACGTAGATAAAATGGAAGATTCTTTTGACTACATGGAAATTGATGATGATACTATCAAAATGAGGATCTTTGTCCAAAGCTTAGGGGGTGATGTGAAGAAATGGTTTAAGGGCCTGCCTCCAGGTAGCATCAATGATCTTCCGGGCTTATATCAGACTTTCATAAACAAATGGGAAACTAGGGCAAACCCTCGCCAGCTCCTGGCAGAATACATGACCCTTAAAAGAAACGTAGGAGAGAGTGTCCACGATTACACAACAAGATTCAACAGCATTTATAATGCTCTCCCTCCACATATGAAACCTCCACAAGGCATGGCCCTAGCAAAATACCCTGAGGGTTTTGATGCTGACATGGCCTACGAGTTTAGAGATAAGGAATACAACACATTGGAGGAAATGCAGAAAGGAGCAGTGAATATAGAAGCCAACCTGATTGAGAAAAGAGCAAGGCTGAAATCCGAGAGAAGGGTAACATATAGAGATGACAATGTAGCTTCTACATCTGACCAAAATTATAATAAGCTATCTAAAAATGTGGAAAGGTTACAACAAATGATGGAAAAAATGGTTGTCACTGTCAGTAATCAGAACAGAAACCAAAATCAGAACCAGAACTTTAGGAGAAACAATAACACTCCCAACAGACAAAAAGAATCAGATCAACAAGTTATTCCCCCATTCCAAAACTTTCTTGATGAAGATGAGGGAATCATAGAAGAGTCTGAAGGGAATGAAATAAACATGTTCGAAACAGAAGATTCAATCCATAACTGTTATTCAGAAGAAGACCATCCTTCACCCTCTGGTTGGGAAGAGGAATGGTTGGAATCTGAAGATTACAGATTAGGATTTGAAAATGCCATGATGCAGGTCAGAGAAAAATATGAACTTAGGAGAAAAAAGAGTCAAGAAACTACCAAACCCAAAGCTTCTGAGACTACCATCAAAAAGAGGCCTGAGAAAACTTCTAAAGTTACTGCTGAAACCAACAAATCAGCAGCTGAGAGTTGTGGAAAAAATAGAGAGAAAGACAACCAAAACACTAATGCACAAGGTAAACCAGCTAGCAGCACTAGCACTGCAGTTAGTGCTCCTAATAAAACTATCAAAAACACTATACGTAACGAGGATCTGCCCACTGATTCAACCACTAAGGCAGTGGCAAATAAAATGGAGATGAGCACTCCAAAGCGTCAGTCCACTTTCAATTTGGAAAGTGAGATTGCAAGAATTAAAATCTCTGTCCCACTTTCTGAGCTGGCCACCCAGGATGTATATAAAGGCCAGATTTTGAGAGCTTTGAACTTAGGTGAGAATGGTGACTCTATCAATCTGAATGATGATCAACCTGCCCTTTTGTTTGGTCCCAGGATAGAGGGGAAGTTTCAGGAAGGGGTAGTTCCAC
The DNA here is from genome assembly GCA_034641835.2 of Pinus albicaulis. Taxonomy (NCBI): domain Eukaryota; kingdom Viridiplantae; phylum Streptophyta; class Pinopsida; order Pinales; family Pinaceae; genus Pinus; species Pinus albicaulis. Next base: position 340,121 of record JAXQQM020092155.1, read on the forward strand.
CTTTCTATATCAGTCTCAACATTCATGACAAGATCCTGCACAACGCAATGCATGATTCTGGAGCATCGCACAACCTAATGCCTAAGGTAGTCATGGAAAGGCTAGGTCTAGAGATAACCTGCCGTTACAAAGATCTGTATTCATTTGATTCTAGCAGAGTAAAATGCCTTGGCTTAATTAAAGACTTATGTGTGAGTTTGACCCAAATCCCAGCTAAATGCATGGTCATGGATGTTTTGGTGGCAGATGTGCCACCCAAGTATGGCATTTTATTATCGAGATCATGGGGAGCCAAACTGCAAGGAACAATGCAGATGGATGGCTCATATGCCACTGTCCCTATATTTGGCCAACTTAGAAGACTGTATAGGGAGTCCCAAATGAAATTCCTAGTCAGTAGCCCCGAGAAGCCCGAAAGCTCCCCTTTATACTCTGTGCATACAGATCTGGATTCATTCATCCTATACAATGACCAATCCGTAGCAGAAACAAGATCAGAAAACAAAGTAGCAAACAATGACGCTGAGCCCATGGTCTTTAACACAATGGCTACCCTAGAATTAGAAGGAAATGATGAAGAAAACCATGGGGAGGATACTGAAAATGAAACTCTGAGTAAAACATAAACAGAAAACGAACAGCAACCTGTCCACCTCCGTTAATCCCATACCCACTATGAACAGTTGAATGATTCACAAACCATAACCGAACCCACCCCACAACATAATGGCAAACCCCTATGGGAGATGAATTTCGATGGGTCCTGTACTAGGAAAAATGCTGGAGCAGGGTTGTGGTTACGTAACATAGAAGGTAATTACGCAGAGAGTCATGCTGTCAATTTGCATTTCAAATGTACAAACAACATTGCAGAGTATGAGGCTCTTATCCTTGGTCTGAATCTGTTGAAAAAATTAGGAGCCCGCAGGATAACTGTGTGAGGAGACTCAGAGTTGGTTATCAAACAAGTGAATGGTGAATACGTAGCAAAACACCCTAGATTGAGGGCATATAGGAATGACGCCATGGACATACTAAAAACATTTGTAGAATACGATTTGGGGTTTTGTCACTAGGAGTCAAAATGTTATTGCTAACGGATTAGCTTGTCTAGCTAGTTCACATCCTAAGGCTCCCCTTGACTAACAAATCATCATTCAGACCAAGTTCAGACCTGTAGTGCCAGACAACGAAAAATACTAGCAAGTCTTTGAAGGAGACAAAAAGATTGAAGATTTTCTGGTGGGCAGAAATGAGTTCAAATTTTCTGATTCAGACTCAAAATCTAATGACAGCTGCTCAAGTGAGGATCCCCCAGATGAACAGGCAACACCCTGTAACATAGAGATAAACACCCTGAATGAAGAAACTAGAATTCCAACCGAAAAATGTGAAAACACAGATTGCGAAGAGATAGAGGTGCTGCAGGCAAAAGATCAGAATATACCCAGAGGCCTGGCACCCTTAGAAGACCTTTTTGACTTTGATGATGTATCGAAAAATCCTACTATAGAACATGCAAACTCTGACGTGGAAGAATGCAACGTAGGCGCTGAAGATAAACCCAAGATGATTAAACTGGCTAATTCTTTACCTGCAGACATGAAGAAAAAATACATTGACCTGTTTAAGGAATTCATTGATTTGTTTGGATGGAGCTACGAAGACTTAAAGGCCTACGACACCAACATCATACAACACGGGATACCCTTGAAGGAAAATCAGAAGCCTTTCAGACAAAAAATCCACAGAATTAATCCAAAACAATTGCTTGCAGTTGAAAAGGAGATTAAAAAGATGTATGAGGCAAGCATAATAGTTCATGTAAGGTTCTCTGATTGGGTATCGAATTTAGTGGCTATGAGAAAGAAAACAGGGGAAATCAGACTGTGTATAGACTTCAGAGATCTCAATAGAGCCTCACCGAAAGATAATTACCCTTTGCCTAGGATGGAACACATCCTACAGAAAGTAGTGGGCTCTGAGAGAATCTCCCTACTAGATGGCTTTTCGGGTTATAACCAAGTGCTAGTACTCCCAGAAGATTAACTCAAAACAGCTTTCACCACTCCATGGGGCACCTTCATGTATGTGAAAATCCCTTTTGGATTGATGAATACTGGAGTAACCTTCCAGAGAGCAATGGATATAGCTTTCTCAGAGGAGATAGGGCACTTCATAATTATCTACTTGGATGACTTGATGGTCTATTCTAAAACCGAGGAAGAACACATCAATCATCTGAGGAAGGTTTTCGAAAAATGTAGAAGGTATGGTCTGTCATTAAATCCTAAGAAAACTGCTTTTGGGCTGCAAGAAGGTAAACTTCTTGGCCACATTATATCTGAGAAAGGGATTAGGATAGACCCACAGAGAGTTGAGGGGATACTTCAGATCACACACCCAAGGAACATCAAAGAATTACAGTCCTTCATTGGCAAGATTAACTTCCTTAGGAGTTTTATCCCAAACTTAGCGGAACACCTTAGGACTATGACCAACATGCTGAAAAAGGGTATGGGATTTAAATGGACTGTGGGAGATAAACAATTGTTTGAATCTGTAAAACTTGCACTTACTCAAGCTCCTGTTCTGATTAGCCTTGACTTCTTGAGGGACTTCATGATATTCTCATTTGCCTCTAAGCACACAATAGTTGCAGTCTTGCTGCAGAAAAATTCAAAAGGTAATGAACAGCCTATAGCTTTTTTCAGCAAAGCACTCAGAGATGCACCCTTGAAATACAACATAATGGAAAAACAGGCCTACACTCTAGTCAAGGCCTTAAAATACTTTAGGGTGTACATTTTACATTCCCACACCATAGCCTATGTCCCCAGCATAGTGGTCAAAGATATCCTGTCCCAAGACCCTGATGGGAAAAGGGGCAAATGGATTGCTACGATCTTGGAATAAGACCTTGAAATAAAAACCACCAAGCTGATCAAAGGTCAAGGCCTGGCCCAATTAATGGATGAATCCAGTTTGCAGGCCCTTGATATTAACATGATAAATGCCTTAGATGAGCAGCAAGGATCGCCCAACCCCACTGTTGAGGAGAAGTTTCAGAACTCTCCCTTGTACTCTGATATCCTTTACGTGCTCACAAATCTTAATGCTCCTCCAGAACTGTCCAAAACCAAGGCCAGATTCATGAAACTAAAAGCTAGAAACTACTACATTTTGAATGAAAATCTATACTGGAAAAATACAAATGGCTTATTGCTAAAATGCTTACCTGAACCTGAAGCTGAAAGAATTAAACAGGAATTCCATGCCGAGGAGTGTGGAGGCCACCTGAGTTGGAAAGCCACTGCAAACAAGACACTCAGGGCTGGCTATTATTAGCCCACACTCTTCAATGATGTCCATAAAATGGTAACTTCCTGTCATAAATGCCAAATCTTTGAAGGCAGAAGAAAGCTCCTCCCCCTCCCTTTACAACCCATCACTGTGGAAGGTCCTTTCATGCAATGGGGCCTAGATTTCATAGGGGAAATTCATCCTCCTTCTGCTGGACAAAAAAAATGGATCGTGACCACCACAGACTACTTTAATAAGTCGATAGAGGCCATACCTACTAGGAATGTCATAGATTCAGTCACCATTAGGTTCCTAGAAGGTCATATCCTCTCTCGTTTTGGTTGCCCAAGGAAAATAATCACCGATAATGCAGCTGCTTTTGGATCCAAGAAAATGATTGATTTTTGTCACAGGTATGGAATAACACTCGATCATTCAACTTCCTACTACCCTCAAGGTAATGGCCTAGCTGAATCATCTAATAAAAGCCTGGTGATCATCATCAAGAAGCTGTTGGAAGAGAACAAGAAATCATGGCACAACAAGTTGGTACATGCTTTGTGGGCTGACAGGCTTACAATGTGTTGGGAAAAATACTGAGAGGGGGGGGGGTGAATCAGTATTTAGGGCAAACTGAAACTTTTTACTTTTTCATGCTCTAAAACCCATACGCTACCTTGCTGAAGCCAACTAGCGTATACACGCGGATATCCTTCATAAAACTCGCGTATACACAGAGATCTAATTATGCCATTAGTTCTTTACTTATATCATTCCATCATTCATTCATTAGATGTTCTATAAATAGTAAACATGTGTAGTAAGAACAGAATAAACCATCACACAAAGCATCACACATGAACACCAGGATTTTTAGGTGGAAACCCAAGTCGGGAGAAAACCACCGCTGCAGTTGCTCAGCCTTCAATATTTATTATAGAGAAAACATCTTACAACATATGTGCTGGCGCAGACTTGACCAGCACGCAGGCACCCACCTGCGCTCGTTTACCAGCCTCTCCCGGAAGGGAGCTCCAACCCCCTGACTCGTTTACCAGCCTCTCCTGGAAGGGAGCTACGACCCCCTGCTCTCGTTTACCAGCCTCACCTGGAAGGGAGCTACGACCCCCTGATCTCGTTTACCAGCCTCACCTGGAAGGGAGCTACCACCCCCTGACTGAAGGCTACAACCCTCGACACCTCTATGGACCACGTTTCATCAATTTTCACACTGGATCCAAAGCTTCCACTAGGACACCACTTGCAGGCCACGTTTCATCATATTTTCAGACTGGACCCACTCCATACTTTTAAGCACAGTCAACCATGAAACAGATACATATAACTCACAGACAGATATCAGTAAACCAGCAGAACAGATCAGACATTTCTTACCACAGACTTCAGCAAACCCTAGTTTGCATACGCGCTTTACTTTCACTGATGTCGCGTATATACGCGCTTCCGTTCACACAAACCAGCGTATACCTCTGTACATATTTTCATTGCGCATACGTGCTTTATCTTTAGCGAAGCCGCGTATATACGCGCTTCCTCTGTGGCGAAGTAGCGTATAGATCTTCAACCATTATAGAGAAACATACTTCTTCAGATCAGATATTCAGTTCAGATTTACCCTTTTACTTTAGACAGATGTTCGCCTCATTTCAAATCTAAGCCTTCCATAAGCAGATATATTAGATACAAGTACATTTCAGATCTAGATCCCCTTCTTCATCATTGGTGCATCATACATTCAGATTTATCATTCAAGTGTAAACCTTTCCATTCAGATCTACTTCAGAGAGAAGTATTCATTCAAGCTCAGACATCTTGCCCCACCACTCATGATTTGCACAATGAATTTCTTCTCCTTATATAGGTTTACCCTTTTTCAATACCATGAGCCCCTTTTTCAATACCATGAGCCAAAACAATACCATGAGCCCAAAACTACATTACTTCCGATGGTATTCCTGGATGGGGTCTTTTAGAAGAATCATTACCCAATACAATGGGTCAATACCATGGTGGTTACCCCTGGTTTTTCACTTTATGAGCACTTTTTCCCATACGCGACTTGGCACGTACTTTACCGCGTGCATACGCAACTTCTCCTAGGCGCATCCGCGTATGCCTAGAGACATACTCTTTTCATCAAGATTTAGCACATGCTGAATTCCTTTCTTCATTTTCTTCTGTACACACTATAGATACATCAGATTTACTTCATCAAGAACATATTCTATCAAGCACAACTTCATCCAGTAAGTTGCCATTATCTTCATCAAGAGGGTTGCCTTTCAAGGACAACACTCATCATCATATTGCTAACAAACATCATTTACCAAGTCCATCATGTCAAGAATAACTTCATCAGGTGGATTTCCATCAAGGAAAACACATGTCATCAGTCGCATGTCTTCATCTTCATTCAGTGGGTTGCCATCAAGGACAACACTCTACATCATATTTCCAACACAATGAAGAAATCTATTGGCATGTCACCATTCCAGCTGGTTTATGGGACAAAAGAATTCTTCCCCACAAGTCTTGGGATACCAGTGATCAGGTTAGTTCAGGAGATACAATCAGAAGAAGACAGTATGGTGAGGAGAATAAGTGAGATAATTAATCTTCAGCAAATGAGGGAAGAGGTATACAACAGATCTGCCAAATTTCATGAAAACATGAAGAGACTGTTCGAAAAAAGAACCAAAGCTTCCGATTTCAAAATTGGTGACAAGGTTCTAAAGTGGGATTCAAGAAGAGAGGAAAAAAGAAAGCATGGAAATTTTGACAGTTTGTGGCAAGGTCCATATATCATCCAAGCCACTGTGGGTCCTAATGCATTTTTCTTGCAAGAACTTGATGGTACAGAGCTGTTTGGGGGTCCTGTCAATGGAAAGATGCTCAAACATTATTTCTGCTGATTTAAATTACGAGTTTTACTTCCATTGTACATACCATTCCAAAAAAAAAAAAAAAAAGGAGAGTTTCAGACATGCCCAAAACATGAACCTCAAAGACACAAAGGAGCTGGTCCTAACATGCTCAAAATTAGGGCCAGCCATAAGGAAAAAGAAATCATCTCTCACATGCCCAAAACCAGAGCTGAAACAGAAAAGGAAGTGACTCTAATATGCTTAAAACCTGAGTCACAAAGGAAGAAGGATGCTTCAAGAGTTTAGATGTCGAGCCTTCAAAGTCTTGCTTCAAATTTTCTGCAAGTTTCAGTCCATGAGAAGTTTTGTCTTCATGTCATGGTCCACAGCAAGAAAGACAGTCTAATCCTGGCTTGGCTGTTTTTCAATTTCTGTCATAGAATATAGAGAAGAAATCTGCTGGACAGTTTAATCCCTGCAAATAGTAGATTAGGTAGAGAAACATATGAGACCAATAGTCTAATCTGGTCTCATGGAGAAATAAGGGTAGATGTAGAATAGGTTTATTTTCTGTTGAAAAAATAAATGATGTAAAGGGTCTGCTAGTTCAAATGCGCCCTAGAAGAACAATGCTAGGATTGTAGGATGGGTAGGTAGACTGTTAGAGAATGCTTCTACTAATCTATCATATTTGTGGCAGCCGAAAATCAAAGAAGAAAGTTTGCTTAAGCAGCAGGCATCTGGCCTACACCAAAGATCAATTTCTAAATTCTTGACTCCTTCAAGAAGAAGCCATCCCCATGTGGAGTCACTGTTAACCCCCCTATAAATTTTTGACAAGCAAACAGGGGGCTAAATGTTTTTGAGCCTTCAAGGAGTGCATTTCCTTTGAAAACACATCATCCTTGAAGCCTTTTGCATAGTTCCCTGCCTTTGTCTGTTTCCCTTTGCTGTCATGAAGTCAATAAGCCTTGCTGAACGATAAAGTTTTGCTCAAAAGGCCTTATTTCGCCCCTTATATCTCTGCAGAATTCCCCCATTTTATCGTTTTTCCCTTTTTCCCAAATTCCTCTTTGTTCCCCCTAAATTCCCCCTTACTCTCCTAAATATTCCCAAAATCCCCTTTAAACCCCACTTTTATTCCTTGATTGGTTAATTTTCCCCTTTTCCCCCTTATGATTTCCCTTTAAATGGCCTTAAAATCCATTAAAATGGGCCAAAACCCACTTTTGACTTTATATGAAGGCCTAACCACTTCCCCACATGTGCCCTTAGCCTAGGACCAACGCTTAAGCCTTAAGCGCTAATCACATCAGAAGCCCAGAGCAAAACATTAAATCTTGTGTAAACACCGAAAAGTTCCGATGAGATTGTTTTATTATACAAGTCCGTCGCTATTGTTCCGCACAGTTGACCTACCATAGATCGGACGGCCCGCGCTAATCGCAAATGATTGCAATCGCAACACTTCTGTTAAGTCCTATGATTTCTTGTCCTCTCCGACTGGGTGTGAGTCGTTGATCTGGTCCCCAGATCCAACGGCCAGTGCTCAATCGCGCTCCCCGCCCATTCGCAATCACAATTTCTAGACACGCGACACTTCGCACCCCCCGATTGCGATCTCCCGATTGCTCCTCCACCATCGATCTGATTCCAAATCGGGTGGTTCACACTTCATCGCACCCCGCCAGTCACCTCGCATTCCCTCTTCCGCATCTGCCGATCGCGATTCCCCGATCCCATCCTGACCGTCCATCCTCCCCTCGATCTGACGGTCATCGCTCACTTTGCCCAATCGCAATCGGAAGTTTCGATGTGTGCCAATCCTGTCCCCCCTCTAATTGTGATTGCCAGATTCAATCATAGCCGTTCATCCGTATTTGAAATCAACAGTCAAGATTTGACCGCCCTCCGCCTCCGGCTGGGTCCCACCTCGTCCTGTTTCATTGCATTTCTACCCATTTCCTATGCATTTTTGGTTTTAACCTAAGTTCCATATTTGCATTAAAGTCTTACATTGCACGTTCGTTTCATCCATTTTCATATATCGTTCCGCTGCGTCGATCTCTGCTGTCGATCTTTGTCCCCTGACCGTGATCTAACGGTCTGTGCTGCATTCTACCACCAAACCCTATTGTTCATAATTTCCACCATTTCGTTACCATTGTTCAAGGAAAAGCCACCGCTTCCACAGGCTTCTGAAGCATGGCTGCGCCACCACTGCCCGGGTTTTGTAACAGGTTTATTTCATTGTGCAGATAGCACAGAGAGGCCATTTCAGCATCTACCAGCGAATCAGCAGGAGTGATTCAGAGGGGGTTAAGGTTATTATTGATGTTATTAATGTTTGACCCCGCAATTCAAATGAAAGGCGCAGTTTGAAGACCAATGCACACGCAATAGTCTTATCTGCGTTCAATGCTAGCAGAACATTTTCTCCAGACGTACACCATTCCTACAACACCCGCCATGCCTCCTCGAGCCCTTAAAACGAATGTTACGAATAGAGGCTTATTTAAGACTATCAAAGCCGCAGTAATGGAGGTATGGTGAAGGCCCGCAGACTTTAATCCAATTTAGAAGGCAGCGCAGAGTTCCAGACACTTGAAAAAACTCCAAAGAAATACCACAGGTCAATCTTGGCCTGACAGAGTCTCCCAGAGTATATTACAGAGTACATACAGCAAAGCAAATTTCCATTAAGAAGAATGGGCTCAGACTCTTCCATCACTCTATCTTAAATGGACACATTTAATTTGTATCTACCCCTGTTATTCCCATTCTCCTATAAGAAATCCTTGAGAACATATTGTAAAGGTTGTTGTTGGGTCGTTGCGGTCTAGTTGCTGCTGTTGGAGTTAGAGGGATTCATGTGTGACTGTTAGAACAGTCTTGGGAGGGAGTAGCAGAGTAGTTATTATGTAGTAGGCTGGGAGGAGAAGTTTGGATTGTATTTCAGCCATTGAGCTCTGATGTTTATGAATGGTTTCACACTAATTAATCAAAGCACATTTCACAGGATCCTGGTCTATTACTATTGGAGATGTTTCTCTAACTCTGTTTATTACATTTCCATATTGTTTCATTTTCTTCTGGGCTTGCATCAGAAATATGGCATAGGATTTACCCTTGTTAGGTACCCTATGTCCCTACTCTCCTTGACTTCAATGTTTTCTGCTAAATGTGTTATCTGAGAGTTGATTTCAGTTGATTTAACCAGTGTAGTGGATGTCATTGCCTACTAGCTGATGTATGAATTAAATGAATCAGTTCTTAGATGTTCTTGTTGGGTTTAAGCTGGAATATTTGGGAATACTCGGGATTAAGGTTAGCCCTGTCCACTAGGATCCTTGCGCGATCAGCTGGCCTTTCTAAGATCCCTTCTGTTGAACTTATCTCTGTTTTTCCTTGGAGCACGCTAAAGCTGACCTGGAGTTAAATGATCTCTGGTCCGATCTATAAGTTGCCCCTTTGTCCTTCTTTTGAGAGTTTCCTATGAGTATTTCGAAGTAGTTCTGGAGTTAAATGACCTTTGACCTGATCTATAGACAGAAAATTGGGTAGCTTTCCTTCTCTCATTTTCAATCCTTAATGTTCCATCCTACCATCTCATCTAAAGATCCTTTAGTATTAGATGACTTTCTCTTTGGAAGCCTTGGCTAGTTGTTGCATGTAATCACCTTTCATGACTCCATAGCCCAATGGATGGCACTTTCTTGACCTATCCTCCTTGCTGAAACATCCAGCTGTTTTGTTCCTTTTCTCCCATTACTTTCTCAGTTCATGATCTCATGACCAACCCAGCAACCAACCAACCAAATCATTTTAAAACACCCCTTTGTGCTTCATACCTAGCCTAATATCTCAATTCGAGCTTCAAATATATATTATTCTTTGTGTTATTGGAGAGATCCCTCTTTGGGTCCAGGAGGGCTAGATCCTAGGGCCCAAAAGTGGTTCTAATGTTGTCTCATCTTTTGGTCTTGCCAATCTAGCCAAAACATGGGACTCCAACATAATGGTGACTCCGCTGGGGACTTTCTGAGTATTTCACATCCTACTACATCACAAAGCCTCAGAAGACTTAGAATCTTTGGTCAGGTTGGTAGTGAAACACTTACACTTACACCCCGCTTACCTCTTGTGTGTTTTACCCCATATTCTTAGACAGAGCCTAGAAAGGGCCAGGTAACCTCCAGATCTCACACTCTTCTAGAGGTGACATATCTGGTAAACTCCCTCCTAGTCAATCTATGGTTATAGTTTGCAGTGTTTTAGGAAGACATCCTAGAAAAGGGACATCTCTAGTGCACTATGGTGGATAGTGTACCCTTCAAAAACTTCCTAAATCTTCCACCTGGTGACTCCAATTTTTCATAAACGTTTAAATAATCCACTGGGATACCAACCCCCCATAACAACATCAACCACGGTAGAAGTGACAAGCAGGGTTAAGCTGCTGGGTCAGAAAACAACATTCTGGCTTCTAGAACCATTCATACAAGAGCTTACCCTAACCCAGATCCACCTGAAATAGTTGACAATCCTGAGAGCATCCTCAAGGGAGCTCCTACACCTAAAAGATCAACTATTTACAAACACATCCATAGAGCTAATTCTGCACCAGAAGATTTGACAACTCTCTCACATTTTCACCTTGACCTAGACCAGCCAAACATCTTATCTAGAACTAGGTCATTCAGTAGCTTAGACTAGCCAGACTCTAAGCTTCCTGATTCACCACAGCAAGGTGGCAGACACCTTGGGAATAGACAGACCCCTCCATCTACACCTCCTGATTTACATTTCCTACAAAACTTGGGGCTCAGTCACCCTAGGTCTGCTCATCAGTCCTCTACTGGTCATAGTATCCCTGTCATCCATATACTTGTTGCCCAAGCCAACCCTTTAACTCATCAAAACATCATCATGGCAGCTTTGTATGCACCTCTGGTACCCTTACCTAATGATTATCAGTCAAAACTCCTACACTTCACTGTAAAGGAATCCATCACAACCCAACAACACGTAGATAAAATGGAAGATTCCTTTGACTAAATGGAAATTGATGATGATACTATCAAAATGAGGATCTTTGTCCAAAGCTTAGGGGTTGATGTGAAGAAATGGTTTAAGGGCCTGCCTCCAGGTAGCATCAATGATCTTCTGGGCTTGTATCAGACTTTCATAAACAAATGGGAAACTAGGGAAAACCCTCGCCAGCTCCTGGCAGAATACATGACCCTTAAAAGAAACGTAGGAGAGAGTGTTCACGATTACACAACAAGATTCAAGAGCATTTATAATGCTCTCCCTCCACATATGAAACCTCCAAAAGGCATGGCCCTAGCAAAATACCCTGAGGGTTTTGATGCTGACATGGCCTACGCGTTTAGAGATAAGGAATACAACACATTGGAGGAAATGCAGAAAGGAGCAGTGAATATAGAAGCCAACCTGATTGAGAAAAGAGCAAGGCTGAAATCCGAGAGAAGGGTAACACATAGAGATGACAATGTAGCTTCCACATCTGACCAAAATTATAATAAGCTATCTAAAAATGTGGAAAGGTTACAACAAATGATGGAAAAAATGGTTGTCACTGTTAGTAATCAGAACAGAAACCAAAATCAGAACCATAACTTTAGGAGAAACAATAACACTCCCAACAGACAAAAAGAATTAGATCAACAACTTATTCCCCCATTCCAAAACTTTCTTGATGAAGATGAGGGAATCATAGAAGAGTCTGAAGGGAAAGAAATAAACATGTTCGAAACAGAATATTCAATCCATAACTATTATTCAGAAGAAGACCAGCCTTCACCCTCTGGTTGGGAAGAGGAATGGTTGGAATCTAAAGATTACATATTAGGATTTGAAAATGCCATGATGCAGGTCAGAGAAAAATATGAACTTAGGAGAAAAAAGAGTCAAGAAACTACCAAACCCAAAGCTTCTGAGACTACCATCAAAAAGAGGCCTGAGAAAACTTCTAAAGTTACTGCTGAAACCAACAAATCAACAGCTGAGAGTTTTGGAAAAAATAGAGAGAAAGACAACCAAAACACTAATGCACAAGGTAAACCAGCTAGCAGCACTAGCACTGCAGTTAGTGCTTCTGATAAAACTATCACAAACACTGTACGTAACGAGGATCTGCCCACTGATTCAGCCACTAAGGCAGTGGCAAATAAAACGGAGATGAGCACTCCAAAGCGTCAGTCCACTTTCAATTTGGAAAGTGAGATTGCAAGAATTAAAATCTCTGTCCCACTTTCTGAGTTGGCCACCCAGGATGTATATAAAGGCCAGATTTTGAGAGCTTTGAACTTAGGTGAGAATGGTGACTCTGTCAATCTGAATGATGATCAACCTGCCCTTTTGTTTGGTCCCAAGATAGAGGGGAAGTTTCAGGAAGGCAGTTCTGGCTTTCTATACGGGGCCTCAACATTCATGACAAGATCCCGACAGCAATGCATGATTCGGAGCATCGCACAACCCACGCTCTGGCTAAAATACAAGGCTAGGCCCAGAGATAACCCTTACAAGTTAAAGATCTCTATTCATTTGATTCCAGCAGAGTAAAATGCCTTGGCTTAATTAAAGACTTATGTGTGAGTTTGTCCCAAATCCCAGCTAAATGCATGGTCATGGATGTTGTGGTGGAAGATATGCCACCCAGGTATGGCATGTTATTATCGAGATCATGGGGAGCCAAACTGCAAGGAACAATGGAGATGGATGGCTCGTATGCCACAATCCCTATATTTGGCCAACTTAGAAGACTGTATAGGGAGTCCCAAATGAAATTCCTAGTCAGTAGCCCCGAGAAGCCCGAAAACTCCCCTTTATACTCTGTGCATATAGATCTGGATTCATTCATCATGTACAATGACCAATCTGTAGGAGAACCAGGATCATAAAACAAAGTAGCAAACAATGACGCTGAGCCCATGGCCTTTAACGTAAAGGCTACCCTAGACTTAGAAGGAAATGATGAAGAAAACCATGGAGAGGATACTGAAAATGAAACTCTGAGTGAAACAGAAACAGAAAACGAACAACAACCTATCCACCTCCCTCAATCCCATACCCACTATGAACAGCTGAATGACTCGCAAACCAGAACTGAACCCACCCCGCAACATAATGGCGAACCCCTGTGGGAGATGAATTTCGATGGGTCCTGTATTAGGAAAAACGCTGGAGCAGGGGTGTGGTTACGTAACACAGAAGGTAATTATGCAGAGAGTCATTCTGTCAATTTGCATTTCAAATGTACAAACAACATTGCAGAGTATGAGGCTCTTATCCTTGGTCTGAATCTGTTGAAAAAATTAGGAGCCCACAGGATAACTGTGCGAGGAGACTCAGAGTTGGTTATCAAACAAGTGAATGGTGAATACGTAGCAAAACACCCTAGATTGAGGGCATATAGGAATGATGCCATGGACATGCTGAAAAAGGGTATGGGATTTAAATGGACTGTGGGAGCTAAACAATCGTTTGAATCTATAAAACTTGCACTTACTCAAGCTCCTGTTCTGATTAGCCCTGACTTCTTGAGGGAATTCATGATATTCTCATTTGCCTCTAAGCACACAATAGCTGCAGTCTTGCTACAGAAAAATTCAAAAGGTAATGAACAGCCTATAGCTTTTTTCAGCAAAGCACTCAGAGATGCACCCTTGAAATACAATATAATGGAAAAACATGCCTACACTCTGGTCAAGGCCTTAAAATAATTTAGGGTGTACATTTTGCATTCCCACACCATAGCCTACGTGCCCAACATAGTGGTCAAAGATATCCTGTCCGAAGACCCTGATGGGAAAAGGGGCAAATGGATTGCTACAATCTTGGAATACAACCTTGAAATAAAACGCACCAAGCTGATCAAAGGTCAAGGCCTGGCCAAATTAATGGCTGAATCCAATTTGAAGGCCCTTGATATTAACATGATAAATGCCTTAGATGAGCAAGAAGGATTGCCCAACCCCACTGTTGAGGAGAACTTTCAGAACTCTCCTTGGTACTCTGATATCCTTTACGTGCTCAAAAATCTTAATGCTCCTCCAGAACTGTCCAAAACCAAGGCCAGATTCATGAAACTAAAAGCTAGAAACTACTACATTTTGAATGAAAATATACACTGGAAAAATACGAATGGCTTATTGCTGAAATTCTTACCTGAACCTGAAGCTGAAAGAATTAAACAGGAATTTCATGCCGGGGAGTGTGGAGGCCACCTGAGTTGGAAAGCCACTGCAAACAAGATACTCAGGGCTGGCTATTATTGGCCCACACTCTTCAATGATGTCCAAAAAATGGTAACTTCCTGTCATACATGCCAAATATTTGAAGGTAGAAGAAAGCTCCTCCCCCTCCCTTTACAACCCGTCACTGTGGAAGGTCCTTTCATGCAATGGGGCCTAGATTTCATAGGGGAAATTCATCCTCCTTCTGCTGGACAACACAAATGGATCCTAACCGCCACAGACTACTTTACTGAGTGGATAGAGGCCATACCTACTAGGAATGCCATAGATTCAGTCATCATTAGGTTCCTAGAAGGTCATATCCTCTCTCGTTTTGGTTGCCCAAGGAAAATAATCACCGATAATGCAGCTGCTTTTGGATCCAAGAAAATGATTTATTTTTGTCACAGGTATGGAATAACACTCGGTCATTCAATTGCCTATTACCCTCAAGGTAATGGCCTAGCTAAATTATCTAATAAAAGCCTGGTGATCATCATCAAGAAGCTGTTGGAAGAGAACAAGAAATCATGGCACAACAAGTTGGTACATGCTTTGTGGGCTGATAGGCTTACAACAAAGAAATCTATTGGCATGTCACCATTCCAGCTAGTTTATGGGACAGAAGCAGTCTTCCCCACAAGTCTTGGGATACCAGTGATCAGGTTAGTTCAGGAGATACAATCACAAGAAGACAGTATGGTGAGGAGAATAAGTGAGATAATTCATCTTCAGCAAACGAGGGAAGAGGTATACAATAGATCTATCAAAGTTCAGGAAAACATGAAGAGACTGTTCGACAAAAGAACCAAAGCTTCCAATTTCAAAATTGGTGACAAGGTTCTGAAGTGGGATTCAAGAAGAGAGGACAAAGGAAAGCATGGAAAGTTTGACAGTTTGTGGCAAGGTCCATATATCATCCAAGCCACTGTGGGTCCTAATGCATTTTTCTTGCAAGAACTTGATGCTATAGAGCTGTTTGGGGGTCCTGTCAATGGTAGGATGCTCAAACATTATTTCTGCCGATTTAAATTTCCAGTTTTACTTCCATTGTACATACCATTCCAAAAAAAAAAAAAAAAGGAGAGGTTTAGACATGCCCAAAACATGAACCTCAAAGACATAAAGGATTTGGTCCTAACATGCTCAAAATTAGGGCCAGCCATAAAGAAAAAGAAATATGCTCTCACATGCCCAAAACAAGAGCTGAAAAAGAAAAGGAAGTCACTCTAATATGCTTAAAACCTGAGTCACAAAGGAAGAAGGATGCTTCAAGAGTTCAGATATCGAGCCTTCAAAGTTTTGCTTCAAATTTTCTGCAAGTTTCAGTCCATGAGTAGTTTTGTCTTCATGTCATGGTCCATAGTAATCCAAACAGTCTAATCATGGCTTGGCTGTTTTTCAATTTCTGTTGTAGAATATAGGGAAGAAATCTGCTGGACAGTTTAATCCCCGCAGATAGTAGATTAGGTAGAGAAACATATGATACCAACAGTCTAATCTGGTCTCATGGAGCAATAAGGGTAGATGTAGAATAGGTTTATTTTTTGTTGAAAAAATAAATGATGTAAAGGGTCTGCTAGTTCAAATGCACCCTAGAAGAACAATGCTAGGATTGTAGGATGGGTAGGTAGACTGTTAGAGAATGCTTATGTTGATCTATCATATTTGTGGCAGCCGAAAATCAAAGAAGAAAGGTGGCTTAAGTAGCAGGCATCTGGCCTACACCAAAGATCAATTTCTGAATCCTTGACTCCTTCAAGAAGAGGCCATCCCCATGTGAAGCCACTATTAACCCCCCTATAAATTTTTGACAAGCAAACAGGGGCTAAATGTTTCTGAGCCTTCAAGGAATGCATTTCCTTTCAAAACACATCATCCTTGAAGCCTTTTGCATAGTTCCCTGCCTTTTTCTATTTCCCTTTGCTGTCATGAAGTCAATAAGCCTTGCTGAACGATAAACTTTTGCTCAAAAGGCCTTATTTCGCCCCTTATATCTCTGCAGAATTTCCCCACTTTATCTTTTTACCATTTTTCCCAAAGTCCCCTTTGTTCCCCCTAAATTCCCCCTTACTCTCCTAAATATTCCCAAAATCCCCTTTAAACCCCACTTTTATCCCTTGATTGGTTAATTTTCCCCTTTTCCCCCTTATCGTTTCCCTTTAAATGGCCTTAAAATCCATTAAAATGGGCCAAAACCCACTTTTGACTTTATATGAAGGCCTAAGCCCCTTTCCCGCTAGCCCCGACCACTTCCCCACATGTGCCCTTAGCCTAGGACCAATTCTTAAGCCTTAAGCGCTAATCACATCGGAAGACCAGAGCGAAACGTTAAATCGTGTGTAAACACCGAAAAGTTCTGATGTGATTGTTTTATTATACAAGTCCGCTGCTATTGTTCCGCACCGTTGACCTACCATAGATCGGACGGCCCGCACTAATCGCGAATGATCGCAATTGCAACACTTCTGTTAAGTCCTCCGATTGTGTGTGAGCCATTGATCTGGTCCCTAGAACCAACGGCCAACGCTCAATCACGCTCCCCTCCCATTCGCAATCGCAATTTCTAGACGCGCGACCCTTCGCATCCCCCGATTGCGATCTCCCGATTGCTCCTCCACCGTCGATCTGCCTCCAAATCGGGTGGTTGTCGCTTCATCACACCCCGCCAGTTGCCTCGCATTCCCTCTTCCGCATCCGCCGATCGCGATTCCCCGATCCCATCCTGAACGTCCATCCTCCCCTCGATCTGATGGTGATCGCTCACTCCGCCCAATCGCAATCGGAAGTTTCGATGTGTGCCACTCCCGTCCCCCCTCCGATTGTGATTTCCAAATTCAATCGCAGCCGTTCATCCGTATTTGAAATCAACGGTCAAGATTTGACCGCCCTTTACCTCGGGCTGGGTCCCACCTCATCCTGTTTCATTGCATTTCTACCCATTTCCTATTCATTTTGGGTTTTAACCTAAGTTCCATATTTGCGTTAAAGTCTTACATTGCACGTTTGTTTCATCTGTTTTCATATATCGTTCCGCTGCGTCGATCTCTGCCGTCCATCTTTGTCCCCTGACCGTGATCTAACGGTCTGTGCTGCATTCTACCACCAAACCCTATTGTTCATAATTTCCACCATTTCGTTACCATTGTTCAAGGAAAAGCCACCATTTCGTTACCATTGTTCAAGGAAAAGCCACCACTTCCATAGGCTTCCGAAGCATGCCTGCGCCACCACTACCTGGGTTTTGTAACAGGTTTATTTCATTGTGTAGATAGCACAGAGAGGTCATTTCAGCATCTACCAGTGGATCAACAGGAGTGATTCAGAGGGGGTTAAGGTTATTATTGATGTTATTAATGTTTGACCCCGCAATTCAAATGAAAGGTGCAGTTTGAAGACCAACGCACACGCAACAGTCTTATCTGCGTTCAATGCCAGCAAAACGTTTTCTCCAGACGTACACCATTCCTACAACACCCGCCATGCCTCCTCGAGCCCTTAAAACGAATGTTACGAACAGAGGCTTATTTAAGACTGTCAAAGCCGTAGTAATGGAGGTATGGAGAAGGCCTGTAGACTTTAATCCAATTCAGAAGGCAGCACAGAGTTCCAGACACCTAAAAAAACTCCAAAGAAATACCAGAGGTCAATCTTGGCCTGACAGAGTCTCCCAGATCATATTACAGAGTACATACAACGAAGCAGATTGCCATTAAGAAGAATGGGCTCGGACTCTTCCATCACTCTGTCTTAAATGGACACATTTAATTTGTATCTATCGCTATTATTCCCATTCTCCTATAAGAAATCGCCAAGAACATATTGTAAAGGTTGTTGTTGGGCCGTTGTGGTCCAGTTGCTGCTGTTGGGGTTAGAGGGATTCATGTGTGACTGTTAGAACAATCTTGGGAGGGAGTAGCAGAGTAGTTATTATGTAGTAGGCTGGGAGGAGGAGCTTGGATTGTATTTCAGCCATTGAGCTCCGATGTATATGAATGGTTTCGCATTAATTAATCAAAGCACATTTCACAGGATCCTGGTCTATTACTATTGGTGATGTTTTTCTAACTCTGTTTATTACATTTCCATATTGTTTCATTTTCTTCTAGGCTTGCATCAAAAATATGGCATAGGATTTACCCTTGTTAGGTACCATATGTCCCTGCTCTCCTTGCCTTCAATGTTTTCTGATAAATGTGTTATCTGAGAGTTTATTTCAGTTGATTTAACCAGTGTAGTGGATGGCATTGCCTACTAGCTGATGTATGAATTAAAAGAATTAGTTCTTAGATGTTCTTGTTGGGTTTAAACTGGAAGATTTGGGAATACTGGGGATTAGAGTTAGCCCTGTCCACTAGGATCCTTGCGCGATAAGCTGGCCTTTCTAAGATCCCTTTTGTTGAACTTATCTCTGTTTTTCCTTGGAGCACGCTAAAGCTGACCTGGAGTTAAATGACCTCTGGTCCAATCTATAAGCTGCCCCTTTGTCCTTCTTTCGAGAGTTGCCTATGAGTACGTCCAAGCAGGTCTAGAGTTAAATGACCTCTGACCTGATCTATAGACAGAAAATTGGGTAGCTTTCCTTCTCTCATTTTCAATCCTTAATGTTCTATCCCACCATCTAATCTAAATATCCTTTAGTATTAGATGAATTTCCCTTTGGAAGCCTTGGCTAGTTGTTGCATGTAATCACCTTTCATGACTCCATAGCCTAATGGATGGCACTTTCTTGACCTATCCTCCTTGCCGAAACATCCTATTGTTCTGTTCCTTTTCTCCCATTACTTTCTCAGTTCATGATCTCATGACCAACCCAGCAACCAACCAACCAAATCATTTTAAAACACCACTTTGTGCTTCATACCTAGCCTAATATCTCAATTCGAGCTTCAAAGATATATTATTCTTTGTGTTATTGGAGAGATCCCTCTCCGGGTCCAGGAGGGCTAGATCCTAGGTCCCAAAAGTGGTTCTAATGTTGTCTCATCTTTTGGTCTTGCCAATCTAGCCAAAACATGGGAACTCCAACATAATGGCAACTCCGCTGGGGACTTTCTGAGTATTTCACATCCTACTACATCACAAAGCCTCAGAAGACCTAGAATCTCTGGTCAGGTTGGTAGTGAAACACTTACACTTACACCCTTTTTACCTCTTGTGTGTTTTACCCAATACTCTTAGAGAGAGCCTAGAAAGGGCCAGGTAGCCTCCAGATCTCACGCTCTTCCAGAGGTGACATATCTGGTAAATGCCCTCCCAGTCAATCTCTGGTTAGAGTTTATGGTGTTTCGGGAAGACATCCTAGAAAAGGGACATCTCTAGTGCACTGTGGTGGATAGTGTACCCTTCAAAAAATTCCTAAACCTTCCACCTGGCGACTCCAATTTTTCATAAACATTTAAAGACTCCACTAGGAGACCAAACCCCCATAACAACATCAACCACGGTAGAAGTGACAAGCAGGGTTAAGCTACTGGGTCAGAAAACAACATTGTGGCTTCTAGAACCATTCATACAAGAGCTTACCCTAACCCAGACCCACCTGAAATAGTTGACAATCCTGAGAGCATCCTCAAGGGAGCTCCTACACCTAAAATATCAACTATTTCCAAACACATCTATAGAGCTAATTCTGCACCAGAAGATCTGACAACTCTCTCACATTTTCACCTTGACTTAGACCAACCAAACAACTTATCTAGAACTAGGTCATTCAGTAGCTTAGACCAGCTAGACTCTAAGCTTCCTGATTCACCACAGCAAGGTGGCAGACACCTTGGGAATAGACAGACCCCTCGATCTATAGCTCCTGATTTACATTTCATACAAAACTTGGGGCTCAGTCACCCTAGGTCTTCTCATCAGTCCTCTGCTGGTCATAGTATCCATGTCATTCATACACTTGTTGCCCAAGCCAACCATTTAAGTCATCAAAACATCATCATGGTAGCTTGGTATGCACCTCTGGTTATACGTCAGCCTCTAGTACCCTTACCTAATGATTATCAGTCAAAAATCCCACACTTCACTACAAAGGAATCCATCACAGCCCAACAACACGTAGATAAAATGGAAGATTCTTTTGACTACATGGAAATTGATGATGATACTATCAAAATGAGGATCTTTGCCCAAAGCTTAGGGGGTGATGTGAAGAAATGGTTTAAGGGCCTGCCTCCAGGTAGCATCAATGATCTTCTGGGCTTGTATCAGACTTTCATAAACAAATGGGAAACTAGGGCAAACCCTCGCCGGCTCCTGGCAGAATACATGACCCTTAAAAGAAACATAGGAGAGAGTGTTCATGATTACACAAAAAGATTCAATAGCATTTATAATGCTCTCCCTCCACATATGAAACCTCCACAAGGCATGGCCCTAGCAAAATACCCTGAGGGTTTTGATGCTGACATGGCCTACGAGCTTAGAGATAAGGAATACAACACATTGGAGGAAATGCAGAAAGGAGCAATGAATATAGAAGCCAACCTGATTGAGAAAAGAGCAAGGCTAAAATTCGAGAGAAGGGTAACATATAGAGATGACAATGTAGCTTCCACATCTGACCAAAATTATGATAAGCTGTCTAAAAATGTGGAAAGGTTACAAGAAATGATGGAAAAAATGGTTGTCACAGTCAATAATCAAAACAGAAACCAAAATCAGAACCAGAACTTTAGGAGAAACAATAACACTCCCAACAGACAAAAAGAATCAGATCAACAAGTTATTCCCCCATTCCAAAACTTTCTTGATGAAGATGAGGGAATCATAGAAGAGTCTGAAGGGAATGAAATAAACATGTTCAAAAGATAAGATTCAATCCATAATTGTTATTCAGAAGAAGATCAGCCTTCACCCTCTGGTTGGGAAGAGGAATGGTTGGAATCTGAAGATTACAGATTAGGATTTGAAAATGCCATGATGTAGGTCAGAGAAAAATATGAAATTAGGAGCAAAAAGAGTCAAGAAACTACCAAACCCAAAGCTTCTGAGACTACCATCAAAAAGAGGCCTGCGAAAAATTCTAAAGTTACTACTGAAACCAACAAATCTACAGCTGAGAGTTCTGGAAAGAATAGAGAGAAAGACAACCAAAACACTAATGCACAAGGTAAACCAGCTAGCAGCACTAGCACTACAGTTAGTGCTCCTGATAAAAATATCACAAACACTATACATAATGAGGATCTACCCACTGATTCAGCCACTAAGGCAGTGGCAAATAAAATGGAGATGAGCACTCCAAAGAGTCAGTCCACTTTCAATTTGGAAAGTGAGATTGCAAGAATTAAAATCTCTGTCCCACTTTTTGAGCTGGCCACCCAGGATGTATATAAAGGCCAGATTTTGAGAGCTTTGAACTTAGGTGAGAATGGTGACTCTGTCAATCTGAAGGACGATCAACCTGCCCTTTTGTTTGGTCCCAAGATAGAGGGGCAGTTTTAGGAAGGGGTAGTTCCGCCTTTCTATATCAGTCTCAACATTCATGACAAGATCCTGCACAACGCAATGCATGATTCTGGAGCATCGCACAACCTAATGCCTAAGGTAGTCATGGAAAGGCTAGGTCTAGAGATAACCCGCCCTTACAAAGATCTCTATTCATTTGATTCCAACAGAGTAAAATGCCTTGGCTTAATTAAAGGCTTATGTGTGAGTTTGACCCAAATCCCAGCTAAATGCATGGTCATGGATGTTGTTGTGGCAGATGTGCCACCCAATTATGGCATGTTATTATCGAGATCATGGGGAGCCAAACTGCAAGGAACAATGCAGATGGATGGCTCATATGCCACTGTCCCTATATTTGGCCAACTTAGAAGACTGTATAGGGAGTCCCAAATGAAATTCCTACTCAGTAGCCCCGAGAAGCCCAAAAACTCCCCTTTATACTCTGTGCATACAGATCTGGATTCATTCATCCTGTACAATGACCAATCCGTAGGAGAACCAGGATCAGAAAACAAAGTAGCAAACAATGACGCTGAGCCCATGGTCTTTAACATAATGGCTACCCTAGACTTAGAATGAAATGATGAAGAAAACCATGGGGAGGATACTGAAAACGAAACTCTGAGTGAAACAGAAACAGAAAAAGAACAGCAACCTGTCCACCTCCCTCAATCCCAAACCCACTATGAACAGCTGAATGATTCACAAACCAGAACCGAACCCACCCCGCAACATAATGGCGAACCCCTGTGCGAGATGAATTTTGATGGGTCTTGTACTAGGAAAAACGCTGGAGCAGGGGTGTGGTTACGTAACACAGAAGGTAATTACGTAGAGAGTCATGCTGTCAATTTGCATTTCAAATGTACAAACAACATTGCAGAGTATGAGGCTCTTATCCTTGGTCTGAATCTGTTGAAAAAATTAGGAGCCCACAGGATAACTGTGCGAGGTTACTCAGAGTTGGTTATCAAACAAGTGAATGGTGAATACGCAGCAAAACACCCTAGATTGAGGGCATATAGGAATGACGCCATGGACATACTAAAAACATTTGTAGAATACGAATTGGTGTTTTTCCCTAGGAGTCAAAATGTTATTGCTAACGGATTAGCTTGTCTAGCTAGTTCACATCCTAAGACTCCCCCTGACCAACAAATCATCATTCAGACCAAGTTTAGACCTGCAGTGCCAGACAACGAAAAATACTGGTAGGTCTTTGAAGGAGATAAACAGATTGAAGATTTTCTGGTGGGCAGAAATGAGTTTGAATTTTCTGATTCAGACTCAAAATTTGATGACAGCTGCCCAAGTGAGGATCCCCCAGATGAACAGGAAACACCCTGAAACATAGAGATAAACACCTTGAATGAAGAAACTAGAATTCCAACCGAAAAATGTGAAAACACAGATTGCGAAGAGATAGAGGTGTTGTAGGCCAAAGATCAGAATATACCCAGAGGCCTGGCACCCTTAGAAGACGTTTTTGACTTTGATGATGTAGCAAAAAATCCTACTATAGAACATGCAGACTTTGATGTGGAAGAATGCAACATAGGCGCTGAAGATAAACCCAAGATGATTAAACTGGCTAATTCTTTACCTGCAGACATGAAGAAAAAATACATTGACCTGTTTAAGGAATTCATTGATGTGTTTAGATGGAGCTATGAAGACTTAAAGGCCTACGACACCAACATCATACAACACAAGATACCCTTGATGGAAAATCAGAAGCCTTTCAGACAAAAACTCTGCAGAATTAATCCAAAACAATTACCTGTAGTTGAAAAGGAGATTAAAAAGATGTATGAGGCAGGCATAATAGTTCCTGTAAGGTTCTCTGATTGGGTATCGAATTTAGTGGCTGTGAGAAATAAAACAGGGGAAATCAGATTGTGTATAGACTTCAGAGATCTTAATAGAGCCTCACTGAAAGATAATTAACCTTTGCCTAGAATGGAACACATCCTATAGAAAATAGTGGGCTCTAAGAGAATCTCCCTGCTAGATGGCTTTTCAGGTTATAACCAAGTGTTAGTACTCCCAGAATATCAACTCAAAACAACTTTCACCACTCCATGGGGCACCTTCATGTATGTGAAAATGCCTTTTGGATTGATGAATACTGGAGTAACCTTCCAGAGAGCAATGGATATAGCTTTCTCAGACAAGATAGGGCACTTCATAATTATCTACTTGGATGACTTGATGTTCTATTATAAAACCGAGGAAGAACACCTCAATCATCTGAGGAAGGTTTTCGAAAAATTTAGAAGGTATGGTCTGTGATTAAATCCTAAGAAAACTGTTTTTGGGCTGCAAGAAGGTAAACTTCTTGGCCACATTGTATCTGAGAAAGGGATTAGGATAGACCCATAGAGAGTTGAGGGGATACTTCAGATCACACAGCCAAGGAACATCAAAGAATTACAGTCCTTCATTGGCAAGATTAACTTCCTTAGGAGGTCTATCCCAAACTTAGCGGAACACCTTAGGACTATGACCAACATGCTGAAAAAGGGTATGGGAGTTAAATGGACTGTGGGAGCTAAAAAATCGTTTGAATCTGTAAAACTTGCACTTACTCAAGCTCCTATTCTGATTAGCCCTGACTTCTTGAGGGACTTCATGATATTCTCATTTTCCTCTGAGCACACAATAGCTGCAGTCTTGCTACAGAAAAATTCAAAAGGTAATGAACAGCCTATAGTTTTTTTCAGCAAAGAACTCAGAGATGCACCCTTGAAATACAACATAATGGAAAAACAGGCCTACACTCTGTTCAAGGCCTTAAAAGACTTTAGGGTGTACATTTTGCATTCCCACACCATAGCCTATGTGCCCAGCATAGTGGTCAAAGATATCCTGTCCCAAGACCCTGATGGGAAAAGGGGCAAATGGATTGCTACAATCTTGGAATACGACCTTGAAATAAAACCCACCAAGCTGATCAAAGGTCAAGGCCTGGCCCAATTAATGGTTGAATCCAATTTGCAGGCCCTTCATATTAACATGATAAATGCCTTAGATGAGCAGGAAGGATTTCCCAACCCCACTGTTGAGGAGAAGTTTTAGAACTCTCCTTGGTACTATGATATCCTTTACGTGCTCACAAATCTTAATGCTCCTCTAGAACTGTCCAAAACCAAGGCCAGATTCATGAAACTAAAAGCTAGAAACTACTACATTTTGAATGAAAATCTATACTGGAAAAATCCAAATGGCTTATTGTTGAAATGCTTACCTGAACCTGAAGCTGAAAGAATTAAATAGGAATTCCATGCCGGGGAGTGTGGAGGCCACCTGAGTTGGAAAGCCACTGCAAACAAGATACTCAGGGCTAGCTATTATTGGCCCACACTCTTCAATGATGTCCATAAAATGGTAACTGCCTGTCATAAATGCCAAATATTTGAAGGCAGAAGAAAGCTCCTCCCCCTCCCTTTACAACCCATCACTGTGGAAGGTCCTTTCATGCAATGGGGCCTAGATTTCATAGGGGAAATTCATCCTCCTTCTGCTGGACAACACAAATGGATCCTGACCGCCACAGACTACTTTACTAAGTGGATAGAGGCCATACCTACTAGGAATGCCATAGATTCAGTCATCATTAGGTTACTAGAAGGTCATATCCTCTCTCGTTTTGGTTGCCCAAGGAAAATAATCACCGATAATGCAGCTGCTTTTGGATCCAAGAAAATGATTGATTTTTGTCACAGGTATGGAATAACACTCGGTCATTCAACTGCCTATTACCCTCAAGGTAATGGCCTAGCTGAATCATCTAATAAAATCTTGGTGATCATCATCAAGAAGCTATTGGAAGAGAACAAGAAATCATGGCACAACAAGTTGGTACATGCTTTGTGGCTTGACAAGCTTACAACGAAGAAATCTATTGGCATGTCACCATTCCAGCTGGTTTATGGGACAGAAGCAGTCTTCCCCACGAGTCTTGGGATACCAGTGATCAGGTTAGTTCAGGAGATACAATTAGAAGAAGACAGTATGGTGAGGAGAATAAGTGAGATAATTCAACTTCAGCAAACGAGGGAAGAGGTATACAACAGATCTGTTAAATTTTAGGAAAACATGAAGAGATTGTTCGAAAAAAGAACCAAAGCTTCCGATTTCAAAATTGGTGACAAGGTTCTGAAGTGGGATTCAAGAAGAGAGGACAAAGGAAAGCATGGAAAGTTTGACAGTTTGTGGCAAGGTCCATATATCATCCAAGCAACTGTGGGTCCTAATGCATTTTTCTTGCAAGAACTTGATGCTACAGAGCTGTTTGGGGGTCCTGTCAGTGGCAGGATGCTCAAACATTATTTCTACTCATTTAAATTTCCAGTTTTACTTCCATTGTACATACCATTCCAAAAAGAAAAAGAAAAATAAGAGGTTCAGACATGCCCAAAACATGAACCTCAAAGACACAAAGGAGCTGGTCCTAACATGCTCAAAATCAGGGCCGGCCATAAAGAAAAAGAAATCAACTCTCACATGCCCAAAACCAGAGCTGAAACAGAAAAGGAAGTGACTCTAATATGCTTAAAACTTGAGTCACAAAGGAAGAAGGATGCTTCAAGAGTTCAGATTTCGAGCCTTCAAAGTTTTGCTTCAAATTTTCTGCAAGTTTTAGTCCATGAACAGTTTTATCTTCATGTCATGGTCCACAACAAGCCAGACAGTCTAATCCTAGCTTGGCTATTTTTCGATTTCTGTCGTAGAATATAGAGAAGAAATCTGCTGGATAGTTTAATCCCTGCAGATAGTAGATTAGGTAGAGAAACATATGAGACCAACAGTCTAATCTGGTCTCATGGAGCAATAAGTGTAGATGTATAATAGGTTTATTTTCTGTTGAAAAAATAAATGATGTAAAGGGTCTACTAGTTCAAATGCGCGCTAGAAGAACAATGCTAGGATTGTAGGATGGGTAGGTAGACTATTAGAGAATGCTTCTACTGATCTATCATATTTGTGGCAGCCGAAAATCAAAGAAGAAAGGTGGCTTAAGCAGCAGGCATCTGGCCTACACCAAAGATCAATTTCTGAATTCTTGACTCCTTCAAGAAGAAGCCATCCCCATGTGGAGTCACTGTTAACCCCCTATAAATTTTTGACAAGAAAAAACGGGGCTAAATGTTTTTGAGCGTTCAAGGAATGCATTTTCTTTGAAAACACATCATCCTTGAAGCCTTTTGCATAGTTCCCTACCTTTGTCTATTTCCCTTTGTTGTCATGAAGTCAATAAGCCTTGCTGAACGATAAAGTTTTGCTCAAAAGGCCTTATTTCGCCCCTTATATCTCTGCAGAATTCCCCCACTTTATCTTTTTTCCCTTTTTCCCAAAGTCCCCTTTGTTCCCCCTAAATTCCCCCTTATCGTTTCCCTTTAAATGGCCTTAAAATCCATTAAAATGGGCCAAAACCCACTTTTGACTTTATATTAAGTTCTAAGCCCCTTTCCCGCTAGCCCCGACCACTTCCGCACATGTTCCCTTAGCCTAGGACCAACGCTTAAGCCTTAAGCACTAATCGCATCGAAAGACCAGAGTGAAACGTTAAATCCTGTGTAAACACCGAAAAGTTCCGATGCGATTGTTTTATTATACAAGTCCGCCGCTATTGTTCCGCACCGTTGACCTACCATAGATCGGACGGCCTATGATAATCGTGAATGATCACAATCACAACACTTCTGTTAAGTCCTTCGATTTCTTGTCCTCTCCGATTGGGTGTGAGCCGTTGATCTGGTCCCCAGATCCAACGGCCAACGCTCAATCGCGCTCCCCGCCCATTCGCAATCGAAATTTCTAGACGCGCGACCCTTCGCATCCCCCGATTGCGATCTCCCGATTGCTCCTCCGTCGTCGATCTGCCTCCAAATCGGTTGGTTGGCGCTTCATCGCACCCCGCCAGTCGCCTCGCATTCCCTCTTCCGCATCTGCCGATCGTGATTCCCCAATCCCATCCTGACCGTTCATCCTCCCCTCGATCCGACGGTCATCACTCACTCTGCCCAATCGCAATCGGAAGTTTCAATGTGTGCCACTCTTGTCCACCCTCCGATTATGATTTCCAGATTCAATCACAGTCGTTCATCCGTATTTGAAATCAACAGTCAAGATTTTACCGCCCTCCGGCTCCAGCTGGATCCCACCTCGTCTTGTTTCATTGCTTTTCTACCCATTTCCTATGCATTTTGGCTTTTAACCTAAGTTCCATATTTGCATTGAAGTTTTACATTGCATGTTCATTTCGTTCATTTTCATATATCGTTTCGCTGCGTCGATCTCCACCGTCGAGCTTTGTCCCCTGACTGTGATCTAACGGTCTGCGCTGCATTCTACGACCAAACCCTATTGTTCATAATTTCCACCATTTCATTACCATTGTTCAAGGAAAATCCACCGCTTCCACAGGCTTCCGAAGCATGCCTGCACCACCACTGCCCGGGTTTTGTAACAGGTTTATTTCATTGTGCAGATAGCACAGAGTGGCCATTTCAGCATCTACCAGTGGATCAGCAGGAGTGATTCAGAGGGGGTTAAGGTTATTATTGATGTTATTAATGTTTGACCCCACAATTCAAATGAAAGGCGCATTTTGAAGACCAACGCACACACAAAAGTCTTATCTGCGTTCAATGCCAGCAAAACGTTTTCTCCAGGCGTACACCATTCCTACAGCTCCCGCCATGCCTCCTCGAGCCCTTAAAATGAATGTTACGAACAGAGGCTTATTTAAGACTGTCAAAGCCGTAGTAATGGAGGTATGGAGAAGGCCTACAGACTTTAATCCAATTCAGAAGGCAGCGCAGAGTTCCAGACACCTAAAAAAACTCCAAAGAAATACCAGAGGTCAATCTTGGCTTGACAGAGTCTCCCAGAGCATATTACAGAGTACATACAGTGAAGCAGATTTCCATTAAGCAGAATGGGCTTGGAATCTTCCATCACTCTATCTTAAATGGAAACATTTAATTTTTATCTACCCCTGTTATTCCCATTCTCCTATAAGAAATCCCCGATAACATATTGTAAAGGTTGTTGTTGGGCCGTTGTGGTCCAGTTGCTGCTATTGGAGTTAGAGGGATTCATGTGTGACTGTTAGAACAGTCTTGGGATGGAGTAGCAGATTAGTTATTATGTAGTAGGCTTCGAGGAGAAGTTTGGATTATATTTCAGCCATTGAGCTCTGATGTATATGAATGGTTTCGCATGAATTAATCAAAGCACATTTCACAGGATCCTGGTCTATTACTATTGGTGATGTTTTTCTAACTCTGTCTATTACATTTCCATATTGTTTCATTTTCTTCTGGGCTTGCATCAGAAATATGGCATAGGATTTACCCTTGTTAGGTACCCTATGTCCCTGCTCTCCTTGCCTTCAATGTTTTCTGCTAAATGTGTTATCTGAGAGTTGATTTTAGTTGATTTAACCAGTGTAGTGGATGTCATTGCCTACTAGCTGATGTATGAATTAAATGAATCAATTCTTATATGTTCTTGTTGGGTTTAAGCTGGAAGATTTGGGAATACTGGGGATTAGAGTTAGCCCTGTCCACTAGGATCCTTGTGCGATCAGCTAGCCTTTCTAAGATCCCTTCTGTTGAACTTATCTCTGTTTTTCCTTGGAGCACGCTAAAGCTGACCTGGAGTTAAATGACCTCTGGTTCGATCTATAAGCTTCCCCTTTGTCCTTGTTTCGAGAGTTTCCTATGAGTATGTCCAAGCAGGTCTGGAGTTAAATGACCTCTGACCTGATCTATAGACAGAAAATTGGGTAGCTTTCCTTCTCTCATTTTCAATCCTTAATGTTCCATCTCACCATCTAATCTAAAGATCCTTTAGTATTAGATGACTTTCCCTTTGGAAGCCTTGGCTATTTGTTGCATGTAATCACCTTTCATGACTCCATAGCCCAATGGATGGCACTTTCTTGACCTATCCTCCTTGCTGAAACATCCAGCTGTTCTATTCCTTTTCTCCCATTACTTTTTTAGTTCATGATCTCATGACCAACCCAGCAACCAACCAACCAAATCATTTTAAAACACCCCTTTGTGCTTCATACCTAGCCTAATATCTCAATTCAAGCTTCAAAAATATATTATTCTTTGTGTTATTGGAGAGATCCCTCTCCGGGTCCAGGAGGGCTAGATCGTAGGGCCCAAAAGTGGTTCTGATGTTGTCTCATCTTTTGGTCTTGCTAATCTAGCCAAAACATGGGAACTCCAACATTTTCCACAACCTCCTATCATGGCAACATGGTATTCTCCCCTAGTCCTTCCTTTAAC
Organism: Pinus albicaulis; assembly: GCA_034641835.2. Taxonomy (NCBI): domain Eukaryota; kingdom Viridiplantae; phylum Streptophyta; class Pinopsida; order Pinales; family Pinaceae; genus Pinus; species Pinus albicaulis. The sequence goes on from JAXQQM020092155.1 coordinate 370,334, forward strand.
TTTAGTCAATCTAGCACAAAACTATCAGTCCAAGATTCCATTATATGATGCTAGTGGTGCTACTACTGCTTCACAACATGTGGACAAGATGAATGACTATTTTGATATAAATGAGATAGAGGATGAAACTGTCAAACTCAGATTGTTTACTCAAATTTTAGGGGGAGAAGCAAGAAAATGGTTCAAAGGCTTAACCCCTAATAGTATTAATGACCTCAAAGCTCTCCATCAGTCATTCCTAAACAAATGGGAAGTCAGAAAAAACCCTCTCCAAATACTGTCAGATTACAAAAACCTCAAGAGAAACACTAGGGAAAGTGTTCAAAATTATTCCACTAGATTCAATAATGTTTATAATGCACTACCCCCAGATTTGAAACCTCCACAAGGCTCAGATTTAGCCAAATTTCCTGAAGGATTTCATCCTGAAATGGTATATCAGCTAAGAGAAAGAGATCTCTTGACTTTGGAAGACATGCAAAAGGGAGCTCTTGCTCTGGAAGTTAATCTGATTAAGAAAAGAGCTAGGATGAGGAATGAAAAGAAAGTATCATTTAGGGAGGAAATTGCACCTTTGACATATAGCTCAAAAATGGAGAGAATGATGGAGGAAATGATGAAGAAGATGAGCATACTTGAGAGAGAAAAATCTAGAGAAAATCAATAAGCTCCATAGAATAGAAATCAATCTCAAAATCAGAATCAGAACTTTAGGAGAAATCAACCTCAAAATAGACAAAGAGAGGATGATCAACAAATCAGACCTCCTTTCCAGGAAAATTATGTAAATGAGGATGAATAATCAAATGAACAAATATAGGATGACAACATAAACATGCTGGGAGTAAACAATGAGGATTCCGATTTCCTCCATGAAAGAAGACAAGGTCTATATACACCCTATGATGATAGAAGAACAGAAACTGATTTTTATGAAAAAGACTATTAAAATTCCATCATAGGATCACCTAAACAATATCACTTGAGAAGTAAAAAGAATCAAGAAACTCCTAGAAACAAAACCTCTGATAAATCTTCCAAAATCATCCCTGAAAATGTTTCCAAAAAACAACAGAAATTCATAAAACAGTGGCTGTAAATTTTGATTTAAACAAAGGTAAAAACACCCAAGCCAATGAAAAATAGAGTGTTAACCCCAGCAGCACTAGCATCTCAGCTAATGCTCTTGAAAAAACCATTTTAACTACTGTAAATACTAAAAATCATCAAGCTGATTTTGCTGAACAAGGAGTGACTAACAAGGTTGAATCAAACATTTTAAAAAATCAAATTCCTTTTAGGCTAGAGAATGAAATTTCTAAAATCAAAATCTCTATCCCACTTACTGAGTTAGTCACTCAAAATGTATATAGAGGTCAAATTCTGAAATATTTGAACATAGAAGATGTTCATGACACAATTAACTTAAATGATGATACCCTAGAGCTCATTTTGGGACCAAAAATTGAAGGAAATTTTCAAGAAGGAACTACCCCTCCATTTTACATCATTTTGAACATCCATGAGAATATTTTGCATAATTCCATGCTTGATTCTGGAGCATCACACAACCTCATGCCCAAGGTAATAATGGAAAGATTAAGCTTAGAGGTAACTAGAACCTACAAAGATTTATATTCCTTTGATTCAAGTAGGGTAAGATTCCTAGGCCTAATAAAGGATCTGTGTGTTAACTTAGCCCAAATACCAGCCAAGAGCTTAGTGATGGACATTATAGCGGCTAATATAACCCCCAAATATGGAATGCTGCTTTCAAGGTCATGGGGTGCTAAGTTACAAGGCACTATGCAGATGGACACGACTTATGCCACTATCTCTGCCTTTAGTCAACCTAGAAGGCTCTATAGGGAAACACACATGAAATATATGGTGAGTAGCCAAGAAAGACCAGAAAATTATCCTCTTTATTTCATGCACACTGACCTTGACTCATTCATTATTTACAATGATGATATTCCTAATGACAAGAGTCAGTCAATAACATACTAGCCAATGTTGTAATCACTTCACATTCAAACATAGTTACAGCCATAGATGAGGATGAAAATAAAGAGAAAAACAAAAGGCAGTTTGCTGATTCAAAAATTTACAGCAAGCAGATCACAGGTTTTAAGGGTCAAAACAATCATAAAAATAATGCAGATCATGGAGGTCAAAGCATAAAACCTCAAAACATGGAACATCTTGAGGAAGAAAACAAAATTCAGCATAGTACAGTCCTGCAAAAACAACACAGTGAGAGATTAGGAAGACAAAACAAAATGGACAACAATGAAATAAATGACAAATCTGAAAACAGTCCTCTTTGGAGCATGAATTTTGATGGGTCTTAAACTAAAAATGATGCAGGAGCTGGCATATGGTTACACAACATTGAAAACAATCATGCTGAGGGGCATTCCTATAGATTAAGCTTTCAATGTAAAAACAACATAGCTAAGTATGAAGCTCTCCTTTTAGGCCTGCATTTATTGAAAAAACTAGGGGCCAAAAGAATAAAAGTCCATGGAGATTTAGAGTTGATAATTAGACAAGTAAATGGGGAGTACAGTGCTAAACATCCCAGACTTAGAGCCTATAGAGATGATGCCATGAAATTGTTAAAAACATATGATGAATTCCAACTTATCTTTGTCCCAACAAAACCAAAATTTCCTTGCCAATGGTTTAGTCTTTGCTGCTAGAAATTGTCTAACACCTTATGAAACCAAGCAATGCACCACCCAAGTCAAATTTAGACCAACTGTCCCAGATAATGAAAGATATTGGAAAGTTTTTGATGGAGATAAACAAATAGAAGAATTCCTACAGTCTAAAAATGAATTTGAAACACCACACTTAGATTTAGATTATGATGAAGACTATCCTACTGAAGAATACCCCCTTACTGAAGAAGAAAAGTCTCAAGAGATTGCTGAAATAAATCTGTTAACTGATGAACCCACACACATGATAGAAAATAGCACAAATTTACAAAATGAAGACTTAGAAGTGTTGCAAACTAAAGACCAAAGCTTTCCAAAAGGGTAGGTCCCTTTAGAGGAATTGTTTGACTTGACTGATGTGGCCAAAAAGCCAAAACTGGAACCTATTGAGACTGAAGTGGAAGAATGCAAAATAGGCAGTGAGGAAAAGCCCAAAATGATCAAACTATCTAAAACACTACCAGCTCATATCAAAATGAAATATATTGACCTTTTTAAAGAATTTTCTGATGTTTTTGCATGGAGCTATGAAGATCTAAAATCATATGATACAGAAATAATTCAGCATAAGATACCCCTCAAAGAAAAATAGAAACCTTTTAAATAGAAATTGTGCAGAATCAACTCTGTTCAATTACCTCTGGTAGAGAAAGAAATTAAAAAAATGTATGATGCTAGAATTATAGTCCTTGTTAGATACTCAGAGTGGGTGTCTAATCTTGTATCAATTAGGAAGAAAATAGGAGAGATAAGGCTCTGCATTGATTTTAGAAACTTAAACAAAGCCTCACTGAAGGACAACTATCCTTTTCCCAAAATGGATCATATCTTACAAAAGGTAGTTGGTTCTAAAAGAATTTCTTTGCTAGATGGCTTTTCAAGTTACAATCAAATTCTGGTACATCCTGATGATCAACTTAAAACAGCCTTTACTACACCTTGGGGTACTTTCATATATTTTAAAATGCCCTTTGGTTTAATGAATGTTGGTGCCACATTCCAGAGAGCCATGGATATAGCATTGTCAGAAGAAATAGGTTACTTCATTGTGATTTACCTTGATGATATAATTTTTTATTCTAAAACAGATGAAAAACACCTAATACACTTGAGAAAAGTATTTGAGAAATGTAGAAAATTTGGGTTATCTTTAAATCCAAAAAAAACACTGTTTGGTCTCTAGGAAGGCAAACTTCTTGGGCATATCGTATCAGAAGAAGGAATAAGGATAGACCCAAAGAGGATTGATGGTATTTTGCAAATCAGCCATCCCAGAAACATCAAGGAACTTCAATCTTTCATTGGAAATATTCATTTCTTGAGAAGGTTCATACCCAATTTAGCTAAACTCCTTAGAAACATAACAAATATGCGTAAAAAAGGAGTTAAATGGACCTTGGAAGCAAAGAAATCATTTGAACCGGTAAAACAAGCACTTACCAAAATGCCAGTTCTTACTAGTCCTGATTTTTCCAAATTTTTCTTCATTTTTTCATTTGCATCAGAACACACAGTAGTTGCTGTCCTATTACAAAAGAACTTGAATGGACAAGAGCAACCCATTGCATTTTTCAGCAAGGCATTGAGAGATGCACCTCTGAAGTACAACATAATGGAAAAACAAGCCTTTGCCTTGGTCAAAGCCTTAAAATACTTCGGAGTTTACATTTTACATTCCCACATCATAGCATTTGTGCCTCATTCAGTTGTGAAATACATTTTGACCCACGATCTAGATGGCAAAAGAGGAAAGTGGATTGCTGTAATTTTAGAGTATTACTTAGAAATCAAGCCCACTAAGCTCTTAAAAGGTCAAGGACTAGAAAAACTTATGGTTGAATCCAACTTTCAAGCTCTTGATATAAACATGTTTAATGCATTAGATGAACAGGAGGAGTTTTCAGCTCCAATTATTGAAGATAATTTTTTGAATTCATCTTGGTATGCTGACATTTTCTATGTTTTGCTCAATCTTAATGTTCCTCCTGGTTTGTCTAAAACAAAGGCAAGATTCTTAAAGTTTAAAGTTGTAAATTACTGCATTCTAAATAAATGTTTATATTGGAAAAATGCTAGTGTATTATTGCTTAAATGCTTGCCTGAGAAAGATGCAAATAAAATCAAGCACGAGTTTCATGAAGGAGAATGTGGAGGCCACCTCTACTGGAAGTCAACTGGTAATAAAATCCTTAGAGCTAGTTAGCAGTGGTCCAATCTCTTTCAAGATGTCCATAAAATGATTATTTCCTATCACAAATGCCAAATCTTTGAAGGCAAAAGAAAGCTTCTTCCCTTACCTCTGCAACCAATCACTGTTGAAGCTCCTTTTCAACAGTGGGGTCTAAACTTCATTGGGGAAATCCATCCTCCCTCATCTTCCCAACATAGATGGATCCTCACAGAAACAGACTATTTTACCAAGTGGATAGAAGCCATCCCATCTAGGAATGCCACAGATTCAGTCATCATTTCATTCCTTTAAAACCATATACTGTCTAGATTTGGTTGTCCTAGAAAGATCATACCTGATAATGCTACTGCATTCGGGTCTAAAAATATGGTATAATTCTGTCATAAATATAAAATTATATTGGGTCATTCTATAGCATATTACCCTCAAGGTAGTGGGTTGGTAGAATCATCAAATAAAAGTTTGGTAAACATTATCAAGAAATTGCTAGAAGATAACAAGAAATCATGGCACAGTAAGCTAGTAAATGCATTATGGGCAGACAGATTGACAGTCAAAATGTCAATTGGGTTGTCTCCTTATCAGCTAGTTTATGGAACTGATACAATATTTCCAACTAGTTTAGGAGTGCTAGTCATGAAGCAGATCCAAGAAGTGTGGTCTGAAGATGATGATATGACAAGAAGAATAAATCAGACTATACATCTGCAACAAACCAGGGAAGAAGTATACATCAGAGCACAACAACTACAAGAAAATATCAAGAAGATTTTTGAAAAAAGAACCAAGGAAAGTGATTTCAAGATTGGTGATAAAGTTTTGAAATGGGATTCAAGAAAAGAAGATAAGGGAAAACATGGAAAATTTGATAAATTATGGCAAAGCCCTTATCTTATCCAATCTGATATTGGAAACAATGCATTTTTTCTGCAAGAATTGGATGGATTTGAATACTTTGGAGGTCCTGTCAATGGCAGGGTTCTCAAAAATTATTTCTGTTAACCGATATTTTTAGTTTCAAAGCTTCTATTCATTGTATATAACACTACTTTTGAATTTGAAAAAATAAAAATACAAAAAACAATAAAAAGAGAAAAAGAGGGCAGACATAAAAGGAAGGTACAACCCCATACCAAAAAAAGAAAGGAAAAATTTGAAAGTGTGCAAGCTTAAATGCCACTACCAAAAACAGTACTGCTTTTTTTAGTCATACAGCTTAATCATGACTAAGATAGATTTCAATTTTCTACTAATAGATTAGTGAAGAAGATTTGCCAAACTGTTCAATCTTGGCTTATCAGTAGAATAGATTAGGATAGAAAAACAATGGTTCAAACAAACTGAAAACCTAAACCTGTTAGATTGATGAAGAATTGGTTCTAATATGCTCAAAATCTGAACCAGGAAAAGAAGAAGACAACCCTAAAAAGATCAAAAGAAAAGCTAAAGAAAGAATGAAGGATGTCTTTTATTTTTCAGATCTTAAGCCTTCACAGTTTTGTTTTAAATTTATGCAAATAAAGTCTATGTGCAGCTTGTACATACAGCCATAGACATCATGGAAAATCAAACAATCTAATCCTGATTTGACCATGTTTAAATTTCAGTTTTAGAAGATAGAGAATAAAATTTGTCAGACAGTTTAACCTTGGAAGATAATAGCTTAGGTAGAGAATTTATGAGTTCAACTGCTTAATCTGAACTCATGGAAGAAATAGGGATAGATTTAGACTAGCTTCCTACTTTCAATAAAAGAATAAAATATTGATGTTAAAGGTTTGCAAGTCCAAGTGCACCTTATGAAGAAAAAATGTTAGGAAAAGTAGACTGTGTAGGTAGAATGTTTCGGTGAAATTTTTTTGCTGATATAAAGTATTGATCATCTTTATAAGAAGCATGATCAAAGAAGAAGGTTGTCAATGGATAAAGGCACAGGTCTACGTCCCAGAGATTTATTTATGAAGTTCTTGACACCTCCAAGGAGCTGCCATCACCAAGTAGAGCCACTGTTAGCCATCATTAAATTTTTTTCATAGCAAATGATGGCTAAAACAGGTCTTAAAGCCTTCAAGAGATTATTTTCATAGAAAATTTCTCATTCTTGAAGCCTTTTGATGCTTTCTGACTTAAGAATGATCTTCACTACTATTTCCTTGAAGAAATTCACCAAGAAAGCCTGTTGTTCCTTAAAAAGTGTTGTTCCTTAGCAGTGTTTTTCCCTAGCCTGTTGTTCCCTATTTTCGTTCCTTAGCCTATTGTTCCTTAAAAAAATTTTTTCTTAATAGTGTTGTTCCCTAGCAGTGCTGTTCCTTATTGTTGTTCCCTTCAAAAGCCTGTTGTTCCCTTTGAAAAATTTTTTCTAAAAAGAAAAAACCCCTTGTTCCCTTTCATTTACTCTCCATTCCCTCAAAAAATCCTTTTAAACCATGAAATCTCTTTTAATGGTTTAAAACCCTTCTTTTTCACTCTATCAGAACTTAGAAAAACCTTAAAAAACCCATGAAAACCCTTTTTTTTGCCTAAATGCGCCCTTTTATTAAACAAGCAGGCTTTAGCCCCTTTTGGCTTAGCCCCTGGTCACCTTTCCCCTCCACATGACCATGCCCCAGCACCTATGCTAAGACCCCATCGCATCGGCGTCTTCATTTATAACCTGCCTTTTCTATATATTTTACCTACTCTGATAAATGATACCCCAATAAGATCTAAGCTATAGATCTATATGATCTGACGGTGGTTATTAGCCCCCGCCCCTTACCTTTGGGCTTATCCATCCACCCTCCGCACTGATCTCCGCCGTCGATCTACATGATCCAACGGCTCTCGTTCATCCCAACAACCCAACTCTTCTAGACCCACCATCCATTACGCAAAACCCTCATCCAATCATGTGCTACCACCTGGCTTCAACTTAAAAACTTGCACATGCACCTTTCCATTTCATGCTCCTCCCCCACCGTTGGATTTACTCCTCCAAATCCAATGGTTTACATTGCATTTCACGCTCATTTCCCAAAAAAAACAATCGAACAATAACCGCGCGAAAAAAAAGTGGTTTGGAAGGATGCGTGGTGCATTTTAATTGGATCACATTTGTTTTATTGAAAACCATTTACTGCCCAAGGGTCATGCGAAAACCATGGGTGGTTTTCCAAAACCACTTTCGTTCAAATATTCGTGCTAGGACTGTTTGAAACCCATTTTCTTTGCGGTTTCCTCCATAAAACCCTTCTACACATTCATTTTCTCCATATGCTCTTTCGCCTCTGCCAGCCTCTGCATGCAGTTTTCCAACCCCGTAGGGTTTATTAACATGTTTATTTTGTTTTTTCAGAATTCAATGGCGGTTCTACAGGCCAGAGGCATTCTCCTGATTCATAATGAAGTATGGCCATAAGATAAGGGCCCTCATGGTCCAAACAAAGGCAAAAATCACGAAAAAGGGTAGCTGACAGGGTTTGTTTTCACAGATCTGACTAGTGCTCCATGAGCGCTGTTATATTAAGAAACCCTCCTGCTTTGATGAAACCTCCTGACCACAGTAAAGGGAAAGACGATGAAAACCTAAAGATCGAAGGTTAAAAATGAGAATCAAAGATAAAGAGATGGAAGCGCAAATGTTAAAGATTCAAAGGGGTTTAAATCCTGACAATTAAGGATAAAGAAAGATTAAAGGTTAAATACAGTGAATTATAGACAGAAAGGCCGAAATCCAAAGAAAAATGGATATTTAATAATGAATACAGTTAGCAGAAAAGGTTAAAGGCCCGAAAATGATTATAAAGCCTTAAAGCATAGAACTAGAGTTAAATCAGTGTTTAAAGCCACATAAATTGACAAATCAACTAACAGAGCCTCCAAATGCCACATCATTGAGGATATTACTCCTCAAAATGTCACCTACCAGCTGATTTCACCTAAAAAGGATGCATAATAATTACATAGTCAGAGATATTTTGTCAAAGACATCTTAGAATTAATGGTCAACCTACAAAAATCCCCCAAAGTCAACAAAAGTGACTGAAGTTGATGAAATTTAATGTAATAATCAATTAGCAGAGTTAATACATGTCATTTCTTCTCCATTTGGCCCTTCAAAGGCTGAGAAGTTCTTACTCTGCATTAATTCAACAGATGGGCCTTTCTTTCCCTCCACCTCCTCATTCTCCTATAAATACTTCTCTAGAAGACAGTATACTAGTTGGTCTTTGGATACTTGTTGAATGTAAATAGTTGTTGAAGCATGTTGTAGCTCTGTTAGCAATTGAAGATACATAGGCTGAGATGAGAAGTCTGAAGCTGTAAAGACCCACTGGACTTGAAGATTGTAACTAGTTTGAACATCAAATACAAGCTGATTTATGGGATCCTTGTCTATGTCAATGGTGATTTTTTTCTTATTGTAAATTGTTATTTTTCTCATGTTTTCCATACTGTCCATTTTCTCTAATAAAGAACAACAAATATAGATTAGGGTTTACTTCTGAAGTACCCTAAATCTCACTGATAAATCTTTATCCTTTATGTTTTCTTGAAAATGTGTTTCGAAGGTAATTCAATAGAGTATAACCAGTGAAGTGTTGGTAAGCCCATGTTTCTTGAGTACAACTTGAGATATTGTCTTTGAATGTTCTTGAAAATTCTACTAATTAAAGATTGAGCTAGAGAAGTCTATGGTTAGCCCTGTCCTCTAGTTTCTTCTCCAACAGTTGCTTTGAAAAGTTTCCTTAAGAGTATGTTGAAAGAAGGCTAGTTTAAAAGTACTAACTTGATCTTAGACTACTTTTTATGTTCATCATGAATGTTTTGCTTTGAAAATATGTTGAAAGCAAGCTAAGTTAAAAGTCTTTACTTGATCTTAAGCTATTCTTTGTTTTTAATGTTTTCTCTTAAAAGTATATCAAAAGCAGGCTAGTTTAAAAGTACTTATCTGATCTTAGACTGTGCTTTGTTTTTTTGTGTGTTTACTTCCTTCACAACACTCTTACTGTATCATTCCATAAAATCAACTTAAAGAGATCCTTTGACATAGACGACTTTCCCCATGGACCACTCTTGAACCTTGTTGTGAAATTAAATCCTATTATGACTCCATATCCCAATGGATCGATGATGTTCCTTTCTTATCTTATCAACTGGACCATTCTTTCACTTACTCACACCTTCACCCTTCATATAGATTTCCTTCATCTTCATGTTATCCTACCCAACCAAAACAAACAAACAACCTTCTTCTTCATAACTAGCATAATATCATATCATAAAACTTAAAGAAATATCCTTCAAAAACACATATATAGAGAGAGATCCCTCTCAGAATCTAGGAGGGATAGATCCTAAGATTCCAAAGTGGTTTTGATGTTCGCTTTGTAGCATTTTTTTGATGTTGGCTCTGCAGTGTTTCTACTTGCCAATCTTGCAAACTACTGAGACCTAACAGGATCTACCCAAATCCCTTCAGTAGACACAGTTATCACTCTCCCCAACTTCCTAGGCTGAAATTAGGAGTGAAGAAATGTAACCACAAACCAACTTTTAGCTAGGCAGCTAGCCCTACCTAATCATAGAGGGCTCTCTCTATGTCACTTTTTAAATATTCAATTTGGGGCTGAGTACCAGAATTTAGGCTAGATATATAATTAATTTGTTTTAGAATTTATTTAATGATTTGTTTTCTTGATATAATCAAATTATAATCAATGAAAGCTAAAACTAATTTCAAAGGCTGGATTGCAAAAAAATGAGTAAGGCAATATAGGCAAACTATTTGAGTACAGTTAAACTATCAATGGTGTATATTGGTAGAAAAGAGAGAGGTTTGAATGAGAATTTTGCATGAATTCATTCATTAGAAGAAAGCTACATTGTAAAAATCTTAATAAATAGAACATATGAATGATATTTTCTTATAAACAGATAAGATTTTACACAGAAAATGTAATGGAAATGAAATAACAGAGAAAATGCATAATTCTTAATAAAAATACCACATGAATCTCACAAAATTATTGCAACTCCTTTGATTTTCATTAATAGTAGGTCCACAGTGATACAAATAGTTCAAAAACTTGATTATATAACATGTTTTACATCTATAGACTGTGTATTTATAGATTTACAATGGTTTGTTAGAAAGGTTAGACTCTCGAATATCTCTATAGACAAGGACTTTATTACAATCCAAAGGAATAGGGAGTTTATGTTTCTAATTTATTACAATAACAAGAAAACTTTACAGAACACTTGGCTAATATTTATCGATTCTAACAACATTGTGATTGTGGCAATTTTTAATCCTGAACTGTAGGTGAAGAAGTGCAGGGTCTGTTGATATTATCTTAAATGCCTGAGTAACTTCTCTCAAGGTTTTCTATAAATATTTCAAATGTCCCTTCAATGAAGCTTGGTGCCTTGTGAAAATGTGTTGGTGTTGAGAGTAATGGTGAAGAAGGTATAGTGGAAATTTGTTCTTGGAGGAAGGTTCTGCTGCTTTTTCATCTTTTTGGCTTCTTCTATTCTGATACAATTTCTTTGCGGAAGGGGCGTTGGAGTGAATGAAAACCCATATACATGGTTTAGGGGGAGTACTGGGGTATGCGAATGAATGAGATATGTTGAGGGTGGCCACAGCAGGAGAAATAAAAGAAATGTGGGAAATATGGAGGTTTAACAAGTTATGGAGGTAGATTAGGATAAAATGGTGGAAATTAATCAACAAACAACCCTTTTCTCTTTAATGGTGCAACCCTTATGTTTGGTGGAAAACCCTTTGTAATGGCAGAAAACTTAAAACCGTTTGGATAGAATGGCAGGTGATGTGGAGTGAATTATAGCAGGAATAATAGTGGTAGGGTCTGGTGGTATTACCAAACAAAGGGAGAATGGTTTCAAGGGATATGATAGCGCTAAGAGGTTTGGACTAAGGGGGGGGGGTATGAAATGCAGAGAGGAGGACACATAGTAGGAGGCATGGCGGAGGAAACATCTTTTCAGACCCCCCTGCAGTGTTAAAAGCAGAATGGAGAAGGGGGGTCGATAAGAAGAAAGATCTCGTTTGATAAAAAAGGGGAATATTGTGAGGTGGAATAACTGCGGGGTAATCAAAAATTGCAAGAGGAGTGGGTAACATGGCTCTTGGAATATAGATTTTGCGATGTGAAAAAAGGCGAATCAGGGCCAGTGAGTTATCGCAAATCAGGGATCAGGGAGATGTGGTGGTAACATAAATGAGCAACAATGGAAGTTGCAATAATGCAATAGAGAATGTGATGGGGCGGGAAGAGTCCAACTTTATTATCGTAATCAAGAAAAAGGAGGTGGAAGTAAATGAAAAAAGGTAAGTGAAATTTCGAACTTGTGATGTGAAAAGGTAGGCGAGTCCACTTAAAGACATAAAAAATGAACAATGAAAATTTACATTAAGTCTTTTGAAAATGAATAAAGCCACCTGAAACATACTATAAAGTATTTTCAAAGTATTTGAGGCATATCAAAGGGCAATATGGGTCCTACCAATATCTCAAATCACATTTCAGAGGGTTTTTTAGGTGATGAAAATTGTGATATGTATGATGTTTGGATCTGTGAAACGTCAATTACAATGAAAGGTAAGGGTTTTAATATGGTTAAGTGTGGAAAATATATAAAATATCATATATTTAATATATGATATATATTAAAGGTTTTTTGTGGTGTGGGTAGAGCTGCGATAAAAGAAATATATGGTAAATTTGAAAAGAAATATGATATGGCTATTAGTTGGTGGGCGAAGCTTCTTTTTAACTATAAAAATTGAATTTTAATAGTTAAATAGGGGTTTTGAAAAGGGAAATGAGTGTTGGGCTTTGGGTTTTGGAAAAAATGAAAGATAAAAGAGGGAAAATGAAATGCATGAAGGTTGAAATGAAATTTTTTCATCATTACACTTCGACAACAACACTTTCTTCTTTCACTGATCTGAGAAGGTAGATTGATTCCTTGAAGCTTTGACAGTTAGGATTTCCCTTCCTCTTTAACTTGAATGCACAGCAAGAGAGTGTTGAGATTTCTAAAACTTAATCCAAATGAAACAACAAATATGTATTTTATTTGAACTGCATAAAAATGCTTGCTTCCTTCACTAGAATTTATGAAAAAAATGGGTGATTTACTGCTTTATTTTCAGTGGAAATATAAATATTTTTCATGCACAGTTTGAACCTATACTTGACCTATATGAGTGTAATATTCCTAAATTATCTTGCAGCTTATTGGAATATTAAATTTTTGTTTTATCACTTAGGTATGGGAATAAATGGGTAGGGAGGCCAATAAATCTCTTTATGAAGAATAAAACCACTTCTCATGTGAAAGTTGATCACCCTTTTAGCTTAATAAAGCACCCTAAGGGGTGAACATGGACTTAAACATGTGCTCTGGGTCAACTTTGACCAAATCAACAACATTGTCATGGAGGAGTGGACATTAATGGAGGGACAATTCAGTTTTAGATGGAGACACATTGCATGGAAGTAGTGTCATTAATGAATGAGGCTTAGGGTTTGGAAGCTCATAACCTATTAAAGGAAGAGGATGGCAGCCATATTATTCATATTGGTATATTTTATATTTTGATATATGATCTGTTTAGTCATATAGCTTTCTTCAACTATTTAGCTAAGATTGCTTGTGTTGTTTAGCATTGGGTGTTCCTAATCGGGAATCCCACGTTTTCCATTGAGGAGATCTTGGAGGATTTTGTACTATAATTCCATGTTCAGGTATTTTTTCCAAGCTTCAATCTCATGTACAATTCATTTATGTTTAGAATTGGTTTGTGTTGCAGGCGTGTAGCAGTGGAGGAGAGAAATCCCAAATTTCTGAGCTTATTTTCCAGTGAGGGGACCAACCCTTCTCATATTGAGTTTATTGGGTGTTTTTGAAGTTGATATATCATTCCTTCAGCCCCATATCAGTATTCATTCCTATGGATTTCATAATTTAGGTAGAAAAAATGCAGTGGGCAACTCAAAAAAGGCTGAAAATCCATACTTAAAATCTGGCCAAACCATTTCTGGGTTTTTTTGGGTTTTTTTATTCAAATCTGTGGTTAAAAGAGAGGATCACGATGAGCACTCTAATAGCCTTCTACACATTGGTATTCTCCTTAGTAGCACCAATTTCCAGCAGCAGTAGCAATAGCAGCACAACATTTACAGTGCTTGGTTTCTTTAGTGCATTTCATCCATCTTGTGGCTTGAGTGCATTAATTTTGGAGCATTGTGTAATTTCATTTGTTGTTATATCTAATGATATGGATCTGTTGTTTTCTCTTCATAGATTATTATGTCTTAATGTAATTTCCAGTTGCAGCATATTTCCAGCATTTTCCATATTTTAGTGCTATGTTCCTGTTTTGGTTTATTTGGAATATTGCATATGTTCTATATTCCTCTCTTTTCCATTTTGGAATATTATAGTGGTATCAGAGCATAATATTGGCTCAGCTTGTGTACTTAAACCATTATTTCATCTAACAAGGCTTCTCATAGGAAGGAGAAGATCTACAGAAGAGATGAAGGAAAAACCTCATTTTCAGGAGGGAATGAGTTCTCAAAACTTCTTCTTCAAACTATACAGTGCATTAGTAGAGACATCAAAGAGATGAGAATGGAGATATGGAGAGATTCTCCAAGAGAGCTTATACATGAACGAAGCTCTAGATTTTCACATCATGGGTGTGAGCATTCATCTACACCAAGATATCTACAACGTGGTGCTATGCCTAGGGTCATAGCAAGAGAGATGGAGGAAGGAGATGTACCAAAGGATGAGACTCTTGGTGACTATATTCAAGAGTAAAAATCTCAAACTCAGAGATTTAAAGATCATCTTAACTTGCAAGGGTTTTGCAAGATCAAGGAGGATAGAAGACCTAACAACCATGATAGAAGCACAAGGTCCAAGTAGCAGGAGGTGGGTAGATTTTTTCTATATACTTTTGATGGATCACCTAAATGTTCAGCTAAGGCTTGGGTGGAGGAGCTACACACCTATTTGTAGCAACACCAAGTTTTATAATATTAAGCCATTAGAGTAGCAACGCTGCACCTTGAAGGTAAGGCTTGTGCTTGGTGGTTTTATGAATCTTCTTCATTAAAAAATGCAAATATGTTTACTTATGCAAGGTTCACTAGGATGTTAGTAAAGAGATTTAATGAAAAACATTCTGAAAATTCCTTGGTTGAGCTAACCAAGCACACACAAACAAAACATTTGCCTGATTTGGAAGGATCTATAAATCCAACCCCATTTCAGAAAAATGTTGAGGGGATTAAAAATTTTCATAATACCTTGCTAGAGGCAAGATCCCCATTTCAGAAAGAGCTCTCTTCTCAAAGGGAAGACATGGAGGAACTAAAGAAAGAACCTCTTAATGATGATGAGGCAACTTCCATTCATGATGAAAGGGAAGGGAAGAAAAGAGATAACAGTGCTATCACAGCAGTAGCAGATCAAGTACCCCATCAAGAGGAATATGGAGCATTTTCTCCAAAGAGAGAAACTCTTGCACTCTTGCAAGGAGTCCCAAAGAATCTCACATATGGAGATCAGGGCACAATCCATTAGGGAAAATTTTAGGGACTAATATTCAGAGGTGGGCTAATTTTCCATGCTTTTTCAAAAAAAAAGATTCGTGAATTTCCATTTTTTTAGAACATGATTCGCCCAAATTTTTTAGTATAACAATACTTTACCTTATAAATCACCAAAAATTTATAGAGAATATATAAAATCATTAGAAATATATATATATATATATATATACAAAATTATCGCCAAGACTTTTACAATTTTCATATTAGGTACTAGTAATATTCGCCATATTTATAAACTTTAAGATAAATTTCTATCCTTAAGATTTTCCCTGTAATCCATGTGCAGCATGTGCCATCATTGACAGATTGAGAGATTTTGAAGATATAAGGAGATAAAGGGGAGGACGAGCATCATATGATGAGGATCACACACCCCTCTCTATTTTACAAGTTTGATGCACAGAAGAGTCAGGAGGATTTGTGCAGTGATGAAAAGGACAAATCAGTTCACTCACATATACAACCTGCTCTAGGCCTTGATGTTTCATTACATGGAGACATTCCACCAGGGAGACCCCCTAATTGGAAGATGAAAAAAGAGTTCTCTCAACATGGTGCAACATTGATATATTTGTCTAGGGAAGGAGCCTTGGGAGAAGATAGCACATCGCATAGAACCTTTGATGGGTTCAAATGAGGCGTGAGAAATTTTCTGATATGGACATTGCTATCTCCCACTCAGCTATTTCCACTGAAGGATGATTCAAAAATATATGATAACATGAGCATGGTGTCAAATGGCCACTCCATAGCCTTGGAGCAGCAAATTATACTACCACACATGAGGAATATTTCTGAATATGATAAGAGGTTATTAACACTCTTGCATGCATTGGAAAAACTATGGAAGTTTTGGATGGGAAATACCTTTCAAGAGGAGGTTGACCTTCATGTACTTCAATCTTTTCTTAGGTAAGACCAACTTCAAGGGAGATAGCAAAAGTGGGGTAACAATACTCCAACATGTGGCTTTGGCATTGAGCATGTCAAAGAGGAGAGTTATGATGTGACAGGAGCTTCATTTCATATTTCTACAACACTATCATTGTTGGGAAGCCTAGATCCATATTGGGAGTCCCAACTATAGGTGGAATATTCCAAGAACCTCTTCACATGTAAGGTTCTTGATGGGAAAGTGATATATGGGAGCTATAGAGTGGTTGATGGAGTAATTTATTTCTATGATCAGATCTACTTGACTAGAGACTCCAAGTTCAAGAAGGGGATTCTACATGCAGCATATGAGGCACTGTCTTCAAGACATGTAGACTTCATGAAGTCTTATCACACCATCATGGAGGGATTCTTTTGAGAGGATCTTAAAGAATATGTGCACCAACATATCAGGAGATATGTAGTTTGTTTTATGTATGAGGAGGAGAGCAACCACCTTCCAAGGTTGTTTCAATCACTTCCCTTTTTGATGGGGAGATGGGAAGGCTCATCTATGAACTTCTTCACCAACTTGTCTACAATATATGGTAAATATTATGTTTTGATGCTTATTTATCAACTAACAATGTATGTGCAGTCCTTTACTATGCATTCACAACACATTTCTCCACAAGAGAGCAAGCCTCTTTGTGGATTTCATCGTCCTTTTGGGACTACATTCAGATATGGGGATGACCATTTTATGGAGGAATTTGGGCAAGATATGTTTTTCTTGGATCATATTCAGCCAAGACCTAATGTCCTCTACCATTTTCAAGCTTTTGAAAATATTATGACAACAAGAAGGTGGGTGGATGGCCGCTTATTATATCTTGTTTTGAGATATCAAGAAGAAAAACATCGATGTTCTCAATTGAGGGACTATTTTCACCCTCCAAGATTTCATATGACACTTAGTCCATGTTTCTTTTGGAGCCCATATGGTGATGACACTCTATTCACTATATGCATGAAGGATTGGGAATGAAGGCTTCCTATAACCAATGAGTGGGATCATGAGATTCCAAGTACACTTTGGCTTCATGAGGACTATATTATTGCAACCCAAGATCAACAGCTCCAAATTTATCATAAATAGAGGGAGAAACAACTTAATTTGAACAATCTTATCTCTCACTTTCAGCCATGCAGCCCTTACACATTGCATAAGGAGGGGATTGGTGATTGTTTCTATGAGCTACCAAGGATGGCTCACTTTGCTTGGATGATAGCATGGAGAATAGAGTTTCTCATGGGGACTGAGGCACCCAACTTTTACCATCTCCCATGCCTTGAGGAGGCCAATGGACATCATATAAATCTTTTCATATATCTCCCACTTTTTCATGATGAAATCTATTTGGATTATCCACCAAAGAAAACTTATATTCTTGGGAGGAGACATATCCATTGGAGGTTTTGTAGTATCCTTGCAGTTGCTTCAGGACGAGAAACATTTTGGAGGGGAGGACTGTAATATTCCTAAATTAGCTTGTGACTAATTGGAATATTAAAGTTTTGTTTTATCACTTAGATAGGTGAATAAAGGGGTAGGGAGGCCCATAAATCTCTTTATGAATAATAAAACCACTTCTCATGTGAAAGTGGATCACGCTTTTAGTTTAATAAAGCACCCTAAGGTGTGAACAGGGGCTTAAACATGCGTACTGGGTCAACTTTGGCCAAATCAATAGCGCTGTCATGGAGGAGTGGAAATTAATGGAGGGACAACGCAATTTTAGATGGAGACATATTGCATGGAAGTAGTGTCATTTATGAATGTGGCGTAGGCTTTGGAAGCTCATAAGTTATAAAAGGAAGAGGATGGAAACCATATTATTCATATTGGTATCTTTTATATTTTGATATATGGTATGTTTAGACATATATCTTTCTTTACTTGTTTAACTAAGATTGCATGTGTTGTTTAGCACTGGGTATTCCTGATCAAGAATCCCACCTCTTCCATTGAGGAAATCTTGGAGGAGTTTTTACTATACTTCCACATTCAGGCATTTTTTCCAAGCTTCAGTCTCATGTACAATGCAGCTCTGTTTAGAATTGGGTTGTGTTACAGGGGTGTAGCAGTGGAGGAGAGAAATCCCCAATTTCTGAGCTTATTCTCTAGTGAGGGGACTAGTCCTTAACCTATTGAGTTGATTGGGTGTTTTTTCAGTTGATAGATCATTCCTTCAGCCCATATCAGCAGTAATTCCCAGGGAGTGCGTAAGTTAGGAAGCAGAAATCTAGTGGGCAACTCAAAAAAGGCCGAAAATCCATACTTAAAATCTGGCCAAACTATTTCTATGTTTTTCTGGGTTTTGTGAGTAGAATCCATGGTTGAAAGAGTGGATCATTCTAAGCACTCTCACAGCCTTCCACGCATTGTTCTTTGCCTCAATAGCACTAGTTTCTAGCAGCAGTAATAGTAGCAGCACAACATTTCCAGTGCTTGGTTTGTTTAGTATATTTCAGCCATCTTGTGGCTTGAGTGCATTCCTTTTGGAGCACTGTGTAATTTCATTTGCTATTATATATAATGATATGGCTCTATTTTTTTCTGCTCATAGATTATGATGTCTTATTGTAATTTCCAGTTGCAGCATATTTCCAGCATTTTCCAGATTTTAGTGCTATGTTCCTGTTTTGATTTATTTGGAATGTTGCATATGTTCTTATTTCGGTCTTTTCCATTTTGGAATATTACAATGAGATGGAGTGACCTAACTCTAGAACTCTAAATGATGATGATGAAATGATGAAGTTTAGACCTCTGAATGGAGATGAAATAGTATGAAGGACTAGCATATCATGATAGGACTCATTCTGTGACCAAAATTATTGTTGAAGTCTAATTGAAAAAGCAAAAATTTTGACAAATGACCTAATGGAAAACTCTCAAAAGAGCTATTTTTTATCACTGAAAAAATGACTCTAACATTAACTCCCACCATTAGGGGATTTTTGAGGTCTAAAATGGGCCTCCTAAGGAAATTATAAAATAATAGTGGAAATAATAAAATAATATTAGATTACATCATCAAATTTTAGAGGGAAAAAAAAATTCTTTTTTCAACTCGTATTTCCGAGTTATATTCTTATGGGTTTACTCAAATTTTGAGTAGAAACATTCGTTGGATGCATAATTTGATTCCTCATCCAAGGCATACCCATGTTGCATTCTTTCGATGGACTCTTCTACATGAAAAATGAGAAATACATGAACACCGTGATTTCAATCACATTTTTTCATGTATTTCTCATTTTTTGTGTAGGGGGGTTCATCGAAAGTATGCAACATGGGTACTCCATGGATGAGGAATTAAATTTTGCATCCAACGAGTAATCCCACTCAAAATTTGAGTAAAACCTTAGGGAGATAATGTGAGAATACGAGTTGAAAAAGTAGTTTTATTATTTTTAAACTTTTTTCTTGTTTACTCTAAAAATGGTGAATCACCCCCCATGGTTAACATCATCATCTTGAATCCTTTTGATTCTTATAAAGTTTATTTTGGTTGTAAATTTTTCTTAGGAGACCCATTTTAGACCTGAAAATTCCCCTAGTGTGGGGATGGCAGCTCCTTCAGGAGGTGTCAAGAACATCGTAGATCAGGTAGCATTATCCATTGGGCTATGGAGTCAACTCAACTTTGGAAAACTAAAAAAAACTGAAAACTTCTGACTAATACTACTGACTTGACTATGACTTGACTAAGAATTAAAAATTGAGGACTTTCTTTAAAAGAAACATGGGTTGTTTGCAGAAGTATCATGGCCTTCTCCTCGGGCTTCAAACTTTTGTAACCATTCCCTTATTTTCTGAGAATCAAATGTAAACTAGTATATAAAATGACAGTGAATTTGTTTCTTAGGATTTCAAGAAACATAGTGCTTTAGAAACCTACCATTGATAGGTCCTCCCAGCACTTCTTGTCATTCAAGATCTTCTAGAAAAAATGATTTTGTTCCTCTGAATGCTACAATCTAGTAAGGTTCTTTCCACAGATTTTCAAATTTCCCATGCTTTCCTTTTTCTTCATTTCTAGTATCCCATCTTAGAACAATGTCTCAAATCTTGAAGTCATGAACGTTTTTTTTTTTCGGTCAAAAATCTTTTTAATTTTTTCATGCAACTTTCAAGTGTTGCTGAAAACTTCATCTCTTGATTGTTGTAAGTGTATCATTTGGT